>JALGQZ010000003.1:36791184-37391184 GCA_023105745.1 Austropuccinia psidii | reverse complement strand
ACTTCTTGGCTGTAATGAGGCCTTCACTAAGCCTTTTTCCTTTACCCTTGCTGCCCTCTGGTTCTGAGGGTGTCACTGGTGTGTTGGCCTGTAACTGGGTTTCAAGTGGGATGTAGTTTTCTTCCACTGAATCAAAACAGGAAAAAGAGGGCTTATGTCAGTTGAGACTTCTTAAAAGGCTGGTTTTGCACGTCTAAGAATGGCCTCTGGGCTTGTATATTATTACAGTATGCCCTTGTATAATGACAGTGTAATTGAATTAACAATCTCACGTCAAGAATACAGCTTATGGTGTCCTGTCACACTGTTTGTGTGTCAGTATCCCTCAGATACACTTGTGGTTTGCAAGTGTATTCTGTAAAAGTGGTTTGTATACAAGTGTTATTGAATTAACAATACACTTGACCACGCCTCAACTGATGGTTTTTCAGTCAGAGGTGTCCTTATTCAGTCAAGAATACAGGACTTTATTAGTGGCTTATGTGTTTTTATATGCAAAACAGGCCAAAAATAATAAATTACTGTGGGTGTTGACCACGTAAAAAATACTCTTATGATATGAGTATATAAAAAAAAGGTAAAAATATATAAAATATATATATTTAAATAGAAATTACGCCTAAAAAGGATAAAACAATGACTTACTTTTAAGGTCCAAAAAAAGTCAAAAAACACAGCCAGGCCCCCAAAATGTCAGGATGATACTATGATAAAGGTATAACTAGGCTAATTACAACTTTAACTGTGTATGTGACACGGCAGAAAATGATTTAAGAAAGGTTTATAAAGGTTTATAATGAGATAAAGGGTTCTACTATTGAGAAATAGTGGTGGTGAGCGCTATTGAGAACCCTGGGTGCAGGCTTTATCTGTTGGATTACAATAATAAAGTCTACAATAATTAAAGATTATAATTATACCTGATTATTTAACCAAGAGTAAAACTGTTTTTTGACAGTTTACTACGTAGGTTATTCAAGAGCAGGATGAGGAAAGGCTTTTGGCTGTGAAAAGCCCTCTTTTTATCCTAAAATTGAGGTGGAAAGGCTGCTAGACCTTTCCACGTAGAGGAAGTGAAGATTTTTCACTCTCTATGACAGGCTTTTGGTTTGCAAACAGCCCGTATACCCTGTATTGGGCTAATATGTGGTTTTGAAACCACATCTGGGCAGTTTTCACCAATACAGGGTGAAAATTTTCATCTGGGGACCTCACAGCCTGATTCTGACGTGTATGACGCGTAGAATGCTGTACAGAAACTGTATGGGACCCCAGTATTGACTGACATATGAATATTGAAGTAAAAACATGCTTCTTTGTCTATTTGACACCTCATATTCATGGTTATGGGATATTATCCCATGGTAAGGCTGTATCTGACAGCAGGTGGGATTTTGACCTTAAAATGGTCATAACTCTGTCAGTTTTTGAGATATCAAGTTCAAAGTTGGTTCATTGAATAGCTCTGTATGAGCTCTACACAATGGTACCCAACTTGACATGGTTATCATTAAATATGACAAAGTTATCCCATGTACAAGTATTTTTGTACATTGGCGTGGTCTGGTCAAAAGCTGTATTAAGCTTGTTTGGCCAATAACTTCTGTTGTAGTTGAGTTATGAGGAAATGGATGGCACCAAGACCCCACTTCAGGTATCTCACACTAAAACTGTAAAAGTTAGATGAGAGGTGAATGTTTTGTTCACAGTTATTTGGTCTGAATTTGACCATAACTCAAGTAATACTGGTGCTAGCTCAGTTTGGCTGGTACCATTGGATAGCCCTGGCTTAGAGCTTCATTTTGAGTACCCATTTGATGGGGTTAAGCCTCTCCTTCTAGATTTTAGATGAGAGGTGAAAATTAAGGTTTATGCTCAGCAATAACTTTGAGCAGGAATAACTTTGTTATTTCTTGTCCTATGGTGATGGGACTTATATTTTCAGAAAGAGGTGAGTTTCCTCTTTCGTCTGATACCTTTTGAGCTAATTTGGCTCAGTTCCATGTTTTGGTGGTATTTTGGCTATACCATTGGTTTATGGTATTTTGGCTGTCATGCTTGTGCTCTGGTTTTGAGTCACAGGCTGACACTTTGTTTCATGATTTTCATTTTAATTCATTTTTCTGTTAAAATTTTCTCTTTTGGAGTTCAAACAATGACTAGATAGGGATTGGCCTTGAATATAATGATAAATCTAATCATTATTCAAGTATAAGCTAGTAGAATCTAAAAATCTAACTTTGGTTATGTTTGGACCAGTTTTAATTTTAAGAGGTCAACCAATATTGCTATTTTGCCCAATATGCCCTTATATTTTTTATCTTTTATTTTAGCATACCAGATGAGGTTCATAGATTTATTCTTACTGATATTTGATAGTGAATTTATTTTTGGAGAAAATATTCATCATATGTAACTCAAAAGATATGAGCTTAAACCCATGGGTATGTGCACTGATCATAAAAGTGCATGGATCCTTCTTATCCCACACACTGTTGGGCTTAAAGATATACTGGAGAATATTAATATCTCAAGTTTTTTATTGAAATTATAATGGTGTATGTTATTTTACATTTTTACACATTGGGTTCTGAGATAATCACAACTTTATCTTGTTTTTTTACTTACTTTAAGATTATAATTTCAATTTGCATTCTCAAAAAAGTTTTTTTAATTTTTTTTCCACAGTTTTTGGATATGTGGTCTTACCTCACTAGGTCACAGTATATGGAATGACTTGGCTTAGAATTTGCCATACAGGCTGTAAAGTCTTCATGAGCGCAATTTAACCTAGCTTAAAGCCATTGTATGTGTAAGGTTTGACTATGAAACAATAAGTAAAAATTACTAATATTTTACTTATTGTACTATGAATGTCCTTATAAATGAAATAAATAAGATAAAAATAATTAAAATAATAAAGAATTATTATATTTATGGCTTAAAAAGAATTATATTATTAATAAAATATGATAATATAATTTATATTAAAAAATATAATATAATAAAATAAATATATTAATATAAAATAATTAATATATCTAATAGCACTTTATTATTGTTACAAACAAATAATAAAAACGTAAAAAATTGTTCTTTATTAATAAAAAACAATTGATAACAATAATATTACCAATATTAAAGTTATAAATTAATATAAATACTATTTATATTAATTAAAATATTATTAAAAGAGTAATAATAGAGAAAACTATTATGATAAGAGAAAATAACCTACTATTAATACTTAATATAATAATTTTGAGATATTTTATGCCAAATAATGTAAATACAACTTATACAAATTGTATTTACAATAAAAAATAGAGAAATTACAAATATTCTTGGTTTTTTTTTACGTGGAAATGAGTTTTTAGAGAGATTTTTAACAAAAACAATTAAACAAATGATTTAATCACGTCAAAATTGATGAGTATAATAAGATGATCTTTGGTCTTTAATAATATAAAAGTTTTATATATAAAGAATAAAGAAATTACCTTTTTAATTGTATTTGATTTAATGTTTTCGATGTGTCTGAGGGGAAAACAGAGTAAAAAGAGCTCTATTTATAGTAAATACCTCCCTTCTAGAGTCCAACAGGCTTCTAGTAGACGTGTACTGATAATATTCACTGGAATTGATCAATATTTTAAGATTTGGTGATGATTACATCATGATCGAACCTCATTACATCATTTTTACGCCATTATTTAGAGTTATCACTATAACTCTAAGTTTGATGACGTCAAAGGCTTGGAGGAACCCCAAATTTCGTGGATTTTATTAGTTTTAATCATAAACTAATAGTATTCACCAATTGTATCACTTATATGACTGTTAAACTTAATTTAAGGTTACAGTGAGTGATCATAAATGATCAAATTGAGCTCAAACTTTGTCCTTAATACCTTTCAAGATTTACATGCTACAGCAATTCAGAGAGTGAATTCTGATAGCTTGGCATAGCCTTATTATGCTGCCAAGAGAGTTTAATTCCATCATCAAAACTCTATTTGTTATGATTTTTCTGGTAACTCATCTTTTCTGTTGAAATTTAATATTTTAAACTTCAAACTATGATTTCAAGGGGTTATACCTTGAATATTATGATAAAAATAACATCATTCTTCACGCATAAACTAGTGAAATCCAACTTTCTCCTTTTTTCTAAGTTTGGACCACTTTCACAACAAAGTGGTCAACAGCTCTGTTGATTTTAATCAATAATTCCTTACAGATTTTAACCTTGTTTATAACTTGTGAAATAAACTTCATTTCTGTACTCCTGCAGTAATTACGTGATGACTTTATTTTTTGTTCATCACTCTATCATGCATAATTCAAGAGATATTAGTTAAAATCCTTGAATATATGCGTTGACCCAAAAAGTGCATATATTCAGGTTAATTCCTTAAGTATTGGTTTTGAAGCTTAGCTTATTAATTGTTTTATGTGTGAATGCTTATGGAGAATCCAATGGTACCATTTATTCCACATGTTGCTTCATTAGGTTTTGAAATAAATAAGGATTTGTGTTTTTTATAAGGTATTATTACTTATAACCTATTAAATATTGACTTTACAGATATGCCATAAAAATGGTATATGTGTATTTTACCATGGGAAATCCAATGGTATCATTTATTTCAAATTTTTATTAATTGGTTTTTAAGTTAAACCAACTTTTATACCAATTTATGGTATTTTTGTAGTTTTAAGGTACTTATTTTTAATGTATAATTATATTACATGTTTCTTGTGACCTTTTTGGGTATGTGATCATATCTCAAAGGTTCACATTCCCTACCACCGAAAAATATTTTACCACAATCTGATATGTGTAATTAGCGTATCATCCACTGTCCTACCTCTTCAATAGACTTTGTTAGTCTTGAAGCTCAATAATGCTTAACTTTTCTATTTTTCAGGCTTTCTTTCATGTCTGAACCTTCTTAGTAGTTTATCAGCATTTGTTATATCTTTCTCAAGAAGCCATTCATCTTCTTGAGTTGAATTTTTACACCTTACAAGGTATTCCCTTTCTTTTTTGTTTCTTGTCCTTCTTTCTTTAAGGACTTTTACTATTTTCTTTTCCTCTCCTTCTTCCAAGGGGGGAATTTCAAGTGGGGGTTTATTTCTTAGTGGAAATAACTCCTTGTCACTTGAGCTGTAAGGTTTTATTAGACTTACAGGGAAAGCTGGGTGTTTGTTCATTAGTTCACCTGTCAGTTCCCATTACACAGCATTGGGTCCATGAAGTGCTTTTATCATAAATGGTCCTGCAAAGGAATCTTTTAATTTCTTTGGGCCTTTTATGTTATTAAAATTAAGAGTTGATACTAGGACCAAGTCTCCTATTTTGAAATCAGGTGGTTTATGACTTTTATCCCATCTTTCTTTTGCATATTTGAAAGAATCTTGCATACATCTGTTTGCATGGTGTCTTGCTTTGTCAAGCATTATTTTAAAGCTGCTTGCTGTTGGATGTATATCCACTAAGTCCTTTTTGAGGGTATCATAAGGAAGTCTTGTATTCCAACCTTTTTCTAGCATTGCTGGTGTTTTGCCAGTAGAAGAATGGATTGATGTCTTATATGCTAGTTCAAGAGCTGGTATTAGTGTACGCCAATCATGGGTAAAACCATCAGAATCTTTGAATTCTAGTCCATAAGCACAGAATCTTCTGATCATGTCTTCTAAGGTCTGTATCATTCTTTCTGCTAAACCATCAGTTTGGGGATGGTAAGCTGTTGAGAATGATAGCTTTGTCCCAAATAAGTGATGGAGATTTGTCCATATTGCTGAAGTGAACTTTGGGTAGCTGTCACTTATGATATTCTGGAATAAGCCTGTATGGCTAATAACTTTATTCCATATCATTATGGCTGTGTCCATAGCTGTGTCATTTTTATGACATGGTAAGAGCATGGGAGTTTTACTGTATCTGTCAACTAACACTAGGCATGCATTATAACTCCTGTCTCCTCCTGGAGGTAAGGCTGTTACCCAATCCATATGAACTATTTCCCATGGGGATTTTGGTTCTTGAATTTGGATCATCATTCCAAATTTCTTTCCTGTGGCTCTGTTGGCTTTTTGACATCTGTCACAGGTTTGGCAGTATTCTGTAACATCTTTCTTCCAATTTGGCCACCAAGAGCAGGTTTTCACCCTTTCTAGTGTTCTATTTTCTGAAAGGTGTCCAGCTGCAACAATGTCATGACATTCATGTAAAATAGTGTTTATCAGGGTTCTATCTGTTAAGGCCATAACACATGTGTGTTTTGTTCTATGGTAAAGGATTCCATCAAGGAGGTGGAATCGTCCTTCATCATATGCCTTTTTCCATGTTTCATCTAGTTTTGATGAAAGTAATGGGTCTTTGCAGTCTTTCATTAGAAGTTGGCTTAAGATATGGAAATTTTTGTCTATCTTATAGCTTTCTTTAACTTGGTTGAAGAATTCTGTGCCAATATCTGTAACACATATTCCTTCTATACGGTGTTCTCCTTGTGGCACCCATGCTGGATTGTCAGGGGTATTTGCTAGAGCCCATCTGCATTTTTATGGATATTACCAGATTTATTAACAATAGTCATATTTCCTCTGTATTCTTGGATAGCAATTTTCCATCTCAGCATATGTCTATTTGGAGTCTTCATATTTAATAGTGATTTCACAGCATTACAGTCTGTGATTACATCAAATACTGTGCCATCCAAATAATAATGCAGTTTTTCTAAAGCCCACACTAAGCATAAGCATTCCAATTGGCTGGCTCCATACCTTGCTTCTGTTAGCTTTATCTGCCTTGAAATGAAACAAATTGGTCCTTCCACTGGTTTATCATTGATAATTTGTGTTTGGTGAAGTGCAGCACCTAGTCCTTCTCCACAAGCATCAATGTAAAGTTTGAAGGGTAGTTTCCAATCTGGCATTAGAAGAAATGGGGCATTTGTTAGTGAATTTTTCAATTCGTCATATGCCTTGACCCTTTCTTCAGTCATTTTATAAACTGTTTGTTGGTCACATAATTTGTATAAGGATTTGGCAATTTTTGCAAAGTCCTTTATATGCTGCTTATAGTAACCAGCAAATCCTAAAAATTATTGCATTTCTTTTTTGGTTTGAGGCATTGGTTTAAGTAGTACTGCTGCTACTTTATTTTTGTCTATGCCTAGACTAAGTCCAGATACAACATGTCCTAGTGCTTTTAATTCACTATATGCAAAATGACACTTTTTCAAGGAAATTTTCATATTCACTTGGACTATTTTCTGTAGTACCCTTTCTAGTCTTGTAAGGTGATTTTCCCAAGTTTCTGAGCAAACTATGATATCATCAGTATAGATAATTAACCATCCTTCTGATAATTCTTCAGGAAATATGGTATTCATCATTCTTTGATAATGGGAAGGTGCATTTTTTATACCAAATGGCATTCTTAAGTATTCAAAAATTCCACAGTGGACTATTATCCTCAGTAGTTTTTTGGCATTGTCTGTTAAGACATTTTGATGAAAACCCTTTAAGGCATCCATAGCTGTGATGAATTTAGCTTGTGACAATTGTGTCAATTTCTCATGAATTCTGGGTATTGGATACCTGTCGGGAATGGTATAGGTGTTCAGGGCTCTGAAGTCTCCTACCATCCTTGATTTTCCATTATGCCAAGTTATAATGACAGGTGTAGTAACTTCTACCTGTTCATTATGTCCTACCTTTCTTAATACTCCAAGGTCCATTAATTCTTTAATGTGTACCTCTAAGGCTTCTCTAGCCCTTGGGCTAGCTGGGTAAGCAGTTCTCCTTAGTAAAGGTGGGTAAGTTTTTTCCACATTAAGAATTATATCCACTTCATGTCCAATTATGGCACCTAGTGGTTCTTTGTCAGTTTCAAAGGCATTTTTATACTTAAATAAGAGGTTAATCAATTTTTCTTTCATTTTTTCTGTTAATTCTTGATTGAATTCTGCCTCTTTAAGTTGTTCAGATATAAAAAGTTCCTTTTATTGACTTTTTTCTTCATTTTTAATAACTGTGATTTGTTTTTTGTTATTTAAGAAGCAAAACTTTTGTCTTTTGTTGTCTCCTATGGTAAAATATTTATCCTTTTGGTTAGAGATATCTATACCATAAATTGATAAGTAGTCATTCCCAAGTATGAAGTGATTACTAGTACAGTTGTCCATTACCACAAATTCTACTTTGATTCTGACACATTGTGAGGAATGAGGAAAAATTGGCGTTAAATCAATTATTCCAAGGGGCTTCATGCTCTCACTTGCACTACTAAATTTGACACCTTGTATTGGCATAAGTTTTTCTTGCCAGTCTGGGACAATGGTTTTTAAATAACTTTCACCAACACAGGTGCAGTATGCTCCTGTATCTAAGTTAACTTATCCTTCTTGGTTATCAATCATAACAATACTTATGCTTGATTTTCCCGCTGTATATCCCATTCCTTTTGCAGGTCTGGTTCTATACATTTTGGCATCTTGTATGTTTGTCAGGTTTGTGTCAGATGTCCCAACTTGTGGTAAGTTTGAGTTAACATCCAGTACTTCATAAATTATATCAATATTATTAGTTTGTGCATTAATTATATTGATTTCATCACTTTCGGAGCTTTCTGACTCTTCTGTCTTTTTTTCAGAGTCAGATTCCTCTTATTTGTCATTGTGGTTTTCTGTTCCACAATTTCATTAATCTTTTCCTTTTTAAGGCAATTATTGGCTAAGTGTCCAATGCCTCCACATTTATGGCATTTTCTTTGCTCATTATTGTTGGATGTGTTGGGCTTGAAGGACTCTTTTGATTTATCTTTTTTGATAAATGGTTTATTTGGGCTTTTAATGTCCGATTTCTTCCAAGTACTGCCAATTTTTGTTCTTGTCACTATGTCTTCTAATGCATTAATATACTCTTCTGTGGAGCATGGTTCTATACACCTGCTTCTTAGGGCATGTTCTAGCTCTCCTCCAAATTTCTTGAGTATTTTCATATGCACCATTTTTTGTGACATTTCTGGGTACAATGCATTAAGTCTTTCAACTTGTTTCAAGAACCAAGTTAAAGTTTTGTCTTTGTCTGGGTCAAAGGAAGAATTCTCAAATGCATTTTCTATTTTGTACCTCCAGGCATCATTAGCCCACTTGGTGATTATTTCTTGTTTCCACCAAGACCAAGTATTTTTGCCATTTGTTTGCCTTATGCCATAATACCATCTTTTTGCAGATTTTTCAAACAATGAATGTAATCTTGCAGTGATTAATTCATCTGGTATGGCATAATATTCTTGTAGCATGTCAATTGTTCTGATAAATGACATGTGTTCATATTCACCTTCTCCTGTGAATGTTGGCCATTCTTTCAATTGAGGTGCTTCCTTCATTAAAACTTTGTTATTGTCTTGATGACTCAAGTCTGTTATGAATGGATTTGTTAATTCCTCTTTTGGTTTAACAGGGCTTCTTATGTGAGAAAATGGTGTTGATAACTTTGGCATATTGAAGTTAGCCTCATTAATTTTATCCATTTTTTCAGTAATAAGCCTTATTTCACTTTGAATGTCATCTTTCAGATGCATTCTTGCTTCATCACTTTTTTCCACATGGTCCAAAAGTAATTTTTGGTGTGATGAAGTCTTTTCATCAAATTTTTCTACAGAAATACTTAATTTGTTTAATTTTTCTGTAAGATTTTCAATACTCACATCATAATTGATTTTCAAAGTTTTTTCTTTGATATCACTTATGTATTTATACAACTCTTGTTGTCCGTGTATTAATTTCTGAGTATTGTCAATTAATACTTTTGGTTTATTATTTTCAATCATAAATTTTATGTTATCAATTTCTTTCTTATTTTGTACAACAAGTTTTGTTAAAGATTATAAGCTATTATTTATTTCTTGGAAAGATAATAAACTATTTTTAATGTCTTTAAGAGGTAAAATACTATTTTTAAGTTCTGTTGAAGTATTTACAACATCAGGAGACAAGGTTACTTCTTTGGGAAATGGGGTTGTCTCTGTAAGGTTTGAGTATGAAACAATAAGTAAAAATTACTAATTTATTACTTATTGTACTCTGAATGTCCTTATGAATTGAATAAATAAGATTAAAAATATAATAATAATAAATAATTATTATTATTATGGCGTAAAATAATTATATTATTAAATAAATATAATAATATAATTTATATTATGATAACATAATATAATAAATAAATATATTAATATAAAATAATTAATATATTTAAAAAGCGCTTTATTATTGTTACCAACAAATAATAAAGGCGTAAAAAATTGCTTTTTATTAATAAAAAACAATTAATAACAATAATATTACTAATATTAAAGTTATGAATTAATATAAATACTATTTATATTAATTAAAGAATTATTAAGAGAGTAATAATAGAGAAATTATTATAATAAGAGAAAATAACCTACTTTTAACACTTAATATAATAATTTTGAAATATTTTACGCCAAAAAATATAAATACAACTTTTTCAAATTGTATTTACAATAAAAATAAAGAAAATTACAAATTATTCTGGATTTTAACGTGGAAATGAGTTTTTAAAGAGATTTTTAGCAAAAACAATTAAATAAATGATTTAATCACGTCAAAATAGATGATTACAACAAGGTGGTCTTTGGTCTTTTAATAATATAATAGTTTTATATATAAAGAATAAAGAAATTACCTTTGATTTAATTGATTTAATTTTTTTGATGCGTCTGAGGGGAAAATAGAGTAAAAAGAGCTCTATTTATAGTAAATACCTCTCTCCTAGAGTCCAACAGGCTTCTAGTAGACGTGTACCGATCATACCCACTGGAATTGATCAATATTTTAAGGTTTGGAGATGATTACATCATTATTACACCATTATTTAGATTTATCACTATAACTCTAAGTTTGATGACATGAGAGGCTTGGCAGAACCCCAAATTTCGTGAATTTTATTAGTTTTAATCATAAACTAATAGTATTCACCAATTATATCACTCTTAAGACTGTTAAACTTAAATTAAGGTTACTGTGAGTGATCATAACTGCTCAAATTAAGCTCAAACTTTGATCCTCAATAACGTTTAAGATTTAAGCTCTACAGAAATTCAGAGAGTGAATTCTGATAGCCTGCAATAACCTCATTATGCTGCAAAGAGCTTTTCATTACATCATCAAAACTCTAATTTTGATGATTTTTCTTGTAACTCATCTTTTCTGTCGAAATTCAATATTTTAAACTTCAAACCTTGATTTCAGGGGGTTATACCCTGGATTTAATAATACAAATTACATCATTCTTCACGAATGAACTAGTAGAATCCAGCTGTATACTTTTTTTAAGTTTGGAACACTTTCACAACAAAGTGGTCAACAGGTCTGTTGATTTTTATCAATATTTCATCATAGGTTTTAACCTTGTTTATAATTTGTAAAATAAAGTTCATATCTGTGTTCTTACAGTAATTACGTGGTAACTTTATTTTTGGTTCATCATTCTATCATGTATAGTTTAGGAGATATTAGCTATGATCCTTGAATATATGCGTTGACCAAAAAAGTGCATATATTCAGGTTAATTCCTTACGTATTAACTTTGGAAATTAACTTATTAATTGTTTTATGTGTGGATTTTCGTGGGGAATCCACTGGTTCAATTTATTTCACATGTTGTTTCATTAGTTCTTGAGATAAATAAGGTTTTATGGTTTTTATAAGGTATTATACCTTATAATTCATTAAATATTGACTTTACAGATATGCCATAAAAATGGTATACATGTATTTTACCATGGGAAATCCAATGGTATAATTTATTTTACATGTTGATTCATTGGTTTTTAAGTTAAACCAATTTTTGTACCAATTTATGGTATTTTTTGTATATTTAAGTAATTATTTTTAATGTATAATTATTCTAAGTAATTTTAATATAATTATATTAAAGGTATAATTATTCTGAGTCTTTTTTGTGACCTTATTGGGTATGTGGTCATATCCCAAAGGCTCACTGTAAGGTGTGGATATGAAACTTTGATTAAAAATCAAGTACTTTTCCTGTCCTCAAAATTTGTATAAGGTAAAAATCAATTAAAAATAGTATGAAATATTATTTTTAAGAGAAAACACGCCAATTTTATTGTTTATAACTTTATTAGTATAAAACAATAATATTATAAAAATTTATTGTTTTACCAACAATAAAAATTTATCCAAAAAATACTCTACAAGAGATATTTTAAGGCTACAAAAGAAATTTCTTCAAGAGCAATTTCAATTGGAATTAATTGAGAAAAGAACTGCAAGCAATTAATTAAAGAAAAAAGTCTTTAAAAAGAATATTAAAGAGAAAACACGCCCAAAAGTGACCAGAGTGAATTTGGAAACAAAGTGACAAAGTTTACAGTGATGAAAGATGCTTTAATTCACTTTTGGGGTGGTTCAGGGGTAAAAATGATTATAAGAGTTACAAACAATGATTATAATGATTTTTTCACGTGGTTAAAAGGATTAAAATGATTAAAAATTGGTGGTTGGAATCTTTGATTGATTGGTTTAACAGTTTTAAACTAATTAATAAATGGAAAAGATTCTAACATGAAGAGAAAAGTGGGGCAAAGAAGACATTCTTTTATAGCCATCAATTCTCTTACTCCAAAAGTAAAATTTACTCTTGTCAGTCGTTAAAAACAGTCTGACAACAGAAAAGCCAATTATGGCATCATTGAACCCTGGTTTAGACCAAAAAGGGCTGGTTTAAGCCATTTTTAGCCATTTTTAGCCATTTTAGACCCTTAAATCAGCCATTACTATAGCAATACCAGGCCTAGAGCCTTCAAAACACGTCCGAATGTGTGTCAGAGGCGTAGAAACCAGTTAAAACTGTTTTTATTATGATTGTTTTATCTTAAGGGTAGTTTTACCCTCTTGGCAACAGCTAAAACTACCCCAGTTGGTATCAAAACCTCATCATCAGTTGAGTACACAGACCCTGTAACTCAATTCCAGGCCAAAAGTGATGAACTTTTGCGTGAATTTTGACATCCCACGCCTGTCAGCAAGGACTTTGGGGGTCTAGCTCCCCCTTAGAGCTGGAGTTCCTTTTCCTCCCCAAATTTAATCTTTCCAATTTATTTTTTCCTTTAATTCCTCATCATGTATTATACTTATAATTTACATATGTAATTCAATTCAATTGTACAGTACAATACAGTAATAATTGACACCTCATATGTAAATCAAAGTTCACTTATGTAATACACGCGCACATTTTGACATTTCAATTGAATTCAATTGAAAATACTTCAATTCCTCATAACTTCTAAACTAAACACAACACCTCAATTTTAACACAAAAATTGATGGTTAACACCACATGTGGTGTGAATTAAATTCAAGTTTTGAGGATTTTCAACTTTTGTATTGAAAATACTAAAAACTTAATTTAAGCTTATTTAGAGTTGAGTTACAAGAATTTCACTCAGAGGTGACCCCACCTGATTTTTTATGAGGAATCCAATGGTGAAATAAATTTTATATGTTTATTTATTGGATAAAAAGTTATAATAAATTTTATTTAACTTTTTTCCAAATTTATTTATTTTCTCACAATTTTGTTAAAGTTTCATTTTTACTTAATTTTTTCAAGTATAAATGTAATTTTATATTTACAAAATTTAATGTATTTTTTATTTTTAAATTATAATTAATTTTTTATTTTTGATATAATTTTATATTTATATTTTTATTTTTATTTTAATAATATAAATAAATTTATTTTATTTATATTAATATGTTATTTTTTATATTTGTGGTCTTTTGGGTATATGAAATTACCTCTAAGGCTCACATTCCCTCCCCCTAAAAAAAGAATATTACTTTGTAATATTGGTGTTTCTAGTGTGTCTGAATCTCCTCAGGAGTTTGGTAGCTTCTGGTATATCTTTTTCTTCTAACCATTCATCTTCACAAGTTGGGTCACTGTACCTAACAAGGTATTCCCTTACTTTCTTGGTTCTTAATTTCCTTTCTTTAAGAACTTTGGTTATTTTCTTAGTACCAGATGTCTCAATAGGAGGTATAACTTGGGGAACCTTATTCCTCAAGGGAAATTTCTCAGCATCACTAGATTTATATGGTTTTATCAAGCTCACTGGAAATGTAGGGTGCTTATTGCTAAGTTCTTCAGATAACTCTGCTTCAACAGCATTTTCTCCATGGAGGGCCTTAATCACAAAAGGTCCTGCAAAGGAGTCTTTCAACTTTTTACATCCTTTGATGTTATTGAAGTTAGTGGTGGATACAAGAACTAGGTCCCCCACTTTGAAATCTGGAGTTGCATGAGATTTATCCCATTTGTCTTTAGCATATGCAAAAGAGTCCTCCATGCACCTTACTGCATGCTTTCTAGCTTTGTCTAGCATTCCTTTGAAGCTAGCAGCTGTGGGATGTATTTCAATTAAGTCTTTCCTCAAGGAGTCTTGGGGTAACTTGGGGTTCCATCCTTTTTTTAGAACAGCAGGAGTCTGATTGGTACTAGCATGGATTGATGTTTTATATGCTAATTCCAGTGCTGGTAACAGAGTACACCAATCATGGGTAAATCCATCACAATCTTTGAATTCAAGGCCATATGCACAAAATCTTCTCACCACGTCCTCTAAGGTTTGGATCATTCTTTCAGCCAGGCCATCAGTTTGTGGGTGGTAGGCTGTAGAGAAAGACAGTTTAGTGCCAAATAATTGGTGAAGATTTGTCCATAGTGCTGAAGTGAATTTGGGATCTCTATCAATGATGATATTTGTAAATATCCCAGTCCATGACACTACTCTATTCCATATCAGAAGAGCTGTATCCATGGCTGTATCATCTTTGTGACATGGTAAAAAGATTGGAGTTTTACTGAATCTGTCCACAATTACTAGGCAAGCATTATAGCTCCTGTCACCTCCTGGTGGTAGGCCAGTTACCCAATCCATATGGACAATTTCCCAAGGTCTGTTTGGTTCTTGGATTTTCATCATATTTCCAAGTCTTTTGCCAGTGGATTTATTTGCCTTTTGGCATCTGTCACAGGTTTTGCAATACTCTGCAACATCTTTTTGCCACATTGGCCACCATATGCAGGTCTTCACTTTCTCTCTTGTTCTGTCTTCAGAAAGATGTCCTGAAAAAGGACTATCATGGCATTCTTTCAGTACAAGATTGATTAATGACCTGTCTACAACTGTCATGACACATGTGTGCTTGGTTCTGTGGTAAATTATACCATCCAGTAGGTGAAATCTTCCTTCATTATAAGATTTTATCCATACTTCATCCAAGGCATGTATTAGAGAGTTGTCTTTACAGTCTTTGCTAAGTAATTGGCATAAGATGCTACAATTCTTATCTTGAGTGTAACTATTTCTGACTTCTTCAAAGAAGGTGGTGTTCAAGTCTGTAACACTTATTCCTTCTATTGGAATTTGTGGTGAAGCTTCTTCTGGAACATAAGCAGGATTATCAATGTTATTTGGTAATGGCCATCTGCTTAGTCCATCTGCATTCTTATGAATATTCCCATCCTTATGAACAATAGTCATATTGCCTCTGTATTCTTGTATGGCTATTTGCCATCTGAGCATGTGTCTGTTAGGTGTTTTCATGTTCAAAAGTGATTTCACAGCTGTACAATCTGTTATTACTTCAAAAACACATCCCTCTAAGAAATAGTTCAATTTCTCCAAGGCCCAGACAAGGCATAGACATTCCATTTGACTTGCTCCATATCTGGCTTCAGTTGGTTTGATTTGCCTGGATATGAAACATATTGGTCCTTCTACAGGTATGTCATTTATAATCTGAACTTGGTGAAGTGCAGCACCTAGTCCATCCCCTGATGCATCAATATACAGTTTGAAAGGTAATTTAAAGTCTGGCATCAGTAAGAGTGGAGCAGTGGTCAATGCTTCTCTTAGAGATTCAAAAGCTTTGACTTTGTCAACAGTCATCTCAAATACTGTGTCTTTGTCACACAACTTATAAAGTGGTCTTGCTATGGATGCAAAGTCTTTAATGTGTTGCCTGTAATATCCTGAAAAACCCAAGAATGACTGAATTTTCTTCTTATTCTGAGGCATGGGTTTTAACAATACTGCTGCAACTTTATTTTTATCAATTCCAAGGGACAAACCAGATACAACATGTCCTAGTGCCTTAAGTTCTATAAATCCAAAATGACATTTCTTCAAAGAGATTTTCATGTTTACTGATTGGATTTTTGTCAAAACTCTTGATAATCTGTACATGTGCTCCTCCCAAGTCTTTGAACAGATAATAATGTCATCAATGTAAATGATTAACCATCCATCTGAGAGTTCTTCAGGGAAGATTTCATTCATCATTCTTTGGAAGTGTGAAGGTGCATTTTTGATACCAAAGGGCATCCTTAAGTATTCATACACTCCACAATGAACAATAATTCTCAAGTATTTTCTTGCTCTTGGTGTTACCACATTTTGATGTAATCCTTTAAGGGCATCCATAGTGGTTATATACACTGCTTGAGATATTTGAGTAAGGGCAATTTGGATTTTTGGTATTGGGTATCTGTCTGGAACAGTGTAAGTGTTCAGAGCTCTAAAGTCCCCAACCATTCTGGATTTTCCATTATGCCACGCCACTATGACTGGTGTAGTTATTTCTACTTCCTCATTGTGGCCTACTTTTCTTATTACACCAAGGTCTAGAAGTTCTTTGATATGAATTTCTAGAGCTTCTCTTGATTTTGGACTTGCTGGATAAGCAGGTCTTCTTAAGAGTGGTGGATAAGGTCTCTCAATGTTAAGAATGATGTCAACTTCATGACCAATAATTGCTCCCAGAGGTTCTTTGTCTGTAGCAAATGCTCCTTTGTGGTCATACAAAAGGGAAGAAAGTTCATTTTCTTGTTTATCAGTCAGATGAAGGCTTATCTCAGCCTCATTTAACTGTTCAGACTTGAATTTTTCTAACTCTAAGTTGACTGGTGATACTTTGTTAACTGTAATTTGTCTTTTAAATGGTAAAAAGGCAAATTTCTGGCTCTTATTGTCCCCAATTGTAAAGTATCTGTCTTTGTTATTATGTAAATCTATCCCATACATGATCAAATAGTCATTTCCCAATATAAAATGGGTACTAGCGCAATTTTCCATAACAACAAATTCAACTGTGATCCTTAAATTCCCATTTATGTGTGGGAATATGACATTGGTCTCAAAGATTCCCAATGCTTTCATTGGGTTACTTGCACTGTTGAATTTTATACCATCAATTGGTAACAATTGGTCTTCAAAATTTGGCACACAAGTCTTAAGAAAGGATTTTCCAACACAAGAGCAGAAGGCTCCTGGGTCAAGCAAAAGTTTGGTGGGCTTGTTGTCAATTACCACTTCTGTTATACAGGAGTTACCAGCTGTATAACCTTTTCCTCTGTTTGGTTTTGTCTTCATAAGTTGTGCATCTTGAACTTTTGATAAATCAACTTGACCATTGCTCAATTGTGGTAAGTGGGAATAAGATTCCATGATGTCAAAAGTGGCATTGATATTTTCTATATCTTTTGAGGATTCAGAAAATATGGATGACTTATCATCTGAATTGTCTTCAATTATGTCTTCTTTTTCAACATCTGGTTCCTTTTCAATGTCAATTTCATTGATTTTCCCCCTCTTTGGACATGTATTGGCTAAATGGGTGGTGCTTTGGCAAATATGGCATTTTCTGACTGTATCTGCAGATTTATATTTAATATTACCAGAATTTTCTTTGGGGATTTTGTCCACAGAATCTTTCCAAGGTGTATTAAACCTTGTTTTGAGATTCACCCTACTAGAACCAATTTTGGTTCTGGTGGTTACTTCTTCTAGTATATTGATAATATCTTCTGCTGAAGATTGTTCAGTAGTCCTGCTTTTGACAGCATGCTCTAAGTCACCTCCACATTGTCTCAGAATTTTTCTATGGATCATAAACTCTGACATGTCAGGATATAATGCTGTTAATCTGTCCTTTTGTTGGCAAAACCATGGTAAAGCTCTGTCTTTATCAGCATTAAATTTGGCAGATTCAAAGGCTGTTTCAACTTTAATCCTCCAAGCATCATTTGCCCATTTGTTGATGATTTGGGTTTTCCACCAAGTCCAACTCTGGTGTCCATGTGCTTGTCTTATTTTGATGTACCATCTGTGAGCTGATCTGGTAAACAAGGTGTTAAACCTGGCTGTTACCAATCTGTCTGGTAATTCAAAATCCTCTTTGATAATGTCAATACCTCTAATGAATTCCATATGGTCATACTCTCCTTCACCACTGAAGTGAGGCCATTCTTTAAGTTTTGGAACTTCTTTCAAGAGTGCTTGGCCCATTGATGGTTCCAAGTTATGAAAAGAAGTGGATAATTCATTTTTTAATTGTGAATTATCAGGATCCAATACTTGTGGATTTGGAGTTCTTGTGCCCTCATTTTGATTTAGAGGTGTAGACATTCTTGGTAAGGTGTTCAGTATTTGTTCAATGTCATTCATTTTACTTTTGCTACACCTTTGGGAATTTCTGTATTCATGTTGGAAGCTTTGTATTAAATTTATTACTTCAATTTTATACATGTCTTCCTTATGTGTCAGTTCTTGCCATAACTCTGTCTGTCTTGTATTATCAGCAGTGACTTGATTCAATTTCATTGATAATTTTGATACTTCTTCTTGTGAAGCATCAAAACACTTTTTCAAGGCAATGGTATATGTCTTTACTTCAGTAAATGAATTTGAAATGTCATCAAGGACTTTCTTGTTATCTGTTTTGATAATATTTATGGCTTGTTTAATTCTTGTTTCAATCATGTCATCAATATTGAATTTAGAATATTTATCTGTTAATTCTTTAATAATGGCAGATTGTTCATTTATTTTAATGTTAGAAGAATTGTCATTATTAGAATTTTTAATTGTTCTTAAAACTTTTTCAAAACACATAAGTGTTTCATTAATTTGGCACAGACTCAGGTTGTTTGTTTTAATGTTGTTACAAATGGTGTCATTTTTATCAGAGAGATGTTTTTTCACGTCATTTATAGCATTATACAACTCTGGGATGGAATCAAATATGTCAGAAATCATTTCTGGAACCTTAATCTGGCTTCCTCCTTCTTCTGTAATTCCATCATGGTTCTGGCCATCTGAAATACATTTTCCATGGCATCCTGCTGAATCTTTGGGATTCTGTAGCCCTGGCTGTAAGGTTTTGGGGCTGGTGCCTTCCCTTTGCCCTTGTTTGGAGTTTGTGGCTGCTTTTTCACGTTGGAATTGCTGCTGCTGGCCACTGGGGCTGTTTTTGGCACTGGTTTGGGTGGTGGAGGGTTGTTTTTCCTCCATTCTAGTGTCAAAAGCATCATGTTTTTCTTCTCCATTAATGGATGCCATCCATTGAGCAATTTGCAAGTGTTGGGATGGCCCAAGAATTTTCTTACTGTCAGGTAAGAATTAATGCAATTCTTCCACAGGTCTGCAAGGATCTGGTACTCCTTGAATTGAAGTGCATTGTTGTATGCACTGTGGCTGGCTTTGTATATGTCCACAGAGGCTTGTTGTGGCGGTGTCAGCTCTTTTTGAAGGTAAAATGGTATTATCAGCTTCAGAATGACCTATTTTAGTTGTTTGGAAGTCATCAACTGACCCTTTTCCTTCTGTACCTGGTTGGCCTCTGCCATAATCACGTCTATTACCTTTTTGGGAGCTGCTTGAGGGGTTGTAGCTGGCTCCTGACCTGGTTGAAGGCATAATTATGGTTAAAAAAGGCTTAAAATAGTATTTTTACGTCAAAAAACTTACTATTGGCCAAATTTTTAGCTTTCTGAAGGGTATTACTTATGTCCAAGTTAATAAATTCAGAAGATATTGGTTCAGGCTGGTTATTTTGAGTCACAATAACAGTACTATTATGATCAGAATTAACAGTACTGGCAGGGATAATGCTGGTTACTGTTGAGGCTGTTTCAATGTTTTCTTGTCTTACCACGTTGTCAGACACTAAAATTAATGAAAAAGCCAATTAATTAAGTAAAAAAAAGGTTATTTCAAAAAAGAAATAAAAATATAAGCCTCACTTATAATATGAAAAAAAAAGTTATTTTTTATGGATTTTTTTGAATTATAAGTATTTTTTATATGTTTTTAAATTTTTCAATATAAGAAAAAAGATTTAAAAAGAGTAAAAAAAATATGTCACAGGTAAAATATCACGGCTGGGCCCCCAAATGTAAGGTGTGGATATGAAACTTTGATTAAAAATCAAGTACTTTTCCTGTCCTCAATTTGTATAAGGTAAAAATCAATTAAAAATAGTATGAAATATTATTTTTAAGAGAAAACACGCCAATTTTATTGTTTATAACTTTATTAGTATAAAACAATAATATTATAAAAATTTATTGTTTTACCAACAATAAAAATTTATCCAAAAAATACTCTACAAGAGATATTTTAAGGCTACAAAAGAAATTTCTTCAAGAGCAATTTCAATTGGAATTAATTGAGCAAAGAACTGCAAGCAATTAATTAAAGAACAAAGTCTTTAAAAAGAATATTAAAGAGAAAACACGCCCAAAAGTGACCAGAGTGAATTTGGAAACAAAGTGACAAAGTTTACAGTGATGAAAGATGCTTTAATTCACTTTTGGGGTGGTTCAGGGGTAAAAATGATTATAAGAGTTACAAACAATGATTATAATGATTTTTTCACGTTGTTAAAAGGATCAAAATGATTAAAAAGTGGTGGTTGGAATCTTTGATTGATTGGTTTAACAGTTTTAAACTAATTAATAAAAGGAAAAGATTCTAACATGAAGAGAAAAGTGGGGCAAAGAAGACATTCTTTTATAGCCATCAATTCTCTTACTCCAAAAGTAAAATTTACTCTTGTCAGTCGTGAAAAACAGTCTGACAACAGAAAAGCCAATTATGGCATCATTGAACCCTGGTTTAGACCAAAAAGGGCTGGTTTAAGCCATTTTTAGCCATTTTTAGCCATTTTAGACCCTTAAATCAGCCATTACTATAGCAATACCAGGCCTAGAGCCTTCAAAACACGTCCGAATGTGTGTCAGAGGCGTAGAAACCAGTTAAAACTGTTTTTATTATGATTGTTTTATCTTAAGGGTAGTTTTACCCTCTTGGCAACAGCTAAAACTACCGCAGTTGGTATCAAAACCTCATCATCAGTTGAGTCCACAGACCCTGTAACTCAATTCCAGGCCAAAAGTGATGAACTTTTGCGTGAATTTTGACATCCCACGCCTGTCAGCAAGGATTTTGGGGGTCTAGCTCCCCCTTAGAGCTGGAGTTCCTTTTCCCCCCCAAATTTAATCTTTCCAATTTATTTTTTCCTTTAATTCCTCATCATGTATTATACTTATAATTTACATATGTAATTCAATTCAATTGTACAGTAAAATACAGTAATAATTGACACCTCATATGTAAATCAAAGTTCACTTATGTAATACACGCGCACATTTTGACATTTCAATTGAATTCAATTGAAAATACTTCAATTCCTCATAACTTCTAAACTAAACACAACACCTCAATTTTAACACAAAAATTGATGGTTAACACCACATGTGGTGTGAATTAAATTAAAGTTTTGAGGATTTTCAACTTTTTTATTGAAAATACTAAAAACTTAATTTAAGCTTATTTAGAGTTGAGTTACAAGAATTTCACTCAGAGGTGACCCCACCTGATTTTTTATGAGGAATCCAATGGTGAAATAAATTTTATATGTTTATTTATTGGATAAAAAGTTATAATAAATTTTATTTAACTTTTTTCCAAATTTATTTATTTTCTCACATTTTTGTTAAAGTTTCATTTTTACTTAATTTTTTCAAGTATAAATGTAATTTTATATTTACAAAATTTAATGTATTTTTTATTTTTAAATTATAATTAATTTTCTATTTTTGATATAATTTTATATTTATATTTATATTTTTATTTTAATAATATAAATAAATTTATTTTATTTATATTAATATGTTATTTTTTATATTTGTGGTCTTTTGGGTATATGAAATTACCTCTAAGGCTCACACTCACAGTCTCATTCTTTGTTCCTCTTTGTCTTTGAATTCCATCAAAGTTCTGGCCATGTTGAAGACATTGTCCATGGCATCTTTTTGGAGTTTGGGAATCCTGTGGCTTGGGGAATATGGTTTTCTCCAATTCTTTTTCTTGTTCTTCTTCCCTTCTTGGGGAAGTGGGTTGACTTGGGGCTTTCTGGTAGAAGCTACTGGGGCTTCTTCCTTGGTTGCCTCCTTCTTTTTGGCATGATACTCCTTGATCTTTTTGATTCGAGGTTTGGATGATAGTGGATTCCATCCATTGGAGTATCTCACTATTTCCTCCTCTTTGAGGACCTTTTTCAGGATGTGCCAGGAGTTCATCACTTCTTGGTGTATTTGAGGCAACATTTCCCAATCTTTGTCCTTGTACACTGTGTAGTACTGTTTGTATTGGCTCATGTAAATGTCTATTTGAGCCCTCTGAATGTGATTTGTACCTATTTGAGTTACTCATACTTAGTTCCAATTCAGGTTCAGATATAATTGGAATTTCTGGGACTTGCCTTTGGGATAAGGCACTTCCTTGTGTGTATTCTGTTCCACTGGGGATATTGCCCTTCCTTTTCCCTGTTGAGGAATCAATTCTACCTCTGAGTCCAGCTCCATCTGATTGGATGGAGTATTGGGAGCCTCTTCTGGTAGTCATCTTATAAGAAAAATAAGAAATAAGAGGATTTCAGAACAAGAATTTTCTTATGGCAATTTATAAAAGAGTTGCTCACCTTCAGAGTCCTGAATGGTGGGTCCTGGAAAGTCCAATTTCTTGGCTTTCTTTCTTTTGGTAATTATTGGTGTTGGAGAACTTTGACAAGTTTCTTCCACCAATCTTTCAACAGTGGTTTGGTTATCCTCTGTTGGGTTGTCTTCAAACACTAAAAAAGACAAATAAATATAAGTCTTTTATATAAAAGTGTTATTTTTGGTAAGATATGGCAATTTTACACATAAAAATTGCTTTTATATCTTTTTTTTATAGAAAAAAATGAAAATAATTAAAGAAATGAAATTAAATCAAATAAAATAACTTTTTTTATTGGCTTTTAATATTTTTAATATTTTTTATGTTTTTATTTTTAAAGAATAAAATAAAAATGAATATGATTCTTTTTATAAAATTAATTTATAATATAAAATTATTTTTAATTTATAAAATATCTTTTTTAATTACTAGAGTCACTCAAAGAAAGTTTTTGCAAGTCTAAGGATGTGAAAAACCATGTGTAAGACTGGACAATTGCTTTCCAAATGCCTCAATAGCTTTTAAAAACAATAAATATAAAATTATTATATAATTTTATGATTATAAGTATAATTTATTATTGGATAAGCCCAATTAGAATCTTTTCAAAGGTCTTTTAGAGTAAATATCACAGCCAGGCCCCCAAATGTAAGGTTTGACTATGAAACAATAAGTAAAAATTACTAATATTTTACTTATTGTACTATGGACGTCCTTATAAATGAAATAAATAAGATAAAAATAACTATAATAATAAAGAATTATTATATTTATGGCTTAAAAATAGTTGTATTATTAATAAAATATGATAATATAATTTATATTATAAAATAAATATATTAATATAAAATAATTAATATATTTAATACGACTTCATTATTGTTACCAACAAATAATAAAGGCGTAAAAAATTGTTTTTTATTAATCAAAAACAATTGATAACAATAATACTACCAATATTAAAGTTATAAATTAATATAAATACTATTTATATTAATTAAAGAATTATTAAAAGAGTAATAATAGCGAAAATTATTATAATAAGAGAAAATAACCTACTTTTAATACTTAATAGAATAATTCTGAGATATTTTTTGCCAAATAATGTAAATACAACTTATACAAATTGTATTTACAATAGAAAATAGAGAAATTACAAATATTATTGATTTTTTTACGTGGAAATGAGTTCTTAGAGAGATTTTTAACAAAAACAATTAAACAAATGATTTAATCACGTCAAAATTGATGATTATAGTAAGATGATCTTTGGTCTTTAATCATATAAAAGTTTTATATATAAAGAATAAAGAAATTACCTTTTTAATTGTATTTGATTTAATGTTTTTGATGCGTCTGAGGGGAAAACAGAGTAAAAAAAGCTCTATTTATAGTAAATACCTCCCTCCTAGAGTCCAACAGGCTTCTAGTAGACGTGTACTGATCATATCCACTGGAATTGATCAATATTTCAAGGTTTGGTGATGATTACATCATGATCAAACCTCATTACATCATTATTCCGCCATTATTTAGAGTTATCACTATAACTCTAAGTTTGATGACGTCAAAGGCTTGGCAGAACCCCAAATTTCGTCGATTTTATTAGTTTTAATCATAAACTAATATTATTCACCAATTGTATTACTTATATGACTGTTAAACCTAATTTAAGGTTACAGTGAGTGGTCATAAATGATCAAATTAAGCTTAAACTTTGATCCTTAATAGCTTTTAAGATTTACACGCTACAGCAATTCAGAGAGTGAATTCTGATAGCTTGGCATAACCTTATTATGCTGCCAAGAGCATTTTATTACATCATCAAAACTCTATTTTGATGATTTGAATAACTAGAAGGGCAAAATTCACACAAAAAGGTGGTACCATGGGAAAAAGGGAAAAAGGAGCTAAGGTACCAGGCTTCTTTTCCCATCTTCCAGTGCGCAAATATTTTTTTACTGCAGCACTAAAGAATTTTGAACCTTCTTTAGGCTTGACTTGAAAATTGAAGTGTAAAGTGGTTTATTTCTCTTTGGGAAAGGGATTACAAGATTCCAGAGGGTAAATCCCTACATGCAGGATTGTAAGCAAGGCTTCAAGAAGCTTGAGAGATTAAATCATTCTAAAATCAAAGTTAAAGGAATTAAAACCTGATACAAAGTTAAGGTTCATTTTTCATTCTCATGTTTTTGTTGAAAAAGAGAAATAACTTTAAGCTTCTTGATAATATCCAATCCCCATGTATTTACTAAAAAATTTCACAAAACTTAGAGATGAATGTAATTTTTGTATAAATGGACTTTGAAGTATGTTTTAAGTGGAAGATTATTTTATATTTAGCCTCAAATATACCTTTTCAGTTATTCTTAAATAAGATCAATACGCCTTGAAAGATTTATGGAAGATATTATTTATAAGATATCTGATTGAACTGTTCTATTTACATAGTAAATTTTATGAAACTCAATATAAAGTAATTGATTTAATATTTACACTTATGGTGATAAACTTACCTGAGGATTGAAGTTACTTGTAATTATGTATAACCTTAAAAACTCCAATTGAAACTGAAAAGCAGCTACATTACCTCAAGAAATTTCTTTGTAAGCATTGTTTCTGAGTTTTTATCTAACAATGCCGGCTATATCAATTACTAATCATGAGAGCTTCTATGAACTAGAAAGGAAGCTTTGACATTACTGTTTTTGTTAATCATTGTCATCAAATGAAACATACATTTTAAAACAGGTAATATTTTATTCTATACAAAATATTATATTTTTACAAAAACTATTAGATTATTCCTTTCTTTATGAATTAAAAATGAAGAATTTAAATCATTGAATTTGCATTACATGATTGTAATCACCAAGAATTGATTCTATCATTGAAGGACATTGTCTCAAAATACCCTTTAAACCCAAATATTTCCTCTCAAAACTCTTATATTTTCTTTTTTGAGCCTTGGGGTACATTTTACATACCCAAATAGGCCACAATTATCTTGAAAATAAATTCTGAACTATGCATAACCCATAAGGCATGCATATATTCAAAATTCATCATTTTTGATTTCAGAAAATATGCATAACTTTTTATTGAGTAAGTCAATCTATGGATTTAAGGCCAGATTTGGATTCTACACAAAATATCACCTAGGGTAGCACAATAAAGTGAATAAGCTCAAATCAATTCTTTGAGGTTGTAATATGGAAAATACTTTAATACAACATCATCAATACCACATAAAAGATCCGTGAAAACGTTTGTTTTTCTCTATTTTATGCCAAAATAATGGGAATGTGAGAAATCCCATGTTACATATACACTAAGAGTAGTGTTATGCATGTTTTGGGCACTTCATATTATGGTGTTCTTACATGCACATTTGGTACACCCATAGTGGATATCTCACTTGAAGCTTAAAATCCTATTTTGAAGAAAAAAATAGGCAACGGGGACAAAAGACATCAAAGAGAGCCAGGGTACCAGACTTCTGAGGCCTCTGAGGCATGGACAGATCCAAAGCTTGGATACATGGCTTATCCTGGCCCAATTAGTAAACTAAAACCTCTTGGGAAATTGTTTACCATCTTACAACTTCAGTAAATCACAAGAAAATAGCAAATAACCTGCTATTTTGACGTGCCAAGGAGGTAAAAGCCAACTTAGACTCCTGTAACCATGTCAATGATTAATTACTTACCATGGATAAGCCCCAAAAGAGTAATTAAGACCCTTTTTTGACTATTATCAATTGATTTGCCTCATAGCAACCTGCCATATACTGCTATTTGCAATTCTACATAGAAATGAGGTAAAATGTTCAAACATTCATTGAAAATACAATTCTTAATGAATATTTCTGAATCTTCCAGGACCAATTAGGAACTGTTTCAATAATATAAAAACTAAAAATAGTTATACTTTTATATGTAAAATTCAAAGTTTTACTTACAGTCCCTTTTTGATGATTTCATGTGAAACACAGAATATTTGAAAATTCACAGAAAATACATTCTGTGATGAAATTTCCAAAAACATTGATAAATTTGAGAAATCAATGACTATTTTGGAATAAAAGAAGATCTAAAGTTGTTACTCCTTTTATTCTAAACCATAAATGGGTTGGTAGTCACCTAAAACCCTCAATTAAGTAATCATGATAATCTTACATGACAACAGATGATGCAATCAATAATCCAGAAAGTTTTATTGTTTTCTCACTCAATTATTTTTCAGTTTTCTCCATTTCATTCTTCTCTGAGCTGTCTTAGACTTAAAAGAGGCCTCCTCTCTCTGTTTTTCCAAATCGTCACATTATTATATTATATCTTTATTACCAAACAAGTAAGTATTAGTTGAAAATATTTCTTAAGTGTTTTATTCTTTCAGAAATCAATCAGAAAGACGTTAAATCATAGAAATAAACTATATTCTGTTGTAATACTGCTATAAATCAATTTTGATCCATTAAATCCACAATTCTCCGTCAAATCTCTCTACTATTATCTTCTGAAAGGTTCATTGGATTAAGAGTGAGTGATTTATTTTAATTATTAAATTTTTTTTCTAGTAATAGCTTTCTTCAAATAATTATCTTTATAATTATTCTTGTAAAATATAATTATATATTAAAATAATTTTATTATTTTAGTAAAAGAAGTTTCTATTATTGAATTCTCCTTGTAATTGATTCTTGTAGACAATTACTGCTTACTGTTATAATCACTAGTAGTGTATAACACGTAAAAGAAATGATTCTTTAATTATTCAATTGTGTTTTAATAATTTTTATTATTATACCTCATAAAAACAGTCATAGTACTGTTGATTAATAGTAATATTATCAACAGTTTCATAGAAACACCTTACGTTTGGGAGCCTGGCCATGTTTTTTTGAACATTGTACCCTTAATTAATCTATTTTTAAGTTCTAAAACATATTAATTTAATATTTTTTTTCCTTCAATTTGAAGCTAAATTTATTTGCATTTTTGAAATTTTGTTAACATCTTTTTTCATTGAGCAATTTGGTTTAATTTTTATATTGTTTTTACACATGGCTTTTTCACATCCAAAAACTTATAAAATTATTATTTGAGTTACTCTGAATTAATTTTCATTAAAAATCTTAAATTTTAATATTTTTTTTCTTTAAAAAGAATAGGTTTCTTTAATATGTAAAGAAATATAAAACTTTAAAATATTTTAAAAGCATAAAAATAATTTCTTCTTTTTATCAATTTTTTCTAGTGTCTTTAAGCAAATACTGTGCAGCTGGTAACAGACTCAGTAAAAGATATATTACCAGTCCAGAATCTTCAGAAGCATAATCTGAAGAGAGTATTGAATTGCAAATTGCTAAAAGAGGCACCTTATTCAACTCTGAAAAAACTAAATTACTAAAAAAAGGTGTGTGTTTTATGTTTATATTTTTCACTCTTTATCTTAAAATTGACATGAAAATGGTGCATACCAGAAGTGGAAGCAACTATTTAGTCCAACCAGATGGATGTGGACAAGGAAGAAGAAAGACCAAATCCAGAAGTTTCAAATCTTTTTCAAAAAAGACACATATGGAGGATGCCAGAGTTGCCCCCCATTCCCCAAGGTCTGTACCCAGAAACTTGGATGTGAATTCTGAATCTGAACTGCTTCATGATAGCATTTCAAGGGCTGAACCACTTCCAAGTGGCAGAAACAGAAATTTATCAATGCCAATACAAAAGTTGGTTCAGAGCAGCCAAAGAAGAGGAGCAGGAAATATGCCCAAGCCTTTGGGAGGGGGCCATGAACTCCTACTTACAAATAAAGAGCTTTCTTGGTCAGGAGAAGACCGTAGAACTCTTAGGAGGTTGGACCCCATTGTCTTGCAAAGGAAGGTCAAAAAGATAAAGATTTTGTTGAAGAACCAAAGTATTTTATCCATAGACCAGAAGTAGGAACTGGAAATGACTCCAGCTTTGGAGACAGAATGCCCAGTGGCATCTAGCAGCTCCAAACCAGCTCCAGAAGTATGCAAAGACAAGCCCAAGGGACCTCAGAAGAAGCAGAAAGGTCCCAAGAACCATCAAGGCAAGGGAAAAGGCAAAGCCAATTGGCAAAGACCTTACCCACAAGGGTACAGGATCCCCAGATTGGAGCCTTCAGCCATAGACAGTGTGTTCAATATGGCTAGGACTCTGATGGAGTTCACAGCCAAGGAGCAGGAAAGGATGAAGAGAAAATTCCCACCCAAATAATACAACAAATACATTTTATAAAAAGTATTATTGATGTAGAACTTGGTAAATTTGATGCAAAGAAAAATAAGATTACATCAGATAGGAGTGAATTCAAAAGAAATGACAAAAAGTATACTGAATGGTATCAGTTGACACATGTCAGACTTGATTCAATTATTAATACATGTGACAGAATTTAGATTTAATGTCAAGTTCAAAATGATGAAATGGAAGATCTTTCCATTTTAAACATTAATTATCAACTTGGAAATCTGAAAGATCATGTCTTAGAAATAACTAAAAATACCAATCAGGTTGCAACACATTTGGCAAAAAGTGACAGTGAAAGGCAGGAATTAAAGAATGAAATCATTTCCAATGTAAAAAGAATTCATAAGAATTATGAGCCACATATGCCAAGACATTCCCCACCTTTGACTGAAGATAAAATTTCTGTTAAAGGGAGTTTGACCCCATTCTTAGGAGATAATGATATCTCTGCAAAACATGTTCCCAAATTGGAAAAATGGCCAACATTTTCTGGTGAAGGTGAATACAACCATATTGATTTCATAAACAATTGATATGTTGAAGGAAGACTTTCATATACCTGATGAAATTACAGTGGGAAAATTACACTGTCTGTTTACCAAAACTGAAAAGAAATGGTATTACAACATGAGACCAGATCATGGAAAACATGATTGTTCTTGGTGGAAATCTGAAGTGATTACCAAATGGGCCAATAATTCTTGGAGGTTTAAAATGGAAAATACTTTTTAAAGTGACACTTTTAACTCAGAAAAGGATAAACCACTTACTTGGTTCTCCAAGCAAAAAGACAGATTATCTTCTTTACACCCAGATATGTCTGACACTATGATTGATATGAAAATATTAAAAAGATGTGCAGGAGAACTGGAACATGCTATCAAGTGCAGATGTGTAGAACCCTGTTCAACAGAGGCCTGTATTAATGCAATGGAAGATATCATTACTAGTACAAGAATTGGTAAAACTTGGACTAAAATTCCTGTGGAGTCCAAAATGGTCCCAAAGATTTCCAAAGAAGACAAAAACCTGAAAGACCTGTTTTGAAGTTTCAAAAATGTCAAAGTACTTCAAATTTAGCAAACACTTGCACCAAAAAGACAAAGATTAATGGGGTGTCAGCCTGTGACTCAAAACCAGAGCACAAGCATGACAGCCAAAATACCATAAACCAATGGTATAGCCAAAATACCACCAAAACATGGAGCTGAGCCAAATCAGCTAAAAAGGTATCAAAAGAAAGAGGAAACTCACCTCTTTCTTAAAATATAAGTCCCCTCACCATAGGACAAGAAATAACAAAGTTATTCCTGCTCAAAGTTATTGCTGAGCATAAACCTTAATTTTCACCTCTCATCCAAAATCTAGAAGGAGAGGCTTAACCCCATCAAATGGGTATTCAAAAGGAAGCTCTAAGCCAGGGCTATCTAATGGTGCTAGCCAAAATGAGCTAGCACCAGTATTACTTGAGTTATTCTCAAATTCAGACCAAATAAGGGTGAACAAAACATTCACCTCTCATCTAACTTTTACAGTTTTAGTGTGAGATACCTAAAGTGGGGTCTTTTTGGAAAAAGCACAATCAGGGCTACCTGATGGTGCCATCCATTTCCTCATAGCTCAACTACAACAGAAGTTATTGGCCAAACAAGCTTAATACAGCTTTTGCCCAGACCACGCCAATGTACAAAAATACTTGTACATGGGATACCTTTGTCATATTTAATGATAACCATGTCAAGTTGGGTACCATTGTGTAGAGCTCATACAGAGCTATTCAATGAACCAACTTTGAGCTTGATATCTCAAAAACCGACAGAGGTATGACCATTTTAAGGTCAAAATCCCACCTGCTGTCAGATACAGCCTTACCATGGGATAATATCCCATAACCATGAATATGAGGTGTCAAATAGACGAAGAAGCATGTTTTTACTTCAATACCTCATAGGTCAGCCAATACTGGGGTCCCATACAGTTTCTTTACAGCATTCTACGCGTCATACACGTCAGAATCAGGCTGTGAGGTCCCCAGATGAAAGTTTTCACCCTGTATTGGTGAAAACTGCCCAGATGTGGTTTCAAAACCACATATTAGCCCAATACAGGGTATACAGGCTGTTTTCAAACCACAAGCCTGTCATAGAGAGTGAAAAATCTTCACTTCCTCTACATGGAAAGGTCTAGCAGCCTTTCCACCTCAATTTCAGGATAAAAGGAGGGCTTTTCACAGCCAAAAGCCTTTCCTCATCCTGCTCTTGAATACCCTACGTAGTAAACTGTCAAAAAAAGTTTTACTCTTGGGTGATAAACAGGTATAATTATATATTTAATTATTGTAACTCTTATTATAGTAACCCAACTGGTAAGATTGCACCCTGGGTTCTCAATAGCGCTCACCACCACTATTCTTCAATAGTAGAACCCTTTAAATATATTATAAATCATCTTTTAAATCAAAAACCCTTATTTTTAATCAATTTTCTACGTGTCACAGTCATAATTCTAGTTGTAAATACTCTTATTACCACTTCAATATAGACTCAGCCTGACATGAAGTTCAAGTCATTGAAGAAGTTCAGCATAGTGAATAGAAAGAGGAATCTGATCTAGAATCTGCAGTCTCTGAGGATACACCAGTAGAGGACTATCCCATTGAAAACATAACAGCTTTCTTTAAGGTCGCAGAAGTCTATACTCACTGACCACAGTACAGTGAGTATTGTCACAACCTGATCAATACCCAAGATGCCAGAATGTGTAAAACCAAACCTGCTAGAGGTAAAGGGTACACTGCTGGAGAATATTGTATCACATCAATCCTGATGAATGATATTGAAGACAAAGTAAATTTGGATACAGGGGCATTTTGCACTTGTGTGGGCAAAGATTATCTCCAAATTATACTTCCTTAATGGAAAAACCATCCATTACCAATAGAAGGTGTGCAATTTAGTAGTGCCAGTAACAATATGTACCCCTTGGGTATATTAGACACTAATCTTGTATTTCCACACCCAGCAGGAAGTGTAAGGATGAAAACTGAGATTGTTGTAATGGATAATTGCACATCTCAGCACATCATTCTTGGAAATGATTACTTGAATATCTATGGTATTCACATAAATAACCATAAAGACAGATATTTCACAATTGGGGATAACAAGAGACAAAAATTTGCTTTTTCCAATATGCCAAAACAAAAATCTGTAGTATCTTTTGTCAAGGATACTTACAAAAATGGATTTGTGTCTAATCAGCTTGTTGAAGCACAAATTAATCCATCATTGTCACCAAAAATGAGGAATGAACTACTTAATGTCTTATACAATCTTCCCCACAGATTTATCCAAAGGATGGCTTATCATTTATATTGATGATATCATCATATGTTCTGATTCATGGTCTTTGCACCTTGAAATACTTGCAAGAGTACTTCACAAAGTTTCAGAAGTGAATATAAAAATTTCACTCAAGAACTGCAATTTTGGGTTTGAAGAGCTCAAAGCTTTAGGACATATTGTTTCTGGTTTAAGCTTGGGTATTGACAAAAATAAAGTAACAGCAGTGTTACCTAATCCAATACCCCAGAATAAGAAAGAAATGATGTCTTTTCTAGGGTTTTCTAGTTATTATAGGAAACACTTGAAAGACTTTGCAACGCTAGCCAAGTCACTTTATAGAATCTGTGATCAACAAACAGTATTTGAGATGAAACAGGAGAGAATGAAAGCTTATGAGGAGATAAGGAAATCTCTTACAGAAGCACCTTTACTGCCTTGCCTTACTGGAATATACCTTTTAAATTTTACATTGATGCAGTGGAGATGGATCAGGAGAAGCCCTACATCAAGTCCAAATTATTGATGAAAAACCTACAGAGAGACCAGTTTGTTACATCTCCAGACAAATCAAACCAACAGAAGCCAGATATGGTGCAAGCCAAATGGAGTGCTTATTTTTGGTATGGGAACTTGAGAAATTGCACTATTACCTTGATGGCAGTGTTTTTGAAGCTATAACTGACTGTAATGCTGTGAAATCACTTCTTAACATGAAAAATCCCAACCGACACATGTTGAGATGGCAAATAGCCATTCAATAATATAGAGGAAACATGACTATAGTTCCTAAAGCAGGAAACATTCACAAGAATTCTGATAGATTAGCAGGTGGGCAGTAGCAAATACTCCTTATAATCCAGCTTATGTACCTTTGGAAGCAGAACCACAAATTCCAATTGAAGGAATTAACATAACTGATATTGGGACTGAATTCTTTGAAGAAGTCAGAGAATCTTACAAGGAAGACAAGAACTGCCATATCTTGACTTCCTCATTAGATAAAGACTCAAAAGATACATCTTTAGTCAATGCACTGGATGAAGTTTGGAAGAATTCCTATGCTGAAGGAAGATTTCACTTGTTTGATAGGATTATTTACCACAGAACCAAACATTGTTGTGTAATGAAATTGTGTAGCAGATTGCTTATCAATGCCATTCTTCATGAATGCCATGATAGTATCTACTCTGGACACCTGTCAGAGCACAGAACACTTGAAAAAGTGAATAACTGTGCATGGTGGCCATCTTGGAGAAAGGAGACCATTGAATATTTCCATACCTGTGACAGATGTCAAAAAGCAAACAGGATTACAGGCAAGAAATTTGGACTTAGGATCCATATTCAAGAACCAAAATCCCCTTGGGAAGTTGTTCACATGGATTGGGTCACAGCACATCCTCCAAGTGGTGACAAGAGTTCTAATGCTTGTTTAGTAATTGTAGACAGATATAGCAAGACTCCCATATTCTTACCATGTCATAAAGATGATAAAGATATGGATACAGCTCTTCTTCTATGGAGTAGAGTTATTTCTCATACAGGACTATTTAAGAATATCATAAGTGACAGAGATCCCAAGTTGAAATCTGCGCTTTGGACCAATCTTCATAGATTGTTTGGTCCTAAGTTTTAAGTCTCTACAGCATATCACCCTCAAACAGATGGGCTAGCAGAGAGAATGATTCAAACTTTAGAAGACAAGATAAGGAGAAAACTTTAACTGTACCACCAGTGGAACAGAGTGAAGACAGAAAGATAAAGAAAGTAATAAAAGAAAGGAGACTTAGGGGTAAAAATCAAAGAGAATATCTTGTCATATATAGAAATCCAGTACATGAAGATGAATGGCTGGCAGAATCAGAAATACCTGGCTCAGATAAACTCTTAAGAAGATTTAGACATGAAAGAAGGCCACAAGCCTGAATATGTCTATAAATGTGCTTTCATTACTTGATCAGAGTAATGGAAAGAGGTTGGAAATTGGAAATTAACCCCCCTTGGGGTATGTTTCTTTATACCATTGATAAAATTGTAGTACAATTTTATTTTTTGATGGGAGGTAATGTGAGCCTTGAGGTATATTTTACATACCCAAATAGGCCACAGATATCTTAAAGATAAATTCTGAACTATGCATAACCAATAAGGCAGGCATATATTCAAAATTAATCATTTTTGATTTCAGAAAAGATTAATAACTTCTTATTGAGTAAGTAAGTCCATGGATTGATGGCCAGGTTTGGATTCTACACAAACATTTGCCTAGGGTAGCTCCATAGGTTGAATGAGATCAAATCAACTCTTTGAGGTCGTAATATGGAAAATAATTCAATACCACATAAAAGATCCTTAAAAACATTTGTTTTTCTCTATTTTATGCCAAATTAATGGGAATGTGAGAAATCCCATGTTACATATACACTAAGAATAGTGTTATGCACGTTTTGGGCACTTAATATTATGGTATTTTCACATGAACATTTGGTACACAAATAGTGGATATCTCACTTTAAGCTTAAAATTCTATTTTGACATAAAAAATAGGCAAAGGGGACAAAAGACATCAAAGAGAGCCAGGGTACCCAATTTCTGAGGCCTCTGAGGCATGAAGAGCTCCAAAGCTTGGATCCATGGCTGATCCTGGCCCAATTAGTAAGCCAAAGCCTTTTGCGAACTTGGTTACCATGTTAAAACTTCAGTAAATCATAAGAAAATAGCAAATAACCTGCTATTTTGACGTGCCAAGGAGGTAAAAAACAACTTAGACTCCTGTAACCATGTAAATTATTAATGACTTACCATGGATAAATCCCAAAAGAGTAATTAAGACCCTTTTTGGACTAGTACCAGTTGATTTGCCTCATAGCAACCAGCCATATACTGCTATTTGCAATTCTACATAGAAATGAGGTAAAAGGTTCAAAAATTCATTCAAGAAACAATTCTTAATCAATATTTCTGAAACTTTCAGTACCAATTAGAAACTGTATAACTCATATAAAAAATAAAAATAATTATACTTTTATATGTAAAATTCAAAGTTTTACTTACAGTCCATTTTTGATGATTCCATCTGAAACACAGAATCTTTGAAAATTTACAGAAAATACGTTGAGTGATGAAATTTCCAATAAAATTGATAACTTTGAAAAATAAGTGTTCATTTTGGAATAAAAGAAGATTCAAAGTTGTTACTCCTTTTATTCTTAACCATAAATGGGTTGGTAGTCATATAAAAGCTTCAATTAAGTAATTATGATAATATTACGTGACAACAGATGATGCAATCAATAATACAGAAAGTTTTATTGTTTTCTCACCCACTGGTTTTTCAGTTTGCTCCATGGAATCCCTCTGTGTTCTTTCTTAGACTTAAAAGAGGCCTCCTCTTTCTGTTTTTTCCAAATCATCACATTTTTGTATTATATCTTTATTACCAAACAAGTAAGTATTAGTTGAAAATAATTCTTGAGTGTTTTATTCTTTCAGAAATCAATAGGAAAGACATAAAGTTGTAGAAATCAACTATATCTTGTTTTAATACTGCTATAAATCAATTTTGATCCATTAAATCCACAATTCTACATCAAATCTCTCTACTATTATCTTCTAAAAGGTTCATTGGATTAATAGTAAATGATTTATATTAATTTTTAAACTGTCTCTCTGGTAATAGTTTTATTCAAGAATTACCTTTATAATTATTCTTGTAAAAGAAAATTATATATTAAAATAATTTTGTTATTTTAATAAAGAAGTTTTTATTATTGAATTCTTCTTGTAATTGAATCTTGAAGACAATTACTGCTTACTGTTATAATCACTAGTAGTGTATAGCACGTAAAAGAAATAATTATTTCATTATTTAATTGTGGTCATAATACTTTTTATAATTTTATTTCATAAAAACAGTCATAGTACTGTTGATTAATAGTAATATTATTAACACTTTCATATACACATCTCACATCTTTCTTCTTATCATAAAGGCTGTTTTATTCCTTGCAAATATTTTTTTGGGTGTGTTGTCAGCTTATGAATATTACCTAATCCTATGAAGTTTTCAATTTGAATTATTAGATTAAATAAATAATATAATTAATGTGAGCCTGAAAGCATGGAAAGTCTTACATGCTACACAAGCTCCAATAACTTGCATTAAATTATCTTTGAATTATTTCACTTTGCTTTTCATCTTTTTACCAATTCAAACCTTCAAGCCTTTTAGTTATAGAAATATTGTTTCTATAGAACCATTCTACTTTGTTGATATAGTGACTTTGATTCTATAACAACCATATATATTCTTTACATATATTGTTACTCTAACAATACCCTTTATGATAAAAAGTGTATTGGTCTATTTTTTGTTTTATTGTTCTTTTGTACCTAAAACATATAAAGAGGAAAATTCTGCTTGAGAATAATTCCTCAGCAGTCTTAGAAATATAGTTTTTTACAAATAAATTAATAAACATTTGTTGTTATTAGTCATCTCAAATATAAGTAATTACAACATACTTTTAGAATTTTTCATGTTGATGACGCCCATTCCACCAATCAAATACCTTTCTAATAGTGACGTCTCTATTAATTTAACCTGACAGTTTTCCACTAACCTTTGAGTTTATTAAAATTACTAATAATTAGACTGAAAGCCATGTTTGAGGACCCACGATAACAAGTAAGATTTCTCCCAATCCCCTGTATTTTTTATCAATGTTTAATTTTTTTATATATAATTTTGTGGTAAGAATTATCTCTGCAAATCTGTTTGATTTTTTCCTTTAGAAATAATAATATTAACATTTATGAGTTGTGGAATTCTTTTCTAAATTGCATATCATTGGCTCATCAAGAGATTTTAGATTTCTTATTGTTATCACTGTCGCTATTTATAATAATAACAGAATAATGAGAATTTATCATAATCTCTGAATATATTTATTATCATGAAATTATTTGTTAATTGTCTCTTCTTTTTTTATGATCATTTTTATCATTTTATTAATTTGTCATTAGAAGATTTAATTATATTCTATTTTCCACTTAGGAGAGTCATACTACTCTTTTTTTGGACTAATATCATCAAGAGTTTAATAGAAAAAGCTTACACAATTACTGATAACCTTAATCCCAAAAGGAAGGAGCTCATCAACATGATTTTGGGAGGATTCCCCAGTAAAATACTCATTTCTTCCCAAATTCTTTTGTGTATATAATAAGTAATATTAAATTTGATTGCAATTTTTTTTCATCATGGATATGCTTTTTTTATGATTGAAAAAAATGTTTTATTAAGCAGCATTTCAAAACCCCACTTGAATTCATATCCTCTTCTCCCCAATTCTTTGTTGATTCCAAAGGCTGAGCAGTCTTCAAATTCTACAAGATTTTAGATTGCAATTTTGAGAGCTTAAGGATGAGCCAAAATTAAATATCTAAAAATTTCATCAGCTTGTAAAAACTAGAAGTATTCAAATCAAAATTATGCTCAAATTTTGGATGAACTGGTGGATATCGTTTCATTTTAGGTGCCAATACTTCTATTTAATTACCAAATTTATCACTACTGACCATATCAGATGGTTCAATTTCCCTCTCTGGGTCAAATTTGAAGTTCAAACTAATCATTTGTACATTCTTGCTCCTCTTTAAATTGATTGAAAAACATTATGAAGATTTTTTGAGAACAAGTATTAGATTGATCTGATCCCCAATGTGAGTGACCATTATGGAAGAAGATAACAAAATTTCAAGAAGATTTTACATTCTTTTTTTTGTATAATTGTTTTCAGAAGCCTAGTGGTTTCAGTAAATCAAGCTCAACATATTATTAATTTATTCTTTTTAACGCAATCTCAAAATTGCACAAATTTGGTAAGGTTAAGGCCTTAACTGAGGTCAATAATTATTGCATATTCTGGTGTGATAAGCATTTGAAAACCACAAGTCCAGCAACTGAAAGTTCCTGAAAATTTAGAGGCCCAAAATCTTGCATTATTATTTATTTCAATGATGATGCATATGCAAAGCTGGTTTGGATGAATAATTCTGCCAAGATTCATGGTTGCATAATATTTAATATATTTCAAGTTCCATCCCATCTCTGCAAGAAATTCAATAATATTGACTAGTGAGAAGCCTAGAAGAATCTTTTTTATTCCCTTTGACCCCATGAGGGAGAAAATAAGAGAAGTCCTCCATGTAAATAATATGAAGCTGAATGGTCTTTCTTGTGAAATCAAACAATAAAACCAGTATTTTGTTTTAATATGTGAATGTCATGGTCCAAGTACTAACTACACCAACTTGAATATCCCTGATGGGATTCTCTTCCAACTAGACTTCCAAAACCTTTGGGGGAATGGCCATGGGACACATTTATGGAATAATGTCACTCATATCCGTATTTTTCTTTATTCCAGGCAATAGAACAAAAATGGGAAGTGCATGAATCAAATTATAAGTACTATCATGGATTGTTGGAATAGAGTTTTAAGGCACTGAAAAGTTCTAACAGACAGTTAAATTACAAAAATAATTACCCAGGAAGATAATTTTATCAATTTTAAAAAGAGTGTAAGTGTGAAGATTGCTTTTTTGACACCGTACTAAAAGCTGCTTATACATGGAATATCTACCAGATACACTCATATTTTGTTGGAATAAATATAAAAAGCCTATAAATGTCAGCCTGTGACTCAAAACCAGAGCACAAGTATGACAGCCAAAATACCATAAAACAATGGTATAGCCAAGATACCACAAAAGCATGGAGCCCAGCCAAATTAGCTCAAAAGGTATCAAAGGAAAGGGGAAACTCACCCCTTTCCAAATATACAATTTCCATCATCATAGGACAAATAATAACAAAGTTATTCCTGCTCAAAGTTGTTGCTGAGCAAAAACCTTTATTTTCACCTCCCATCTGAAATACAGAGTAAGAGGCTTAACCCCATCAAAAGGGCTTGCAGAATTAATCTCTAATTAAGGGATATCCAATGGTACCAGCCAAACCGAGCTAGCACCAGTATTACAGAAGTTATGGTCAAATTCAGGCCAAATAAGGGTGAACAAAATATTCACCTCTCATCTAACTCCTACAGTTTTAGTGTGAGATACCTAAAGTGGGGTTCTTTTGGAAAGGGTACAATCAGGACTATCTGATGGTGTGATACATTTCCTCATATCTCAACTAGAACAAAAGGTCTGGGGCAAACAAGCCCAAAGCAGCTTTTGCCTAAAACACGCATATGTACAAAATATCTTGTACATGGGTTAGCTTTGCCATATTTAATGATAACCATATTGAATAAGGTACCATTGTGTAGAACACATACAGGGCTACACATTGAACCTGTTTTAAGGTTGATATCTCAAGAACTGACAGAGGTATGGCTTCTTTAAGGTCAAATTCCCAAATTCTTGCCAAAACAGCCTTCCCATGGGATAATATCCCATAACCATGATTATGAGGTGTTCAACAGGCTAAGAAGCATGTTTATACTTCAAAACCTCATAAGTCAGTCAATACTGGGGTCGCATACAGTTTCTGTACAGCATTCTACCCGTCATACACATCAGAAGAAGGCTATGTGGTCCTCAGATGGAAATTCTCACCCTGTATTGGTGAAAACTGCTCAGATGTGGTTTCAAAACCACATCTGATACCAATACAGGCTATACAGGCCTTTGCAAACCACAAGCCTGTCTCAGAGAGTGCAAAAATCTTCACTTCCTCTACGTGGAAAGGTCTAGCAGCCTTTCCACCCCATTTCAGCATAAAATGAGGGCTTTTCACAGCCAGAAAAGCTTTCCACATCCTGCTCTTAAATTACTACGTAGTAAAACTGTCAAAAACAGTTATACCCTTGGAAAAGAAACAGGTCTAACTCTAATATTAATTATTTTAGTCTTTATTATTGTCATCCAACAGGGAAAGCTGCAACCAGGGCTTTCAACGGCGCTCACCACCACTATTTTATAATAGTAAAGCCCTTTAAATCTTATTATAAAATCCTTATTATCAATCAATACGTTTATTCTTAATCTTTTATCACGTGTCACAGTGACAGTTAAAGCTGTAAGTAGCCTAATTACTACTTCTACATAGACTCAACCTGACATTTTGGGGGCCTGGCCATGTTTTAACCCTTTTTGGACCTTAAAAGTGAGTTTTATAACTTGTTTTCTCTATTTCTGACATTTTGTTTTATGTTTTCAGGCGTAATTCCTTCTTAATATATATATATATTATATATATCTTTATACTCATATTAAAAAGAGTACCTGTCACATGGCTAATAACCACAGGATATCTATTTTTGGCATGTTTTGCATATAAAAATTCTTTAAACCACTAATACAGTCATTTTTAATTAAATAAAGATACCTCTTACTGTAAAACCAACAGTTTACGCATGTTTGGGAATATTGTTAATTCAATTACACTCTTACATACCACTTTTTATCAGTTTATACTTGCTACTTACAAGTTATTCTGTGAGATATTGGTATACAAACAGTATACCAAATATCTGTAAGCTGTATTTCTGACGTGAAATTGTTAATTCAATTACACTGTCATTATACAAGGGCATATTGTAGTAATATACAAGCCCAGAGGCCATTCTTAGACATGCAAACAGCATTTTAAGAAGTCTTAACTGACATTAAGCCCTCTTTTCCTGTTTGATTCAGTGGAAGATAACTTCATACCACTTGAAACCCAGTCACAGGCCAACATACCAGTGACACCCTCAGGAGCAGAGGGAAGCAAGGGCAAAGGAAAGAGGCACAATGAAGGCCTGATAACAGCCAAGAAGTGGACACCCATTGGCACACAGAAGAGTAGAAAACCACAACATTCTGCTTAAATACAAGGTAAACCAACCTTGATAGCTTGTACAGGGAAAATTACTATAATTAACCCAGTTGTAACCTCTAAAGGTAAATTGCCCAAATCAGTAGACAAAAAATTTGTACAAGGCACAGTCAAATTTAAATACCCTAAGAACATAAGGTTTTTGACTGCTTTCATACACTGACATGTCAACTGTATACCTAAGAGACTTTGGCTTCCAAAGGAATCAACCAGAGGACAGAGAAAGCTAGTCCATAACAAGAAGACCTGGAAGAGGACACCTTGGACACAGTGGTGGATACCAAAACAATGAGGGAGATAATATCAACCTTACCATTCACACTAAATTTCAACAGGAACCTCAAACCAGAGGACTGGAAAGACATGGATCAAGTTCTTCAGCTCCACCAACTCCTCAATGATTTATTTCAATGGAGCATGGACAACAAGAGGTTCAACCTGGCAACTCACTGGGCAGAACTTGGTGCAAGTTACCAGAAGATCTGTCTCAAAGAGATAGACTTCAAGGACCTTATGGTATTCACCAAAGGTTGGAATCCTACCAGGCAGTTCAGACTTCTGGAGGCGAGGGAAACCAGGATAAGGGAGAATCAAGCCACTTTCCAAGTTATAGAAGAACAACTGACCCAGACAGGGCATACTTAGATTCCTTCATGCTCACAAGGAACAGGACAAATCATCTCTCCAGTGGCTTCACACCATTCAGAAACCAACAGATCAGTGACCAAGAGTCACCATTCTTCATAATTCCAGGAAGTTTCCAGGAGAAGACAAGGAAAGATGGGCAAAAACAAGACCTCCTTCAACCAGAGGAAGAGAGGGTCAGACCCCATGATCCAGAAGCTGTTGGATTTGGTGAAAGAAGTGCACAAGAACCAGAATTAGCTTTAAATAAATCTAGAATAAGTAATCCCCTGAATAAAAATATTACCCCCACTCAGATTTAACATAATGCTGTCTCACCTGAGAGTAAATTAAACAGTGATGTAATGTGGTTACAAATGTCCCAATATGGTGAGCAAACTCAAAAGCAGTTTGCAGAACTTGAAGCAAGCCATGAGAGGATGAAGAAATTGGCAGCCTCCATGGATAAAATTGTTAAAACTCTTCAAGAAGGATATGCTCAATTGAGCAAAGTGTCTGAAAAAACTAACAAAAGACTGAATCTAGTCTTTGAAGAACAACACCACACCAAAACGGACAGGTATTTTCTGGATCAAGACATAAACAAACTGTTTAATGTCTACCAAAGCATGAAGCCCCAACCACAAGGCCATGTTATGGATAATCCATATAACCAAGATGACATCAAACCAGATGCCATGTTGATGAATAAGGCAAGATCTCCATTAAAATACCAGGATGGGAATAATATGTCTTATTCAGAGAAGGAAGCCTTGAAAAAACTTCCTGAGGCCTCAAGCTGGCCCAAATTCTCTGGAACAGGAGAATTAGATCACATGGAACTCATAGATTATATTGATGGACTCTTCATTTATTTACCAAGCATACCATATTACTGGATTTCTGATAGACTAAATACAGCATCTAAAGGTCATGCTAGTATATGGTACACAGAAATGAAAGAAATCCATGGCAGAAGAAACTGGCCATGGTGGAAGAGTCAAATCATCCAAAAGTACAATAATGGTACTTGGATATTCCAAAAGACCATTTCATTTGACAATGACAAATACTCTGTGGACAAAGATCCATATGAGTGGTGTCTTAGACAGTCTAAAAGGCTTAAAGCTCCTGATCCTCAGATGAACATCCAAATGAGGAATCACAAGCTTCTGACAAAACTACCAGGACAACTAGAGCATGCAGTAAAATGCAGATTCAACCAAAATTTTACTCTAGATGACATTTCTAATACCTTACAAGACATAAGGAAAAGAACCAACATAGGGAAATTCACCCCATACAAGAGCAGTGGTTTCAAAGAGAAACAATCTTTCAGGGTAGAGCTTAAAGACAAACCCAAAGAAAGGGTGGCAGAAGTGGCAAAGAAGAAGAATTCTTGTCCCAATTGTGGGTCAACATACCACTATGCCAACAACTGTCCAAATGCAAAGAAAAATGTCTATGCCATTGAGAAAGTCCCAGAGGAGGAATCCCCAACTGAGGATTCTGAATCAGACTCCATGGGCGATGCAATCAGAGAACCATCTGATGATGACCAAGACCCAAGAGTATTATATTTAATGGAATACCAAGAGGAAACCCCACTAGAAATTCAGGACATACATTTCGGAGCAGGGATGCCACAGGAAAATGCCAACAAAACCTTGTGCAAACATTCACAAGATGCACAAACATTCCTGGTCACACCAACCAGAGGAATGGCATATATACATGGAAAAGCCACAGAAATGACTGTCTGTATTGACAATGCTCAACATCCACTGATAATTGATAGTGGGGCACAATGCTGCATAGCGGCCAGAAATTATCTGGATAACCACTTCCCAAATTGGGAGAAAAAGCTCTTGCCCACCAAGGCAAGAAACTTTAAAAGTGCTTCAGGGAAGATGACTTCTATTGGGTCAATTATCAAAGAGATAACTATACCCCACAGGAAGGGTAATATCAGACTCAACCCAGAGTTTGTAGTGCTTGATGATGCCCACATCCAAGGCTTCTTACTTGGAACAGACTACCAAAGGATGTATGGCATAGATATTTACAATAGTAAAAACAGGCACATTACCATAGGTACCAACAAGGAGAAGAAATTTTCACTTGATATATAACAAATCTCTACCCATGACCCACTGGAGCAGGTACTGAATGAATTCAGGATGGTCAGCTTGCACTACCCTCACCAGGAAACAAAAACTAAGTTTACTAAAGCTTCTGAGGAAGAATAGACCACCATTTGCCATTTGTGAAGAACCACTAGGCAAGATTAAAGGCCATGATATAGACCTATATCTGGATGTTGAAAGACCTTATCCACCCATGCTCAGGAGACCTCCTAACCCTGAAATTCTGGAAACCAGGAAAGAAATTGAAAAACATATCAATGAACTCATGGACATGGGTGTCATCAGGAAGATTGGAAATAATGAAATAGTGGAAATAACCACTCCTGTCCTAATCACCTGGCATAATGGCAAGTCTAGAATGTGTGGAGACCTCAGAGCTCTGAACAACTACACAAAAGCAGACAAGTACCCTATACCTAGGATACCTCATGCCTTGGAAAAACTGGCAAAAGCCAAATACATAACCAAAATGAATTGTATTAAAGGTTTCCAAGAGAATGGAGTTAAACCAAACTCCATGAAATTTCTCAGAATAATATGCCATATGGGCATATATGAGTATACCAGGATGCCATTTGGCATCAAAAATGCACCAGACCACTTCCAAAGGATGATGGACAAAATATTTAAAGAAGAAATATTGGAAGGCTGGATGGTGGTATTTATTGATGATATCATTATACTCAGAGACATGGGCAGACCATGTACAATACATAGACAGAGTCCTAAGTAAATTTACACCCATAAATCTGAAATTTCACTGAAAAAGTGTAATTTTGGCCAACAAGAGCTACTAGCTCTAGGACATAAAGTATCAGGTTTTAGTCTGGAAATTGAACAGAATAAAGTAGCAGCAGTACTGCAACAGCCAGTACCAAAGAGAATCAAAGAGATGCAATCTTTCCTTGGGTTTTCTAGCTACTATAGAAACCACATCAAGGATGTTTCCCACATAACTAGTATTTTATACAAGCTATTTTCAAAAGATGTAGTTTTTGAAATTACCAAGGAAAGGAGGAATGCATATGAGAGGATCAAACATGAACTCACAAATGCACCTGTGCTAATTTTTCCTGACTTTGAACTACCATTCCAGCTATACATGGATGCAGCATGTAGCCAAGGCTTAGGAGAAGCCCTTCACCAAAAACAAATTGTAGATGGTCAACCAAGAGAGGGAGTAATATGTTAAATCTCTAGGCAACTGAAAGATTCAGAAGCCGGGTATGGGGCCACCCAGACTGATTGTCTATGTCTAGTCTGGGCTCTGGAGAAACTCCATTATTATGTGGAGGGTGCAGTATTTGAAGTACACACAGACTGCACAGCCTTGAAATCTTTACTGAACATGAAGACTACAAATAGACACATGCTGAGATGGCAAATAGCCATCCAGGAGTATAGAGGGAATATGACCATCATATACAAAGAAGGTAAAAGTCATTGCAATGCAGATGGCCTTAGCAGATGGCCACTGGATAATGTCAGGAGAAATCCAGCTTATGAGCCTGAAGTTGCAGCCAAGATCCCTATTCATTTCATGGAAATAGATAGGATGCAGAACTTCAGATTCTCTGAATGGGCACCAGGAAGTGGTACCTTTGACAGTGAGACCCTGATTCAGAAGGAACAGAAACTCCCATACTGGGAATAAGCTCCTCAGAACTGCAAAATGAGTTTTTCAGTGCAGTACTGAAGCTGTATGCCAAACACAAACAGTGTGGCACATGACTACAACTCCTTCAACAAAAATACAGGAGCCCAGAACTGGAATCCCAGCTGGAAGAACCCTGGTTGAGGGCCTATAAGGATAACAAGTTCTTCCTTGTAGATGGCCTGATTTACCACAGAGAAAAGCACACAAGTGCACTCACAGTGGTAGACAAAGACCACAATTCCCTGATCCTGCAGGAATGCCATGACTGCCCCTATATGGGACACATGAGTGAGGACAGGACCAAATAGAGGGTAGCAAGCACAGCTTGGTGGCGCAAGTGGGAACAACAGTTGAGTGAATACATCAACACTTGTGAAATATGCCAAAAGGCAAATAGGAGACATGGGAAAAAGTATGGGTTACTTCAACATATAAAGCAACCCAAACACCCATGGAAAACCATCAATATGGACTCAGTCACAGGACTTGTCCCAGGAGGCAAAGAGAACTACAATGCCTCCTTCATCATAGTTGATAGGTTCAGCAATAGTATGAGGTGTCTACCATTCCATAAAGAGGACACAGCCTTGGACACTTCTCTGTTATTCTGGAATAACATCATATCTACCTGTGGAGTCCCTAAAAGCATCATTAGTGATAGGGACCCAAAATTCACATCTGGATTTTGGACCAACTTGTATGACATTCTTGGCACCAAGCTTGATTTTTCCACAGCTTACTATCCACAAACAGATGGCCTAGCTGAGAGGATGATCCAGAAAATGGAGGATATCCTTAGAAGGTTCTGTGCCTATGGCATGGAATACAAGGACCATGAGGGATATACCCATGACTGGGTTACCCTTCTACCAGCTGTCCAACTGGATTATAATAAGAGTCAGCACTCTACCACACGAAAAACACCTGCACTGGTAGAGAAAGGGTGGAATCCCCTGGTTCCTGTGGATCACTTGAAGAAGAATCTTCTGACCATCTACCCCACAGCCAAGGACTTCCATGACATGTGGAAGAAGGCTTGTGATACAGCTTCCAAATGCATAGCTGAAGCAAAAGAATATAATAAGCAGAGGTGGAACAAGACACACATGGAACCTGACTTTAAGGAAGGGGACCAGGTGCTAGTGTCTACACTAAACTTTAATAATCTTAAAAGACACAAGAATACAAGATACTCCTTTGTAGGGACCTTCACTATCATCAAGTTGATAGGAAAGAATGAAGTGGAAGTCAAAGTTACAGAGGAATGTTACGGGAAGCACCCAGTCTTTCCTGTAAACTTAGTAAAACCATACTTCCAAACAGAGGAGGACAAATTCCCCTCCAGGAGGAGGAACCCCACACCACCAGAGATAGTTGAAGTGGAGGATTCCCCTGGACCTGTGAGTAAAATAATCAGGGAGAGGAGGATCAGACTTAATGGGAAGGATCAAAGACAACACTTATTCAGATTCAAGAACCAAACATCTGATAAGGACAAATGGTTGGCAGAAGATGCTGTGGAACTCCTTTTAGTGTGGGATTGGATAAGGCAGTCCTTGAGGGGGAAATCACAGGTAAACAGTTTTGAATTGCTGAAATAATCCTGTAACCAAGGGTGCTAATGGTGTTTTAGCTGCCCCTCTGAATATACTAAACAATCTCCCTACAGAGCTCACAAATCAATATTTAAGATTGTGGCTTTACAACTAGAGAAGACTTTTTAGCAGTCTCTATCAGACCTATTCAATAATCAGACAAGTAACTTATAAGTTAAATAAAATATAAAATATAATTTTCAAATAATAATATAAGATAATTTTAAGGGTAAAACCTTAATAGTATAAGAGGTTGATTTAATATAATAGTAATAATATATATTTTAAGGGGTAAGTTCAATTTGATGTTATATATGTTATAATACTTAATGGTTTGAGAGGGTAATTGTTAATATAATATTATAATAAGACCTTTAATAATTTAGTGGTAAGATATTGTTCAATATAGAGAGGATGTTTGTTAAATATATAAAAGATATAATATAATATAAGGGTAGGGTTTTTTATATATAATAATATATAGTTGTAAGGTTGGTTTTTTTAATATGAAGATATAATAAGACTATTTTTCCTTTATAATGTAAAAGTTATGGGGATAAACTCAATATTATGAGTATTATTGATAGTATTATAATTATAAGACTAATAATTTAAACATAGGGTGGATTAATAATATTAAGTAGACCTTCTGTTAACTACTATTAATTAGAAATCACTATGAATTAAACTTATAAGTCTATAATACTTTAATAAAATAACTAGATTAACCTACTAGTAAGGGATGAATAGTTATTCTCCTTCTTGGTATATAACCAATTAGATTCATGGGGAAAAGAGGAAAAAAATGAGGGAGAGAGGACCTTTATTTATATTCTTTGGGCTCTCCATAGAGGCACTCAAAAACAAGGGACTTAGAATTTTTTCACTTCTTTCGGCTGGGATAATTCTTTATAGTGGTGAGATATCATTTGTTTGGTTGGTTGCACCATTAATATGTATGATTATGTAAGCTGAGATGTTTTTGCTGGTGAGGAATTTTGAGCTGGTGTCATTTGATCAAGATATTGCACCATATGTTTGGTATATTGCACCATTTCTGAAGCTTCTTTTATATTTTAATTAAACTTTAAAATTATTATGCACAGCCTTGAGGGAATTGAGCTGGTGAGTAATTTTGAGATGGTGCCATTTGATTAAGATATTGCACCATATGTTTGGTTTGTTGTTTGAACTTTAGGTGGAGAATGCTGTGTATTGTGGGGATTCCATTTGTCCTGTATGAGTTTCTTCTTTCCTTTATCTAACTTAATTCTGCTTTTAACTTATATTTACTGGCTTATCAGTTGGCTGTGCTTGTGTTTCCACAGATATGCTGTGTAATTTAAGGTTTTTGATGGATTTTCCTTGCATAAATTGATTGATTTCTTTTTCTTTCTGTCTTGTGACTGTTTATTGATACAGTTTTAATTTATTCCTTATTGAAGTGGCCTCAGTTTAATAACTGAATTGCTGAGTAATCCAAAGGTTGAGCAGAGCTAGGGTAACTTGAGTGTTACATTACCCCTTTCACTGGTAACTTTAAGATTCTTGCTAGTTTGTCTTTTTCTTTTCCTTATTTTATTGTTATTCTTGTAATCAAATGGTCCATTCGTCCAGGATTTGATTATGGGATTGTACATTTTTATGAATTTAAATCCATTTTATTGCTGAATTCCTCTATTATAGTTGATTAATTATTGATTTTTCTTTGTTATTTCTTCAAATTATAGTCCTATAAATGAAATTCCACTTGAAACTGGGCCATTAAGGTATGGAATACCACATCCCCCTCTCCATTTAATGCTGTCCCCAGCATTCCAGTTTCAAGAGGAATATTCTGGGTTCATTCATCAAAACTTCATTTATTTAAATCTCTATTCTAATAACCTCACTTGATACTTTCTGTTTGTAGCTCTTTATATTGATTTTGAATCTCCATAGCTTCTTATTTTGTGTTGTCTTCTTGGCTTTGTCTTGAAATATAACTCTTTTTGACCATTTCCATAATGATATAGTTGATTTTGTTTTATTGGTTGATCTTCATCCTTCATTTTTATTTATTTATTATTATTATTTTTTGTTAAAGAGGATTTTGATAATAAGAGAAAATTATTTCATTTTATTTTATTTTGATGAATAATAATGCAGTTTAAGGTCATACTCAGGACCATTGCTTGAGTTATTTGAAGTAATAATGGATAAAAAAATAAAAAAATCTTCAGACAGTTTAAGGTCTTATCAAGAACCTATTCTTGAAGTAATTCTGTTTGTAGAATATAAAAAATGGGATATTTGGACAGTTTAAGGTCTTATCTAGGACCTTTCTTCTTTTATTTTGTTTTTCTGATTGGGTTTTTCTTCCTTCTTGTTTTTGGTTTGCTGAAATTAACCTTAAATGGTGGGGCCATTCCCTCTCCATTTAATAATTGTACCATCATATGTACTTTATATAATAATTAAAATAAATATAATTTTATATCAATATATGATATGGTTTTTTTTTGTATTATAATTTATTAAAGAAATAATAATATAATAATAGTAAAATAATAATAAATAATAATAATATAAGTAAGTAATAAAAGCTAATAATAAAATTGATATCAAGTCATACAGATGATAAAAAATAATAATAAGGTATATTATGTAATTATATTAATTATTATTAATGGTGGGTGGCCTTTTATATGGTTATTGTCATTTCTGATTGACACCCCCCTCTCCATTTAATAGTTGTAACCTATTTTTAATTTATTTATTTTATTTGTTTTTTTTAATAATAAATTGAATTTAATATAAACAATACTTACAAATTTAAATTAATTTAAATAATAATTATAAGTTTAATTTGGTTTAAATAATAATAATTTTTTTTTTTTTTTTTTTTTGTATATTGAAAAAAATTAAATGAATAAAATTTTTTTTATTATAATAATAACTTTAATTTAATATAGACAATAATAATAACTTTAATTTAATATAAATAATAATAATATTTTTAGTTTATTATAAATAATCGTAATAGATTTATTTATTTTGTTTGTTTTTAAATAATAAGTTTAATTTAATATAAATAACAATGATATTTATTTTATTTATTTATTTATTTATTTTTTTTAATAATAAATTCAATTTAATATAAATAATAATAATAAAATTAATTTAATATAAATGATAATAGCATTTCTTTTTAATTTAAATAATAATAATAAATTTAATATAATATAATGATAATATATCTAATTTAATATCAATAATAATAATATTTATTTATATTTATATTTTTTATTTTTTTGCTTTTTTTCTAATAATAAATTTTAATTTAATTTAAATAATAATACTATTATTTTTATAATAATATATTTAATTTAATATGAATAATAATAATAAATTTTAATAAAATGAAAATGATAATAATAAATTTTAATTTAATATAAATGATAATAATATTTATTTATTTTATTTTTATTTATTTATTTATTTATTTTTCTTAATAATAAATTTAATTCAATATAAATGATAATAATAAATTTTAATTTAATATAAGTGATAATAATAAATTTAATATAATTTAAATAATAATAATATGTTTAATTTAATTTAAATAATAATAATTTTTTTTTTTTTTAATTTAATTTAAATAATAAATTTAATTTAATTCAAATAATAATAAATTTAATTTAATTTAAATAATACTAATAAATTCAATTTAATATAAATAATAATAATAATATATTTAATTTACTTTAAATAATAATAATAAATTTATTTTTATTTTATTTTTTTTTTTGAAGTGGCTGGGTGTGAATACTTCAAATTTGAAGTATTTGGGTTTGTTTTGTATCCGCGGGTGTTCCTTCCTCCTGATTGTTTAGTGTAACTTCTACTCCTAATAAGATACATTTAAAATAAATCATATTTTAATTTAAGATTTGTTTTTATTTTTTTTAAAGTCTACAGTACTGTAGCACTCTTTTTTTTTGTTTTAGTCGCGATAAATTATTCTTCTTTCTATTTTTTGTATTTTTTATTTTTGTTTAGAAAAAAATAAAAATAAAAAAAGTAATAATATTTTTTTTTTCTTCTTGTGTGTGTGATTGACAGTGCTGTAGCCTTCTTTTTCCGTCGCGATCAATCGTTTTTTTTTTTTTTTTTTTTTTTTTTGAGTTTTTTTTTTTTTTTCTTTTTTATGTGTACAGCACAGTACAGTAGTATGGTACTGTACTCCTTTTTTAATCGTAATTAATGTTTTTTTTTTTTTTGTTCTTTTTCTTTTTTTATGTATGCATTATTTTTTTTATTGATCGTTTTTTTTTTTTTTTTTTAAAAAAAAGAAAAACACAAATAAAAAATAAAAAAAATAATATAAAAAAAAAACAAAATGGATAAGGTATGTTTTATTTCACAGTACAGTTGGACTGTTTTTTTTTTTTTTTTTTTACTGTGATTTATTTGTTTGTTGTTTTTTTTATATTGTTTTGTTTTGTTTTTGTTTTTGTTTTGCTGTTTTTGCGTCGTTACAATGCTTTTTTTTTTTTTTTTTTTTTTTTTCAATTATTATTTTAAAAAATTTCATTTTTAATGAAAAAAATAATAATTATTATATTTTTTTTTTTAAACTATACTTGTGAATAATTATTATTATATTACTATTTTGTTTTATTTTATTTTATTTTATTTTGATATATTTAAAGTTAATATTAAGATTAAGTATCAATTAATTAAGTTTAATTGATCTGAATTTAGTTTTTATTTTATTTTTATTTTTTATTTATTATTTGTTTTTTTTTTAGTTCAGTGGAGCTAAAATTGAATGTAACAATTAAATATGAGATTAAATTAATTAAAATTTAAGTTTAATTTAATCTCTGAAATCCATCAATATAAGGTGGATTTATTAAATTTGTAATTTTTTCTTTTTGAATTAAATTTGGAGTGGGGTTAAGATTTAATTTGACCAAATAATATAAGATCAAATTAATTAAGATTTTTGTTTTAAAATTAAAATTGAAGTTTATTTTAATTTAATGTTTGTTTTAGTTGTGTGGAGTTAAGAATTAAATTTAACCAAATAATATGAGATTAAATTAATTAAATTTTTTTTTTAAAAAAATTAAAATTAAAATTAAAGTTCAATTTATTCTTGAAAATCAATCAATATAAGGTTGATTTAAACTTATGCAGTCTATTCCTTTGGGAATTAAATTTGAAATGGGGTTAAAGGGTGATAAGCTTATATTTAGAGTTTGCATAGCCTTTGATATATGAAAGGTTTATAGGGCTAATCTGTGGGTAGAAGAAGATTGCCCCATCTTTAATATAAAAGGAGGTCTTTTTCTCCCTTATCCCCAGAAAAAATAATCTTTGTGTCTTTTATAATAAGACATTTTGAATATCCAAAATAAATTTATATAAAAAAAAGAAAATTTATAAAGAAATATTTTCATTTGGGTTTAACCTGGCCAGTTATCCCTTTTGATTATGTATTGATTATTTGACTTTATTATTTTAATTTAATAATTATTTGAGAATACTAAAACCAATGAGGTTATTGATATTTCTTGTTGATTTTTCTGGGTGACTTTGATCTTCTTAATGCTTGTTCTTATAAATTTTTATTGTTATTTTAATCTTGCTATATTATCTTGATTATTTTCAAAATTGCTCTTGTAAGCAAGGGGGGTGACTAGTAAATTCTAAAAAAAATGAACCACTTCAATTTTGTATTCTATTATTTGACTTCTTTAAATCTTGCAGTTAAACATTCTTGAGTTATTTCTTTGATTCTTCACCTTGTCTTTAATTCTTCAATGGGTTGATATTGAGTATTGATGAAGATAAATTTATATAATAAAATGGAAATTCCCCAGAATTTCATCCCAAAAACTTAAATCTTAAAGGATGGATTTAAGAAATAGACACCCACCCTAATTTTTTTAGTTAAGTTATTGTTTTTTTTTTTTTTTTATTTATATACTAATACATAAGATAACATGGAATAATGATACTGATTCCCTTGAAACTCCTTTTTTTATATATTTTTTTGATATTTGATTTTTTTTTTTATATTTTCATATATTTTATGGATATTTGATACTAGAATAAGACTAAACTTTATGAAATGATAAAGAGAAATGTTTAATTATAATAAAAAAAGTCATTGATAATATGAAAATTTGTTGTCAAGACCTTTCTTGAATTTGGCCTTCTTAGCTGTAAGCTCATTTCTTCTTTCTTCATTGAGATATTTATCTTGAAAATCTTCATTATCATCACTGTAATCCTGGATAAGTTTTCCATTTCTATCATTATTTTCTGCCCAATCCTCTTTTTGTGTTGAAAATTGATATTTCCTTGCCAAATGGGCTTGCAAACTTGGGCATATCTTTTTATTCTGAGTGATCCAAAAATATTCCTTTTCTTCCTTGGTCTTCTTCTTCTTTTTGCTACTTTTATCTTTGATTCTATTTGATTCATTCTTCTTTGGTGTACTAATATCTTTCAACCACTTGACATGTTGGTTTGAACCTTCATAGTTGTTCCTAGGATTATCATTATTTTGTTCAACAAGGTTGGCATTTCTAAGAGGTTGCCAATTTGTATAACCTTCCCAAGGGTATTCTTCTTCAGTAAGTATAAATTTTTGTTCATCTTCAGCTTCTTGTTGTATTTCCATTTGACAAAATAATCCTGCTTCCTTCTCATATTCTAATTCAGAAAGATGTTTTTCTAATATAATTGGTGAGTGTATTGTATTTTTTATGTATTCATTTCTGGAATTGTTTCTAATAGATGAAAGTTTTTTGAATCTTGAATTAATTTCTTTTTCAATATTAAAGTTATTGTGAGCTTTCCCAGAGAATTTCTCTTGAGGGTGTAAGGTTTTTTGTTGATTTAACTCCTGTTTAATTGTCAATTGAGACAGTGAATTGGTTGAATTTTCATATCTTGACTCATAAATTTTAGCTTCATTTATATTCTGAACTGTACTGAAACTGCATTCTATATCTTTTCTTGTTGATGTATCACAAGGGAATTCCATTTTTAAGGGTTCTTCTTCCATACAAAAAGGTATTTCTTTCACTTGATTTTGTTTATTTCTTTCTTCATGTGAAACCTCTTCTTTGAATGATATGTTATTATCTGAATTATCCTCTTCTTCTGGGAATTTACTCTTTTCTGAAGTGATCTGAGAGTTGATATTGGAAATATTTATGATACTTCTATCTTCTAAGATTGAGGGTGAGCTTGCAACCTTCTTTATGTGATCACTTGAATTGGTTTTACTGAATATGCTAGGTATGACTAAAGATTCTGTATTCTTTTCTTTAATTTTTTTATTATTTTTTGAATTGGACTGCTTCCCTTTAATATTCTTAATTGAATTGATGATCATATTGTTAATTAAAAATTTTACTTCAAAGTGTTTGGGCTTTTCACTTTTGTAAGTATCTTTCTTTAATGAGTCTTTTTCTTCATTTGCAATCTCAGAATTTGACTCTGAAATAAACTTTTCTTTCTTTTTAGGTTCCAATAAATTCTCCAATGATTTTGATTTTTGTGTGAATGATTTTTTCATACTCTTGATTCCTTTTGAAATTGAGTTCAATGATCTTAAGGGTGTGAATTTCTTTGAGGACTTCTCATAAAAAACATTTTCGTTGGGATTAAGACTGCAGTTGTTACTTTCAGTATGAGCTTCTTCCTTGGAAGTCTGTTTTGTTTCCCTAAAGATTTCACTATGAACTTCCATTTTCTTGGTCTCATTGATGTCAGAAATAAGTAAATTTTCTTCTGTATAAGGCATATCAACTCCTTTCAATTCAGGTTTGTCAGATAAACTATATGATCTTAATTTTTCTTCATTTATGGTCTTGTCAGTTTTTCTCATTTCCTTGTGGTACTCCTGAGGATTTATCTCTTGTGAATGTGTTCTTTCCTGAATAATTTGTTCATTTTCTATTGAAAATTCCTCCTTCATTTCCACTTTGTCTTTGGGTTCTTTCATTTCTTCACTATCAAAACTTTGATGAGGACTTTTATCTGAATGTGCTTGATTTTTGGATCTTGACTCTTTTTCTATTGGTATTTCTTTCCAATCTTCCAATTTAGAAACTGCACATGTTTCCATCCCTGCTGGTGGTTCTTCTCTCCATCCTACTTTCTGTGGTGAACAAATTGGTAAGCAAAGTCTTCTTCCATCTGGCTCTATGTAACTGAATATTTCCCCTTTCTGTTGAGAAAAGTCTAATCTTATGTTATTATCTGCAAGGAAGGGCCTTCCCAATACTGTGTGAACTGCTCCTCTTGCTACAAAAAGATGTATATTTCTTTTTTCCCCAGTGACTAAAGTGATTGGAGTAAATTCTGCTAATCAAACTATTGAGGTACAATGCCCACCAATTCCCCTTAAATTCATGTTGAGGCATCTTGTGGTAAGTCCTGCTTTGATTGCTGAATCCTCTGGTATTATATTTAATTCTGATCCTGTGTCAACTAATGCCATTATTTCATGTCCTTCTTCTCCTAAATATACTTGCATAAATCCCAATGGACAGGCATAATGTAATTTTGGTTGTTCATAATTACCCAGATGATGATTTATGAGCTTGGTTTGAATTTCCTTTGTATCAATTGATTTAATAGAGTTCTTCTCTTCTTCTGAAAGATTCTTTAATTGATTAAAAAACTTTGGTGACATGACTAAAATTTGCTCCAAGGTAAGATTTATTTTCTGATCCAATACTTTTTTGATAATTTGTGCCATAATTTCTTGAATATCTAATTTTTCTTCCTTTATGATTTTCCTTTCATTGACTTTCTTCATTGGTTCTTGAGTATTTTCAGTTTGATCACTTTTAGGTTCCTGTGGAGGTATATTATTTTCATTTTGCACCATTTGAGGCTTCTTATATTTAGTTGGAATAATTGTTTTCTCTTCTTCTTTTTGCTCATCTTCAATATAAGCTCCAGGTATATTTGGTCTTTTGTTTAATGGTGTTTTCACTTTTGAGTGTGATCTTAAGGCATCTTGATTGGTATTTTCTACTCTTGAGTTTCTTTCTTTGGTATTTCTTAATCCATAATTATTTGAAAGTGGCTCATTGGCTGATGAAATAGTTGGTGGTTGCCAGCTTCCCCAGTTTTCCACTTTGGCTATAGCAGTTGCACTATCATCTTTCTTTAATTGTATTATGTTCATTGGATTAGGTTTGGGTAGTGCTTCTTTAGCTTCATCTTCTTTCATTTTCTTTATGAGTTCTTCTAGGTCTTTTGCAAAGTCTTCAACTAACTTCTTTGGAGCTATTTTACCATCAGTTGGAACTCTTTTCCAATTGGGATATAAAAATCCACCTCCTTGTCTGCTGACCCATTTCTTATTTTGATCTTCAAAGAGGTAGCTGCATCTATTCACTGAATGTCCTTCCTCCAAACAATAATAGCATTTGAGATATGGTTTTGGGATGTTTTGTGCTGGTGCATAGGGAACATTCCTTTGTGAAAAGGGTGGTAAATCATTTCTTGGCTTGAACTGTTGATTATTGGATTGATTATTGGTAACCCCACCAATTTGAGGTTTGGATAGACTTTTCAATTCTTCCAGTTGACTCATAAATTTCTTGAAATCTTCATTTTCCCCTTGTGCCTGCTTTCTAGTTTCCATTTTTTGTTCTTTGAGGGATTCAGTAATTTCCTTAATCTTATTAAAAGCTTCATTCATTCCTGGAAAGACCTCCTCCTTGAAGTGAACTTTCTTTTTATTTTCAGTGAAATTCTTTCCTGTATCTCTTGATGATGAGAATCTTTTGGTTACTAATATTCTGGCTTCCAATTCTTGTTCAATGTACTTCTTGAGGATCTTCATAGGTGGTATAAGGTATCCCCCATCTTCAGCTCTAACCATGACATTATCTTTGATCATTTCCTTGCTTATGGCTCCTTTAATATCAGCTGAAAGACAGTCAAATAAATCTTCATGGAACATGTTATCTTGAGGAATATACCTGTATCTTAATAAGTAAGTAACAATAGTTTCATATTCTCCCATAAATTTTTTATATTGTGATAGACTACCAATTCCTCCATCTTCTTGAGTTTCAGAAAAAAGCTTCATTAGTGAGTCTTTTCTGTATCTTCTTTCAGGTTCAACTCTTCCCCATTTTGTTATAAGATCTTTCTTAAGTTGTGTCCAATTTCCTTCTTCATAACCTGGCATAGCTTCAATTGCATCACTCACCTTTTGGTTTGTTGTCCAAAATGCCATTTGCATTGCTAGGTCTTCATCTGTTGCTCCTTCAATTTGAGCTATTCTTTCCACTTTCTTGATAAATCTCTCTACTTCTTCTCCATCAAAATTTAGATTGTAATCTTTTGCTTTAATTTTAACTACAGGTCTTTCTTGTCTTGGAACTTTCTGCTGTAATGGACTTGGATTATTAGGTGTAGTGACAAAAACTCTCCTTGGAATATTTTGAGCTCTTGGTTCTGTTACTGGAGTAGAGGTTGCTCTAGGACCAGGTGTAGGGGATATTGGTGAGTCTTCAGGCCTAACATGCCTTGGTAATGTTTGTTCACTTGGACTGCCTCCAGGTGTGTAAGATGTTTGTTCCCTTCTTTTTCCTTTCTTTTTACTTTTTGTTAATAATAAATCTTGCATTTGCTTCATAAGACTTTGGATCTGTACTGTTTGATCTTCCTCTTCACTTTCTTCTGCATACTGTCCTTCTACAGTATCTTCAGGTAATGGTGGTAAGTCAGATGTTGATTGTTGATTCATTTCTAATTGATAAACTGATCCTTTAAATTCTTTTGTACTTTTCTTGTTTTTCTTTGCTTCTTGAATTAACTTGAAGAAAAATCTCCTTAATTCTTCCTTTTCCTTCTGTTCTGTTCTTGGTGTTGCAATGAGTAAATCAATGTCCTGAGGTGTTTGATTTTCTGGTGTTCCTTCTTTTACTGGATAATAAAAATGGTATGACTGATTTGAGGATTGTGATGGTGATGATTATTTGGAATGGGATTTGTTTCCAGATTCCAGATTGTATGAGAGTGTTTACTGTTAATTCTTGATAATGATAATTATTTTTGTGAGTTATGTTGATTTGATTATCTTCTTTCTTGATTATTGACTGATTATTGAATGTTGAAGTTGAAATGGCCACTGTTGGGACACCAGATGTGGAACTCCTTTTAGTGTGGGATTGGATAAGGCAGTCCTTGAGGGGGAAATCACAGGTAAACAGTTTTGAATTGCTGAAATAATCCTGTAACCAAGGGTGCTAATGGTGTTTTAGCTGCCCCTCTGAATATACTAAACAATCTCCCTACAGAGCTCACAAATCAATATTTAAGATTGTGGCTTTACAACTAGAGAAGACTTTTTAGCAGTCTCTATCAGACCTATTCAATAATCAGATAAGTAACTTATAAGTTAAATAAAATATAAAATATAATTTTCAAATAATAATATAAGATAATTTTAAGGGTAAAACCTTAATAGTATAAGAGGTTGATTTAATATAATAGTAATAATATATATTTTAAGGGGTAAGTTCAATTTGATGTTATATATGTTATAATACTTAATGGTTTGAGAGGGTAATTGTTAATATAATATTATAATAAGACCTTTAATAATTTAGTGGTAAGATATTGTTCAATATAGAGAGGATGTTTGTTAAATATATAAAAGATATAATATAATATAAGGGTAGGGTTTTTTATATATAATAATATATAGTTGTAAGGTTGGTTTTTTTAATATGAAGATATAATAAGACTATTTTTCCTTTATAATGTAAAAGTTATGGGGATAAACTCAATATTATGAGTATTATTGATAGTATTACAATTATAAGACTAATAATTTAAACATAGGGTGGATTAATAATATTAAGTAGACCTTCTGTTAACTACTATTAATTAGAAATCACTATGAATTAAACTTATAAGTCTATAATACTTTAATAAAATAACTAGATTAACCTACTAGTAAGGGATGAATAATTATTCTCCTTCTTGGTATATAACTAATTAGATTCATGGGGAAAAGAGGAAAAAAATGAGGGAGAGAGGACCTTTATTTATATTCTTTGGGCTCTCCATAGAGGCACTCAAAAACAAGGGACTTAGAATTTTTTCACTTATTTTGGCTGGGATAATTCTTTATAGTGGTGAGATATCATTTGTTTGGTTGGTTGCACCATTAATATGTATGATTATGTAAGCTGAGATGTTTTTGCTGGTGAGGAATTTTGAGCTGGTGTCATTTGATCAAGATATTGCACCATATGTTTGGTATATTGCACCATTTCTGAAGCTTCTTTTATATTTTAATTAAACTTTAAAATTATTATGCACAGCCTTGAGGTAATTGAGATGGTGAGTAATTTTGAGATGGTGCCATTTGATTAAGATATTGCACCATATGTTTGGTTTGTTGTTTGAACTTTAGGTGGAGAATGCTGTGTATTGTGGGGATTCCATTTGTCATGTATGAGTTTCTTCTTTTCTTTATCTAACTTAATTCTGCTTTTAACTTATATTTACTGGCTTATCAGTTGGCTGTGCTTGTGTTTCCACAGATATGCTGTGTAATTTAAGGTTTTTGATGGATTTTCCTTGCATAAATTGATTGATTTCTTTTTCTTTCTGTCTTGTGACTGTTTATTGATACAGTTTTAATTTATTCCTTATTGAAGTGGCCTCAGTTTAATATATGAATTGCTGAGTAATCCAAAGGTTGAGCAGAGCTAGGGTAACTTGAGTGTTACATTACCCCTTTCACTGGTAACTTTAAGATTCTTGCTAGTTTGTCTTTTTCTTTTCCTTATTTTATTGTTATTCTTGTAATCAAATGGTCCATTCATCCAGGATTTGATTATGGGATTGTACATTTTTATGAATTTAAATCCATTTTATTGCTGAATTCCTCTATTATAGTTGATTAATTATTGATTTTTCTTTGTTATTTCTTCAAATTATAGTCCTATAAATGAAATTCCACTTGAAACTGGGCCATTAAGGTATGGAATACCACAATGCCATACCAGATGGGAACCTTCATTTAAGGAGATTCAGAGCCTCTAGGAGTACTGAACAGTATCATCAATGATGAGCCTCTTTTAGAGGGAGGGTATGTCAGCCTGTGACTCAAAACCAGAGCACAAGCATGACAGCCAAAATACCATAAACCAACGGTATAGCCAAGATACCACCAAAAAATGGAACTGAGCCAAATTATCTCAAAAGGTATCAAACAAAAGGGGAACCTCATCCTTTTCCAAATATACAAGTCCCATAATCATAGGACAAAGAATAACAAAGTTATTCCTTCTCAAAGTTGTTGCTGAGCATAAATCTTAATTTTCACCTCTCATCTGAAATACAGATTAAGAGGCTCAACCCCATCAAATGGGTATGCGAAATGAAGCTCCAAGTCAGGGCTATCCAATGGTACCAGCCCAACTGAGCTAGCACCAGTATTACAGAAGTTATGGTCAAATCCAGGCCAAATAAGGGTGAACAAAACATTCACCCTTCATCTAACTTCTACAGTTTTAGTGTGAGATACCTGAAGTGGGGTCTTTTTTGAAAAAGCACAATCAGGGCTATCTGATGGTTTCATCCATTTCCTCATATCTCAACTAGAACAAAGGTTATTGGGCAAACAAGACCAATACACCTTTTGCCTAAAACATGCATATTTACAAAATATCTTGTACATGGGATACCTTTACCATATTTAATGATAACCATATCAAATAAGGTACTATTTTGTAAAACCCATACAGGGGTACACACTGAACCAATTTTGAGGTGGATATCTCAAAAACCAACAAGGTTATAGCAGTTTTAAGGTTAAAATCCCACAGTTTCACCAACACAGCCTTACCATGGGATAGTATCCCATAACCATGATTATGAGGTGTCAAACTGACAAAGAAGCATGTTTATACTTAAATACCTCATATTTAATTAAATACTGGTGTCCCGTACAGGTTCTGTACAGCATTCTACATGTCATACACATCAGAATCAGGCTGTGTGGTCCCCAGATGAAATTTTTCACCCTGCATTGGTAAAAACTTCCCAGATGTGGTTTCAAAACAAATCTGAGAGGAATAAAGGGTATACAGGCCTTTTTCAAACCACAATCTTGTCCTTGATAGTAAAAAATCTTCACTTCCTCTACATGAAAAGGTCTAGCAGCCTTTTAATCCCATTTCAGGATAAAAGGAGGCCTTTTCCCTGCCATAAAAGCAATGCCAATCCTGCTCTTGAACTCCTACATAGTACAGCTGTCAAAAACAGTTTCACTCTTGGAAATAATCAGGTTATACTTTAAATTTAAGTATTGTAGCTCTTATTATAGTAATCTAACTTGTCAGACTGCACCCAGGGCTTTCAGCAGCGCTCACCATTACTATATCATTATAGTAAATCCCTTAATATCTTTTTTTAAACCCTTGTTACAATAAACAAATCCTTCATTTACCATTTTTACCATTTCACAGTCATAGTTAAAGCCTTTTACTTTTTAAACCTTATAAGTGAGTTTTTCTATTATCTGCTTGATTCTAACAAATTGTTTTATCTTTTTTAAGCTTAATTTTTTAAATAAAAATATACATAATATATATCTTAAATATATCTACAGTTGTATTTGTCATAGACCACCATTTTTTATCTTTTTTAATCATATTGTTGCATGGTTGATTATAATTTAATCACCACAAGACCCTTATTTTTGGTATGTTTTACATATAAAAACACTTTAAGCCATTAATAAAACCCCTTTCTTAATTATATAAGGACACCTCTTACTGTAAAACCAACAGTTGAGGCATGGTTGGGTGTATTGTTAATTCAATTACCCTCTTACATACCACTCTATATCAGATTATACTGGCTAATTAAAAGCTAAGATGTGAGATACTGGTATACAAACAGTGTACCAGATATCTGTAAACTGTATTTATGACATGGAATTGTTAATTCAATTACACTATCATTATACAAGTGCATATTGCAGTAACATACAAGCCCAGAGGCCATTCTTAGACAATCAAACAGCATTTTAAGAAGGCTTAACTGACATTAAGCCCTTTTTTCCTGTCTTATTTCAGCAGAAGAAAACTAGATCCCACTAGAAACCCAGTCACAGGCCAACACACCAGTGACAACCTCAGAATCAGAGGGCAGCAAGGGAAACGGAAAGAGGCATAGTGAAGGCCTCATTACCGCAAAGAAGTGGACACCCATTGCCACTCAGAGGAATAGAAAGCCAAAAAATCTGCTTCCATACAAGGTAAACCAACCTTAACCACTTGTAAAGGGAAGATTACGAGAATTAACCCAGTTGTAACCTCTAAAGGTAAATTTCCAAAACCAGCAGACAACAAATTTGTACAAGGCACAGTCAAAGTTAAATACCCTAAGAAAATAAAGAGCTTGACTGATTGCAAACACTGATATGTCACCTGTACACCTCAGAAACCTAGGCTTCCAAAGGAACCAACCAGAGGACAGAGAAGGCTTGTCCAGAACCAGAAGACCTGGAAGAGGACACCTCGGAAACAGTGGTGGATGGCAAGACAATGAGGGAAATCATGCCCACTCTGCCATCTCCCCAATTCAACAGGAACCTCAAACCAGGGGACTGGAAAGATATGGATCAAGTTCTTCAGATCCACCAACTCCTCAAAGATTTATTTCAATTGAGCATGGACAACAGGGAGTTCAACCTGGAATCCCATTGGGCAGAACTTGAAGCAAGTTTCCAAATGATTTGTCTCAAAGAGATAGACTTCAAAGACCTCATGGTAATCACCAAAGGTTGGAATCCCACCAGGAAGTACATACTCCTGGAGGTAAGGGCAAACGGGATAAGGGAGAATCAAGCCACTATCAAAGCTATAGAAGAACAGCTGACCCAGACAGGGCATACTCAGATTCCTTCAGGCTCACAAGGAGCAGGCCAAATCAGCTCTCCAGTGGCCTCAAACCATTCAATAACCAACAGATCAGTGGCCACGAGTCACCATTCTTCACAATACCAGGAATTTTTAAGGAGAAGACAAGGATACAAGGGCAAAAAAAGGCCACCTTCAACCAGAGGAAGAGAGAGGCAGACCCAATGATCCAGAAGCTGTTGGGTTTGGTGAAAGAAATGCACAAGAACCAGAAGTAGTTGTAAATAACTCTAGAATAAGTAGTCCTATTAATAGAAATATTACCCCCACTCAGATTGAACATAATGTTGTCATACCTGAGAGTAACCTAAACAGTGATGCACTGTGGTTACAAATGTCCCAATTTCCTGACCAAACTCCATGAGAGGATGAAAACATTAACAGCCTCCATGCCAAAATTGTCAAAACTCTTCAAGAGGGACATGCACAGTTGAGAAAAGCCTCTGAAGATACCAACAAAGGACTTAATCTAGTATTTGAAGAACAACACCACAGCAAAAGGGACAGGTATTTTCTGGATCAAGACATAAACAAACTCTTTAATGTCTACCATAACATGAAGCCCCAACCACAAGGCCATGTTATGGATAATCCATATGATCAAGATGACTTCAAGCCGGATGCCATGTGTATGAATAAGGCACAATCTCCATCAAAATACCAGGATGGAGATAATATGTCTTATTCAGAAAAGGAAGCCCTGAAACAGATTCCCAAGGCCTCAAGCTGGTCCAAATTCCCCGCAACTCAAGAATATGATCATATGGACCTCATAGATTATGTTGATGGATTCTTCATTGATGTACCAAGCATTACAGACTACTGGATTACTGCTAGACTTAGTACAGCACACAAAGGACATGCTACTATATTGTACACAGAAATGAAAGAAATCCATGGCAGAAGAAACTGGCCATGGTGGGAGAGTCAAATCATCCAAAAGTACAGCAATGGTACTTGCATATGGCAAAAGATCTTGTCATACAAAAATGAAAAATACTCTGTGGACAAAGATCCATATGAGTGGTGTCTCAGACATTTCAAAAGACTTAAGCCATTCATCCTCAAATGAATATTCAGATGAGGAATCACAAACTCCTGACACAAATGCCAGGAGGACTAGAGCATGCAGTGAAATTCAGATGCAACCACAATTGCACTATATATTAAATTGCAGATACCTGAAAAGATGTGAGGAAAACAAATAATATAGGGAAATACACCCCATATAAAAGCAGTGGTTTCAAAGAAAAACAAGCTTTCAGGGTTGTGAGCCTTAAAGGTATTTTCATATACCCAAAAGACCACAAATAACAAAATAAGATATAAATATAAAAAAATGAATTTATTTATATTTTCAAAATAAAAATTAAAATATAAATACAAATTTATATATAAAGATAAAAATTTAATTATAGTTTAAGATAAAAATTACATTAAATTTTAAAATTGTGAAAATGCATTTTCACTTGAAAAAATTAAGTAAAAAGGATTTTTTGATATAATTAATGAAGTTAAAATATTTTTGGTAAAAGGTTACATAAAATATATCATAAATTTTTAATTAATAAATAAACTTAAGAAAATTACTTCACCATTGGATTCCTCATAAAAAAACAAGGTGGGGTCACCTCTGGGTAAAATTTCTGTAACTAAACTCTAAATAAGCTTGAATTAAGGTTTTAGTATTTTATGTACAAAAGTTGAAAATCTTCAAAACCTTAATTCAATTCACACCACATGTGGGGTTAACCATCAACTTTCTTGTTAAAATTGAGGTGTTGTGTGTAGTTTAGAAGCTATGAGGAATTGAAGTATTTTCAATTGAAATGTTGAAATTCGCGTGTATTACACAAGTGAACTGTAATTTACATTAAGTTAATATAATCTTTGTAAAAAACAATTTTAACTGGTTTCTAAGACTCTTACACACATTCTCACATGTTTGGAAGGCTCTAGACCAGGTATTGCTATAGTAATGGCTGATTTAAGGGTCTAATATGGCTAAAAATAGCAAAAAATGGCAAAATCCAGCCCTTTTTTGGTCTAAACCAGCGTTCAATGATGAAATCCTTGCTGACAGGCATGAGATGTCAAACTCCATGCAAAGTTTCATCACTTTTGGCCTGGAATTGATTCGTCGGTGACTCAATTGATGATCAGGTTTTGATACCAACCAGGGCAGTTTTAACTGTTGCCAAGTGGGTAAACTACCCTTAAGTTAAAATAATCTTAGTAAAAAAGGTTTTAACTGGTTTCTGAAACTCTTGCACACATCCGACATGATTTGAAGGATCTAGACCAGGTATTAGTATAGTAATGCCTGATTTAAGGGTCTAAAATGGCTAAAAACCAGCATTTCTTTGGTCTAAACCAGGGTTCAATGATGCCATAATTGACTTTTCTGTTGTCAGAATGTTTCCCATGACTGAAAATAGTAAATTTTACTTTTGGAGTAAGAAAATTGATGGCTATAAAAGAATTTGTTCTTTGACCCACTTTTCTTTTCATGTTAGAATCTTTTCCTTTTATAGTTAGTTTAAACACTGTTAAACCAATCAATAAAAAATTCCAACCACCATTTTTAAATCATTTTGAACCTTATAAAAACTTGAAAAAATCATTATAATCATTTTTACCCCTTGAACCACCCCAAAAGGGAATTAATGCATCTTTCATCACTGTTAACTTTGTCACTTTGTTTCCAAATTCACTCTGGTCACTTTTGGGCGTGCTTTCTCTTTAAATATCTCTTTAAAAAATTTGTTCTTTAATTAATTGATTGCAGCTTTTAGCTCAATTAATTCCAATTGAAATTTCTCTTGAAGAAATTTCTTTTGTAGCCTTAAATACCTCTTGTAGAGCTTTTTGGATAAATTTTTATTGTTGGTAAAACAATAAACCTTTATAATATTATTGTTTTACACTTATAAATTTAAAAAAAATAAAATTTGTGTGTTTTTCTCTTTAAAACACTATTTAATACTATTTTCAATTATATTTGACCATATACAAATTTTGAGGACAGGAAAAGTACTTGATTTTGAATGAAAGTTTTATATCCACACCTTACAAAATTGTAGGTTTTGAATTTATTATTTTCCAAAATTCTAAATATCCAAAAACTAAATAATTATCTATAATAATACAAGAGCTTATTAATGAGATATCATGGTTCAAAATATTTATTGTACTGATTTATAGCAAAAAAACAATAATGAAATAACTCATTTTTCACTTTGATACCTGTTATATGGGATTATACAATCTCTTAGAAAGTTTTTGGCCATCAGAACTGAAGGAAAAATTGGTAAAACCTCAGTTTTGTCTTAAAAGCATTAAATATTTAGTGATCATTTATGTCAAATGTATCATTCTCAATTGCAAGTAATTTTATTCCTCATCTGAGCTTATGATTTTTAAGCTATAATATAAGAATAACCTTTTTTTAAATTTAATATTGTAACTTTCCCAAAAAAAGTTACATATCTTAAAATAAGTAAAAATGCCATTAAAAGGATTAAATTCTTGTTTATCTTGGAATCCAATGAAGAAAGACTTGGAATAAATTACACCGATGGAATTCCTATGACAAAGTACACATATAACATTGTTATTTAATATCTCACAAGAAAGTAATTTAGGAACAAAGCTGAATATATGCACTTTTATCATCAACGCAGATATTAATGGTTTTTTGCTCTTATCTCTTGAAATATATGTGATAGGGGGTTGAACCAAATATTTATTTGCCACTTACTTATTGTAAAGATACATATAAAAAGTTTATTTCAAAATTTATAAAAAAGGTTATAACTTGTAAGGGTTTATTGAACACAATTGTTATAGCTGTTGACCACTTTGCTGTGAAAGTGGTCCAACATTCAAACAAAGTATATATTCAGATTCTGCCGGTCAATACATGAATGATTATGTAGTTCCTATCATTATATTCCATGCATAAACCCTTGAAATAATTATTTGAAGTTTAAAATAATAAATGTTGGCAGAAAAGATGAGCTACAAGAAAAATCATGAAAAATAGAGTTTTTATTATGTAATAACAATATCTTGGCATTTCAATAATAACATTTCAGGCTCCCATAATTCAGTCTCTGGATAGCTTCAAAGTGCATAAACTAATAGCTTCTAATGATCAAACTTTAATCTCAAAATTGATCACTTATGATTACTCATGGCAAACTTAATTCAATTGAAACAGTCATATAAGTGATAAAAAAGGGTATACTAGGTTATTATTATTAAAGCTAATGAAATAAAGTAATTCTAGGCTTCTTCCAAGCCTATTATATCAGAAAACTTAGAGATACAGCGATAACTATAAATAAGGGCAAAATGATGAGATAAGGTGGTTTAAGTATGCTGTAATAATCACTAAGCCTCAAAATACTGACCCATTCCGTTTGATACCATCAGTAAACATCTACTAGCAGCCTTCTGGATTATATGAGGCATTATTTTCTAATATGTAGGGCTCTTTTTACCTCCATTTCCACGCAGATGCAACAAAAACATTAAATCATTAAAATCAAAGGTAAAATCCTTATTCTTTTTATATGAAACTACCATATCTTTAAAGAATCAACTAAATATTTATTTTAATCATCAATATTGATGTGACTAAGCCAATATTCAATTGTTTTTTTGTTAAATTTCTCTTCAAAATCTCTAAAACCACATTAAAAGAAGAATACTTATAATTTCCTTTTATTTTTTATTGTAAATACAATTTAAATAAGTATTATTTACATTTTTAGGAATAAATGTATTCAAAATTATTATATTCAATTTAAAAAATAGGTTATTTGGATCTGTTATAATAATTTTCTCATTATTATTACTCTAACAATCTTTTCATAAATATAAATAGTATTTATATTAATATTTAACTGCAAGGTTGGTGATATTATTGTTATAAATTGTTTTTTATCATTCAATGACAGTTTCTCATGCCTTTATTACTTGTTTGTAACACAAATAGAGTCCCATAAATATATTAATCATGATATGTTAATATATTTATTTTATTTTATTGGATTTTCTTGATATAATTTCTATTGTCATATTTATGTAATAAAATGAATATTTCGCCCCATAATTATAATAATACTTTATCTTATTCTTCAATTTAATAAGGAAATTCATAGTACAATAAGTAAAATATTGGTAATATTTATTATTGTTTCATACTCAAACCTTAAAATCTTCATCTAGGTTTTGAAGAAATCATATTTTCTGTAAGAATAAATAAGTGTTGTGATTTATAGCATAGAGAAAAACAATATCAAATATAGAATATACATAAATATAAACTTATTAGAATATTGCATCAAGCTATAAGATTTGTGAAAATTTCAAATAAGCCTCTTGAAAGATTAATTTTCTGTTAATTTTTCAAGTTACTCATTTTTTCCATGTAAAAACAGTAATATACACCAAGACTTAACTTTTGATAAGGTTTTGATTGAGTCGAATTAAATTAGAAGCATATTTAAACCTAATTACCAACCTGTATAGTGGGATTCTCCCTTTGGCAGTTTGTAATTCCTACCCTGATTGAAGATGAACATTTCCAAAAATGAATATTAAGTCACTTTCTAATCTTCAAGTGTAAAGAAAGTTAAAGGACCTCCAATGAATAAGGAAAACCGCATTTGAGATCTTGCATATGATAGAAGGTGGGCACCCGGGCTTCTTTTTCAATTTTTCTCCCATTTTTTATGGAGCTTGCCAGTTTCTTCATTTGAAGCAATACCATCAATTTTTTAGATTTCAATTGAGCACCCAGAACTTACAGGATTTATACAGAAATCTCAGGCGACTTAGAAAACAAACACTACACTGTACGTTTACCACATTTTGTATAGTTACTTATACCTTATGTAACTGTAAATTGAGGTTAAAATTGACAATTTGAGAAATAAATTAACTTTTTTAAAATTGATCATATTCTGTTTAAGAATCTGAAATCTTCAAAAATAACAAAAAATAGTCACTTTTGGGTTGAACCTAGATTATTTTTGGTGTAGAACTCAGAAAGAACATAAGAATTCTAGAGTTTTTAATTAAGAAGATAGGGATGATCAATTTCCATAAGTTCGTTCTTTGAAAGAACTTTTACTGTAAATTATTGAATGAAATGAATGTTTAAAATATTATTTTTTGCTTATGGGTATGTCATACAAATGGCATAAGTTCACATTAGCCAGAATTGTAATTTTCTGGATGAATGGAAGTTCAAAAAAACTTCAAAATCTAAATCAGTACCTTAGAAAAATTTTCATGTTGATTAAAGGACTGATATCAGTTATTATGGGAAGTTTTATGTTTTGAACTACTAATACTACATGGTATAGTTCTGGTACAGACAAATATTGGTCAAAAACGCTCAATATGTATATATCAGTAAATATTATCAATATCAAGAATTCAAGGCTACTTGATTGGGGGCTTCATTGGCTCTTTACTTTTCTATTCTTCATGTTTAAGTTTCTGACAATTAGGAGAAGCTTCAGGGGTCTGAAGAGATTTGCTGTATTTGTGTTCATAATTATGTGACTTTGAGAACTGCCAAGCTACATGTCTTTGTTAATGTAAGGGATATATGAATTTATATTATACATTATTTTGGGGCTTTATGAGCTCTTCAACCTTTTATGATTTCCAAATCCATCTTTATTAATTCTGAAAATGATACATGGTATTATCCAAATAAATCTCTTCCAAAAATCATTTTACTAATATTCATCAAGAAATTTTGGGCATGAATTGGCATGAGTTACCTCATATACAAGCTCCAAATTTTCTTTTTAATTTAGCTCTCCTTATTGAAAAGCTTATGCAAACCCTTTTTGACATGTAAGGGGCTTATTTTGTCTCAAATTATGAATATAGTACTTCTTGAATAAAGAATCTTACAGGAAAATGAATTCTACCAATTAACTTTTCCTATTAATATCTTAAATAATAATAAAATTTACATGGGGTTTAATTACAATAAAATAAGATATAAAGGAAGGGAAAATAAGTTTTTTGCTTTTTGGTGCTCATAAGAGTAAACAGTAGCTATGTATTGGTCAGTTCCTATCCAATTTGTGTAGAATGGTATATTCTTAATTACTATATTTCCACATTGAGAATTTTACCTTCATCCTGTGCATTTGTTCAGTACTTGTCTTAATAAGCTTCAAAAAGCCAATAAGACTATCTATTGTATGTGAATGACATTCTGGTCCTTGTTTTGGTGTCACAGGCTGAACAGTATTTCAAAGAATATTTGTGAACCTTTTCAAATTTCAGTGAAAAATGCATAAAAAGTCCAAAAAGGCACAATCTACCCCATTTAGTTGGAGAATTTACAAAACAAAGAAAATTTGAACGTCTGAATTGAAGACTCAAATGGATAAATACATCAGTTTGTGCCAAACCTTACTTTTGGGATGTGAAAATCCGTAGATATTTCCAAATAATATAGTATTTCTAATGATGAAGAATATGAAAAATTATTGCCATGATTTGATCCAGAGAGAAGTTTTGTCTATGGATGCGAAACTAATATCATTATCTAATAAAATAAATGTTTATACTATTAAGGTCTTCCAATTATTTATATTACTAGGACTCCATACTTGTGTTAAAAGAACATTAATTAACACTTTAAATATTAGTTTTAGATGTAAATTGTTTGTATTTGATACTCATTCTGCTTTAATTGAAAAATATTGGGGATGAGTCTGAATAAAGCAGTGGTTGGAACAACTACAACTCCCAGTGTTCATACAATAGTCATATCAAGTATTGTATTAATTTCATAATTTTGAATACAGTTTAGAGCTGCACCAATTGCTCTGATAATATGATGCAAAGTTTACCTTCAAAGGAGAACCTTCTTTCAGCTATAATAAGTGTGGGAGGGTATTCATTAGCTCATGCGATTATCAAGGAAGAAAATCATTAACAATTTGCAAATTGATTTTGCTCAGAAAAAACCTATCATGTGAAAAGAAATATTTACATTGAAGTGGATTTTTTTAGATTTTAACCATTAATGAAATCAGGCCATAATTCAACTATTATTCAATAACATTTTACCAAAAAATTCAGTTTAGAAATACTTGTGAGGTTAATCATAGAATATCAATATATGGCTAAAACATCATGAGTTCCTTTCATCATGTTGTAAGAGGTATGTCTTTAATAATTGCACTTATGAAAGCTTTATGCTATTGATATTGATGCTTTTCAACACCAAAAACTAACTCATATACTTCTTTTAATACTTTAAAAGAATTAATTACACTATTATTTCCATATAAACTAGCAGAGCTCCTCTAATATTTCACATTTTTTCCTGGCTATTGTTTCTAAAATATTGCCAACCCATTTTTAAATGTTTCCATACTTCAAAGGAGGCCAATTTTGTATATGAATCAATATTGTACTTCCTGATTACGTATCTAAATATATCAATCCTAAAATATTCTTCATTTGAATTCAATCTATAGACTTGAAAAAAAATTCCTTTCCGATTTCAACTGTCATTGTGAAAGATATGAATAGCTCCAAATTCCTCTTTTAGGGGCTCTAAATATAGGAGTCTTCTTTAGAAATATCTGTGTAGTATCTTTTAAAATAGGATTAATTTAAGAACTACCTCACTATATCTTAGAGCATTTTTCAAGAATAAAGTTGTTTTTACGTAGTTTTGCGCATTTATAAACATAAACATTAGATAATAAATCAGAAAATATTCTCCATATTTGGTAAGTCTCTCTATTTAAGCTTTTCACTAATTCTGAGCAATGGCCTTTATGGCTGGGCCAAGGGTTTTGGGCATCAAAAAATCACGATAAGTAAGAGAAGTTGAATATTTCATATCTCTTTATTTCTAGGAAGGGGATCGTTTTGCATATTTTTTATGGTTTGATATGTGGAAAATGTAAAAATATCAAAAACTAATTTCACAGGAATCCTTAGGTTTTTGTCTAACCCTTGTAATGTCAGCCTGTGACTCAAAACCAGAGCACAAGCATGACAGCCAAAATACCATAAACCAATGGTATAGCCAAGATACCACCAAAACATGGAGCTGAGCCAAATTAGCTCAAAAGGCATCAAAGGATAGAGGAAACTCACCTCTTTCTGAAAATATAAGTCCCATCACCATAGGACAAGAAATAACAAAGTTATTCCTGCTCAAAGTTATTGCTGAGCATAAACCTTAATTTTCACCTCTCATCTAAAATCTAGAAGGAGAGGCTTAACCCCATCAAATGGGTATGAAAATTAAGCTCTAAGCCAGGGCTATCCAATGGTACCAGCCAAACTGAGCTAGCACCAATATTACTGGAGTTATGGTCAATTTCAGGCCAAATAAGGGTGAACCAAACATTCACCTCCCATCTAACTTCTACAGTTTTAGTGTGGGATACCTGAAGTGGGGTATCTTTGGAAAGAGCACAATCAGGGCTATCTGATGGTGCCATCCACTCCTTCATATCTCAACTATAACAGAATTTATGAGGCAAACAAGCTCAATACAGCTTTTTGCCCAAACCACGCCTATGTACAAAAAACCTTGTACATGGGATAACTTTGCCATATTTCATTATAACCATACCAAATTGGGTACCATTGTGTAGAGCCCACACAGGGCTATCCAATGAACCAATATTTAGGTTGATATCTCAAAAACTGACAGAGTTATGGCTGGTTTAAGGTCAAAATCCCACCTGCTGTCATATACAGCCTTACCATGGGATAATATCCCATAATCATGAATATGAGGTGTCAAATAGACGAAGAAGCATGTTTTTACTTCAATACCTCATAGGTCAGCCAATACTGGGGTCCCATACAGTTTCTTTACAGCATTCTACGCGTCATACACGTCAGAATCAGGCTGTGAGGTCCCCAGATGAAAGTTTTCACCCTGTATTGGTGAAAATTGCCCAGATGTGGGTTCAAAACCACATCTGAGCCCAATACAGGGTATACAGGCTGTTTGCAAACCACAAGCCTGTCCTGGAGAGTGAAAAATCTTCACTTCCTCTATGTGGAAAGGTCTAGCAGCCTTTCCACCCCAATTTCAGGATAAAAGGAGGGCTTTTCACAGCCAAAATCATCTCCTCATCCTGCTCTTGAATAACCTACGTAGTAAACTGTCAAAAACAGTTTTACTCTTGGTTAATAATCAGGTATAATTATAAATTTAATTATTGTAGTCTTTTATTATTGTAACCCAACAGATAAAGCTGCACCCAGGGCTTTCGGCAGCGCTCACCACCACTATATCTCTATAGTAAAGCCCTTAAAATCTCTATTTAATCATCCATTATCAACTTTATTATCTTTTAAAACTATTTTCTACCGTGTCACAGTCATAGTTTTAGTTGTTAATAGCCTTATTACTTCTTCAACATAGACTCATCCTGACATGTAAACACAATGTAGCTATCTATACTGTACTTTATAAGCATCAATGTATTGCTCTATTGTATAACAATAGGATATTTGAAATGCAGGTCAAAAAATACTCATGAAGCTCCTCCATTATCCCCCGATATTTTGGGTTCCGAATCAAAAACTTCAACCATGTATAATTTGTCTATCAAAATCATGTTTTTAGTTAATTTGAGTCTAATAAGAATGAAATTCTGTTAAAAATCCTAATTATTGATGTGATCCCGTAGAAAGTCAATGAAAAAGAATGGAATATCATTATGAGCTGGAAATGGATATATTCCAGATTATTTTCAGCTTCATGAAGTGCGGTAAAAATGCAGATTACTTCAATTCCTCATATATTAGTTATCTTAAGAATTGCAGTTATTAGAACATGTATTAACTTAACTATAAAAGGGGAGTTGTTTCTTCTCAAATATATAATGATATTTTGATGGAATACAAGATCATAGATGATTATCATACCATTTGTAGATTATTTCAGATAATGCTTCTATCAGCTCTCAATATTTTTTGATGAAAAATGCATCTAAGGTTCCATCATCAGGTCCTGTTTTATAAAACCGTAACACTAAATAAGGAACTGCCCTTCTGAAATATTATGGAAAAAATACTAAAGCACTTGGAATAGATGTCTGAAACTCTTATAGAATAAAATTGAAAAATGAATCATGGAAGTGTAAAAAAGGGGCCCGCCCCAACCTCCTAGCCCACTTTTCTAACCCCACTATCTGAACCATTAAGTGTTCTATGATAAGCTTTCTTGAATGCCATATTATTCTTGAGTCTTGCTGAAGGATTCTATCACAGAGGCACCACTCCCTTACATATCAAGGAGGGATATTCTCCCCCCCATCTGAATTATTGGATGCTATATGATAGAATTCCTTTTGATGATTGATTTTCCCTTTTACCTTCCCTTTATCACAGATACACTCTATCTCGTCAAGCGGGGATCGAACAGTGGGCACAGAGGCTGAAGCAAGCTTTACAAGTGAGCCAGACCAGTCACTCGACCGCTAAACCTTTTAGTCGGCAATCTTACCCTTTACTGAAGCCCTTTCGAATGATTAGGTTTGCATTATATATATAACTTCTAGATGGAGCTCCTGACGTACTAGAATACCAGCTACTATTTTCAATACACAATGTAATCAGTATGTAATCTTATAGGAGTTCATTGAGGCTCTATAGGGCATTAATATCTGAAAAAATGATTCCTGAATTGAATAAAAGACTCAACAAAGGTTCAACCACAATGGCTATATATTGATTCATTTCAGTAAAATATTTTTCCAAAATCTCTCATAATCCTTGAAAAATTTGATATTCCGAGTACTATAGCTCAATTTTAACTTGTAATTGATCCCACAAGGCTAGAAAGAATTCTATGAGACATTTTAAGAGGTATCACTGGTCTGAGCGCTCATACTCCCTCTACATGCAAGGAAGTAACGGTCTAAAGATACCCTATATTATGTGCGGTAGATTTTGTTTGAAAAAGTCATAATATTCAATGGGCGCCTTTTTTTCCCATATGATCATACCCTTAAATAAATAAACTAGCCTATGCTTTTGGGAACCCGAGGAAAAGCTATTGGTGATCTGAAAGTTTGAAGCTTCAGTGTATGGATTTGACCAATTTCCATTGTAATTTTCAACAATTGTTTAATTTTGGTAATCTATATAGGTCTTTAGTTGAACGAAGAGGCACCATTTATGGGGCCAGGATACTCACCAAGGTCTTCACCATAGAAATTTCCATATTCTGAATTTCATATTCTAGAGGACTGTCCCATATAGACAGCTTTCAATTTAGGGGACACTGAAACTTTGATATACTTCCTTAATACCTTTTTGCAACAGCCACAATAAACTCCTTCTAAGGTTGGAATTAATTGACGGTTTAAAATCAATAATATCTATATTAATTAATAATTGTAATTAATTTAATCAACTGACCGTGAATATTTCTATACGCTTAAAACTTTGACGTAACTCAAATAAGCTAATGAATTCAAAATGCCTTTTCTTTGAAATCCCAGCTCATTGAATCAAAATTAAGAGCTGAGAGCTGTAACCTAGTGTTGTGAATAATTGGGGAATGTTAGAATTAGAATGATCTATGCTAAAAAAATCCTCACTTCCTTTATTTAAATGGTTCAATTCCACAGTTCAATTCTCTCCTAGTAGGAGTAATTGTCTATCAAGAAATCTATATGGGTTCTCATCCCAACAGCCATATCAATCCATTAAATACAGACGAAAATCCTCAAAAAAAGAAATGTCAGCCTATGACTCAACCTAGAGCACGCAAATGAAATTCAAAAGAACCACAAGCATGTTACACAAGAAAGGGTGATATACACACATTTATCATTTAATTTTGCTAATAAAGGTACAATAAGGCCCCAAATACACAAAAAAAAGCTAGAAAAGTAACCTTTCAATGCGACCATAAGGAATAGGAAATCTTCTCCTTTTATAAAATATCATTCTCATTACCTAAGAATACAAATTAAACAATATACTGAGGTTAAAGCTGTTGTTAAGTAGAAACCTTGATATTCAACTCCAAGCTAGGAATTAGAGTTTAGATTAAAGGCGCGCTAAGTGAGTTTTTCTTAATGAGATCAATGAGTGCTATTGAAAGGTAAAACCTCCAAGACAGCAGAACCACTGGATCAGAAATTAACATAAAAATATTGCTTGGTAATAATCAAAGAAATAATACTCTTTTTTATCCTCTCATCTGGATTTCACAGTTTTGATAAGTTACCTGTCAAATCTCATCTTTTCTATATGTCCTAGCGTATGGCTATAAAATAATATAACACCTATCCTTGTATCTTAAGTTATTAAAACAATATTGGAATTGCTCACTTAACATAATAAAATAATTTTTTAGGAATTTGTGAAAATAATTGAATCCTGTCTATGTTTTTCATTCTAAATGCAAAGTGTGTCAAATGTGTTAGAATTCTTTTACTTCTCAAAATATCATTCTTTGGAATAACTGCTTAAAAATCTATGGTAATAAAATCAATACCCATAAATACAGATATTTTGAAATTGGAGATAACAAAAGACAAAAATTTGCTTTTTCCAATTTACCCAAAACATATCAGTAGTATCTTTAAAAAAGGATACACATAAAGAGGGATCTGTGTCAAATAGGCTTAGTGAAGCACAAATTAATCCAGAATTATCATCCAAAATGAGGCAAGAGCTTATTAATGTGTTATTCACCTATAAGAATGCTTTTGCTTCAGATAATGAGACATAAGGTTCTGTTAGAGGGAATGAAGTTGATAATATTCTTAATATTGAGAATTCTCCCTGCCTACTCTTGAGCTCCTCCACTTGTTGGAAACCACACTGCAGGGCCTACCAGCATATAATGTGATATTTCCTTTATCTCAAAGGGGACCAATAATCCATAAGCAATCAGATTCAATAAACATTTCCCCCTCCCCATTGTCACATTGTGTGAATTTGCCAAACTGCCAATATATGCATCAAAATTCCCCAGAATTTTATATATCTATAAGGGTATATTCATGAAGGATTTACGCACAAAAGAGAAAGCACCTTTTCAAGAAAGGAAATACAATCCAAATCACATTCCAACCGGTTAAAAGCCTGCTTCACTTAAACCAAATACCAAGACTTGAGCTCCACTCCAAATTCTTATGTAATGGAGTTATGTCGTTATGTCTGTAAAAAGGCTCAAACCATGTACTATGGTGCATGAGCATACATGGATTCAATGTTAATCCCCTGAGTTCAATGTTGACACATCACTAATGTAACACCCCACAAGGGTGGAACCTGCAGTATCACCATGTGTAAAAAAACTAGAATATGTATGAGCATTGAGCAGCATGGCATTTTACCAAAGTAAACTCCTAACCAATTCTCCCATCCATATGAGACATGTTACATCTTATTCCCTGCAGCTCAGCCACCATTACAAATGTGATAAGATCTTCAACTTGCTTAAATCATCTCCCCCTTCATAAATAATTACTTAATTTTTTTCCCAATTAATCACACTCCTAAGAACTTGCACATCAACCATAGATATTTATATACAAACCAACCTTATTCACAAATCCCGCAACAATTTTAACCCCCACTATTCCTAAATGTGTATATGCATGTTTCAATACTGCTCAACCCAAACACACTCTTCCCCTGAGGGTGATAGGCAGGGAGTTGCCTTCACACCTTTTCAATATAAACAGCACATTAAAAATCTCAAATCAGCCATTGCACCCAAATCTCTTCCAAACATCCCTACTGATGCATCAGGATCTGAGTGCCCACAAATTCTATTGGATCAAATTTTTCCAGCCGATTATTCTCAATTGACCCAAAGCACATTCTCCACACCACCAGGTCTCAATTCAACTGCACAGAAACCCTACAGCAAAAGTCCAAACCTTCCCCACAACACCTTGGAATGAAAATATATGCCATTCTATCACTAAGGTATAATATACCCCACATGGCTTCACACATTCTCAACCCCGCCCTGAACCTACTGATCAAGTCCAGTATCTCAAGCTCAGGTGGTCACCCCACTTCTGCATTTCCATATACCTCAAGATCTTAGTACCATTTCTGAACATCTCCAATTGGAGCCAGTGATTCAAAACTATATATGTTTTCCTCAATGTTTCTTTATTAATGGCCTTAATGAATCTGTAACAACTGAAAAACCCCACTTTCAATGCCAGAATGACCCAAATAATCATTCTCCACCTTGCACACAATCATTAGCCAAATTCATCAATTCATTTGAACCCCACACCCAAAACACAACCAACATCAATAAAAAATCATCCCAACAAAACATTTCATTTATCAACAATTCAACAATTGGCTTTCCAGATTTCTCCAGCGGGGTGGTGGCTACAGTTTGAGCTATTTTTTGAGCCTTTCATCGTGAAATATGAAAGTGTCATACAAGATTTAGGGATACATTCGCCCAAGAAGTGTTGTTGTGGCATACTATCCCAAATAATTCAATTCTGAGGTGTCAAATGTCTCCAATTGTATTTTTACATTTATTACTCATGCGTTGAGTAATAAGTTTTGCCAGATACGTTATTTATCTCATTGAAAACTTCCTGGTTAGCAGATCATTTCTAAGCCTTCAATTGGTGAAAACACAAAAGGTTGAGATTTGGTTCTAAAGCCAAATTTTGAACATAAAAAGTGTCTTTTTTTTGATTTTAAGGACAAAAATATCACCTGAGTTAAAATATTAACTCAATCAAATGGTAATATGTTTTCCACCCCTCTCCCACCTTAATACAGAGTCTGATGGGAGTAGTACAACAGTTATCCCAGAAAAAAAGGGATTTTACATAAAAAGTGTTGGAAATTGTCAATAACATATTATTGGCCAAATAGGGCTAATATCATGGAATGAACATCACTAACGCATGGGTAAAATAATTAGACAAAGACAAATACCTCAGATCCAAATATCTCAAACTACTAGTGACTAAGCTACACACAATTTGGTAAGAATTTGAACTAACCAAGAGGAAACATAACCAGAACTTAGGGAAAAACACTAAGAAAATAGAGACATACAAAATCTCCAGAACCAAGTGGATGATACAGATAAAATGTGAATCATATTTTGGGGAGATGGGGCTGAATGAGCCACAAACCCAACAAAAGACTATCCTTTAGGATTTCCAAATACTAGCAACCTCCTCGGGACAAAACAAGAGGATATAAACATTGGGATCAGTGAATTGGAATAGAAAAGGCCAATTGTAACAGTAGGGGTCAGGAATAATCTACTTTGACAGAGAAGCAATCAAGAAGCTCTCAGAAGTGAGAAAATTTCCAAAGCTCTTAGGTACAGGAGAATATGACCACATGGAACCTCCTAACTACATTGATGCACCTAGGATTTTTGATTATTGGATCACTTTTATATTGAACACAGCCTTAAAAATCATGAAAAAATAATGTATAATGAGATAAAGGTCATACATAGAAGGACCCCCTTTCTTTTGTTGAAAAACAAAATTAATCAGAGGTAAAGTAACGGCACATGGGTATGGTAGAAGAATATGTATTTTGCCAATGACAAATATAAAGTGGATAAAGATCCATTTGAGTGGTTTTTGAGACAATGTTACAATTCTCTCTGGCAGACCTCAAAAAAAGGGAACTATTTCCAGAAAGGATATTAAAACTGTTTAAAGACAGTTTAATACTGGAAAGTTGTAGATCAAATTACCCCATGTGACAGTACCCCAGGTTTAAAACACTGTGTCACAAAGTGCATGTAGCTAATGGTATTGCTTATGTCACTCTCATAGAGCTACATTAGTCAGAACAGGAGCCTACAAGGCACCAAAAATGTAAAGAACCCTTGTGTGACAATGAAGCCAAAAACACAGTGATTTTTGGAAGTTTGATTGAGACCTCCCCTTGAATCCCACTAAAGTCACGCCCATGATTATAGAAACTGGTTTATTGTCAAAATTCTGTCTTCCAGACCTCAACAAAGGGAGCTATTTCTGAAAATTCTAAAGATCCTCTTGAAAGACAGATTAATACTGCAAAGTTTTAGATCACAACTCACCATGTGACAGAAAATCAAACAGTCTGAAAGCCATAGATCCCCACACTTCAACAGAAATGAGGAATCATCAACTACTGGGAAAACTACCGGGAGACTTGGAAAATGAAAGCAAATTCAGATGTAACAAAGAGTTTTACCATGCAGAAATTTACCTCCATAAGTAGATAAAAATCAAATAATATCAATAGTTCAAGGGAAAATCCTAAATTTGAACCAGAGTCCAAGGGTAAATACAGAGACAAAGGGGTTGAAACCTGAAAGAAGATGAATTTATGCTCCTATTTTAGATAATGGGACAATAATAAAAGAAGCCTGCCCAAATCCAGGATGAAAATGAAAACATAGCTGAAAATTATTCATAAGGAAAAGAAAAATACAATTCTGAAAGTATGTGGAATTGGAAAAGGGATGAATCATGTGGAAAAAATTAAACTTTGGAAACATACATAGTGAATTATGGAGAGTAAAGGTACTTTAAGATTCAAGAAATAAGGTTGAATCTGGCATCCCCCAAGAAACTGCTTATGAAAAGCTCAGTAGCCACACACAGAATTACCAGAAATTCTTACTGACAACTACAAAGGGGATGGGGTACATGAATGAAATTGTAACAAATCTGTAAGGTTTCATTGATCAAAAAAGTCCCGTGATCATTGAAAAGGGAGCCAGCTTCATTTGAATGGCCAGAAAGTCTCTGGATGAAAGATTTACTCAGTGGAGTACAGAATTATTAACCACAAACATCAAGATCTTTACAAGTGCATCAGGCAAACAGAATTTCCTTGGGCCAAGAACCAAGAAAGCTATGATACCCCACAGGAAAGAATGTTGGGCTTGAGCCAGAACTTTTAGCAGTGAAAAATTTACAATTCAGGGGCTTAATAGAAGGAATGGAATACCATAGAATGGATGGTATAGAAAAATAAACATTACAAACGGCACCTCACATCTGGGAAAGACAGGGAGAATAGATTATCATTTGAGGTTAATACAATCCAGAGCCCAACAGGATTTACCTTATGGAATCTGTTAGAGAAGTTTAAGAAAGTAAACTGAAAATTTACTCACACCAAATCAGAAAATTCTGCCAAATTAATTTTCTACTTCATACCTCCAGGCATCATTTTTACATCAAAACCAGATTATTTTGTCATTTTTTGTGTTATGTCATAATAGCATCTTTTTTCAGACTTCTCAGATGAAGGAAATGATTTCTTTACATGAATTGTAGTTTTTTTCATGATAAAATACTTATATTCACCAGTTGTATCTGTTATTTAACTGTTAAAGTTAAAATGAGATTGGAGTTATTCATAAGAAATTATCATTTTAAACCCATAAATTTGATCTTTAACAATGTTTAAGTTTTTCATCAAAACTCTCTGTTTCATGATTTTCATTGTAATCTATCTTTTCTGTTGAACGTTTTCTCTTTTGGACTTCAAATATTGATTAGATAGGTATATACCTTGAATATAATGATAAATCTAATCATTATTCAAGTATGAGCTAGTAGAATCTGAAAATCTCCTTTCGGTTATGTTTGGAACATTGTTAATTTTAAGAGGTCAACCACCATTGCTATTTTTCCCAATATCCCCTTACATTATTTAAATTTTTTTTCTTGTAGCATACCAGATAAGGTTCATAGATTTACTCTTACTGCTATTGAATAGTGAATTGATTTTTGGAGAAAATCTTCATCATATGTAACTCAAATGATGTGAGCTTAAAGCCATGAGTATGTGCACTGATCATGAAAGTGCATGGATCCTTCTTATCACACATATTTTTGGGTTTAAAGGAATGTTGGAGAATATTAATATATCAAGTTTTTTATTGAAAACATAATGGTGTATGTTATTTTACATTTTTACACATTGGGTTCTGAGATAATCACAAATTTATCTTTTTCTTACTTACTTTAAGATTATAATTTCAATTCACATTATCACAAAAGGTTTTTTTATTTTTTTTGCAAACGTTTTGGATATTTGGTCATACCTCACTAGGTCACAGTATATTGAATGATGTGGCTTAGAATTTGCCATACAGGCTGTAAATTTTTCATGAGCTAAATTTAACTTAGCCTAAAGCCATTGTATGGCTTTGAATGACTAAAAGGGCAAATTTCACACAAAAAGGTGGTACCATGGGAAAAGGGAACAAGGAGCTAAGGTACCAGGCTTCTTTTCCCAGCTTCCAGTGTGTAAATAATTTTTTACTCCGGCACTAAAGACTTTTGAACCTTCTTTAGGCTTGAATTCAAAATTGAAGCTTAAAGTGGTTTATTTTTCTTAGGGAAAGGGATTACAAGATTCCAGAGGGTAAATCCCTACATGCAGGATTGTAAGCAAGGCTTCAAGAACCTTGAGATATTAAATCATTCTAAAATCAAATTTAAAGGAATTAAAACCTGATACAAAGCTAAGGTTCATTTCTTATTATTATGTTTTTGTTGAAAAGAGGAAATACCTTTAAGCCTCTTAAGAATATCCAATCCCCATTTATTTACTAGAAAATTTCACAAAGCTTAGAGATCAATGTTATTTTTGTATACATTGACTTTTAAGTATGTTTTATGTGGAATATTATTTTATATTTAGCCTCAAACATACCTTTTCAATTATTCTTAAATAAGATCAATATTACTTCAAAAATCTATTGAATATATTTTTTATAAGATATCTACTTGAGTTTTTCTATTTACGTAGTAAATTTTATCAGACTCAATATAAAGGAATTAATTTAATATTTACACTTATGATGATAAACTTACCTGAGGATTGAAGTTACTTGTAATTATGTATAACCTTGAAAACTCCAATTGAAACTAAAAGGAGGCTACCTTACATTAAGAAATTTATTTGTAAGCATGATTTCTGAGTTTTTATCTGATGATGCCTGCTATATCAATTACTAATCATGAGAGCTTCTATGAACAAGAAAAGAAGCTTTGACATTACTTTTTTTTGTTAATAATTGTCATCCAATAAAACATACAATTTAAAACGGGTAATATGTTATTCTATAGAAAATATTATATTATTCCTTTCTTTATGAATTAAAAATCAAGAATTTAAATTTTTGAAGTTGGCTCATATGATTGTAATCACCAATAATTGATTCTATCATAGAAGGACATTGTCTCAAAATACCCTTTAAACCCAAATATTTCCTCTCGAAACTCTTATATCTTCTTCCTTCTTATCAAAAAGGCTTTTTTATTCCTTGCAAATATTTTTTTTGGTGTGTTGTCAACTTATGAATATTACCTAATCCTATGAAGTTTTCAGTTTGAATTCTTAGATTAAATAAATAATATAATTAATGTGAGCCTGCAAGCATGGAAATTCTTACATGCTACACAAGCTCCAATAACTTGCATTAAATTATCTTTGAATTATTTCACTTTGCTTTTCATCTTTTTACCAATTCAAATCTTCAAAACTTGTAGTTATAGCAATATTGTTTCTGTAGCACCATTCTACTTTGTTGATATAGTGATTTTGATTCTATAACAACCATATATATTTTTTACATATATTTTTACTGTAACAATACCCCTTATGATAAGAAATGTATTAGTCTATTTTTGTTTTATTTTTATTTTGTACCTAAAGCATATAAAGAGGAAAATTCTGCTTGAGAATGATTCCTCATAGGTCTTAAAAATATAATTTTTTACAAAGAAATTGATAACAATTTCTTGTTATTAGATATCTCAAATATAAGTAATTACAAATTACTTTTAGTATTTTTCATGTTGGTGAATGTCACAGCCAAGGAGGCAGGGGCATTTCCAATCATCATCAGCAAATCATTATATCATGGATACCCTTCAAAACCCAATCAGCAAGGGGGTTTCATTCAAGACTCTCCAAATACAGTTTTCATACAGGCAAGATCCAAATACAGTTCCAGACCTCAATACAGTTTTCATACAGGCAAGACCCAAATACAGGATTCACCAAATACAGTCCTGTAATCAATACAGGCGCAAATACCTGTATTGACTGTATAACCTGTATTGGATTCACCAATACAGGATTCAATCCCACATCCAACTTCTTCCAGCATACAGACAAGTATCTCAACACTCAAACTCCAAGGCTGGCATTTCTCACATATACCAGCCCCTCTTCACCCACCTGGGGGTTTTTCCCCCATTTAATTAAAATAGTTGATTTATTATTTAATATTATTTTATTCTCACTTTTGGAATATTATTTTATTACTTATTAAGTTAGTCTTAGCCTTCCCTCACCTGTTCAGTAGAGTCCTGGTGGCCATATCCTTATTAATCCCTTTTCTCTTTTCTGAACAGGTTGAAACAGTGACTCAGGATTATTTGTGGTTGGCTCTTTATTATTGCTTTTGTTTTGTCTCTCTTATCTTTTATGCTTATTATTTTATGACTAGGAATTTATCCTCTTACTCCATTACTCTTATCATTTGAGTATTTTCTTCTGAGCCCTCCATAAGTAAGTCTGTTCACTGAGTGCCAGGCCCTCTTCACTTTAGAAGAGCCCCTGTGACATTATTTTAATTAACTCATAATTGCTTCTTTCCTTTCATTCATTTTATTCATTTCTCTCATTCTTCTATTATGATCTTTTAATGATTATGAACTTTAATGATTTTATGATTTTCATCAATTTTCATCTCTCTCATTTCATTCTCATGAAAATTTATTCTTTCTAATTTCTCTATTCTGCTGACCAATTCACTTTATTCTCTATCATCTTCATTTCTCTTTTGTTTGAATTCAGGTTTATTCAGGTTTTATTGCTTGGAATTAGTTGGGTTAATTGATTCATCATTCAGGGTTATTTGATTTGGGGTATTCAGTGGTTTTGATTGAAATTTCTCAAGATTATTGATTGATTGATTGATTGTTCAAGACATTGACTTCACCTCAAGATATTGATTGAATTTTGATTGATTTGATTTGATTGACTTGATTTGATTCTTCAAGATACCTGATTTATCCTCAATATTTGATTTGATTTATTGATTTGAATTTGATTCCTCAAGAAAATTGAATTGATTTTTGAAGATATTGATTGAATTCCTCAAGACTTAATTGATTTGATTTTGATTGACTTGATTTGACTTATTGATTGAAATTGATTATTCATAAGAATTTGACTTTGTCATCTTCACTCTTCAAGATTTATTCATATTGATTCACTTCAAGACTGTTTATTGATTCTTCAAGATCATCAAGATTCTCATTTAATTTGATTTGGTCAAGCCTTAATTTATTCAAAGTATCATCAAGTTTTCATTCATTCTTCTTTCATAATGCCAGTTCAGCATAGCCCACCAGCCAAGAATACAAGATCCCAGAGACATCAAGCTGTTCTCACTCCTACACAAAGGGCTCCTCTTGACCGCACACCATCAGTTCATCAACTGAGTGCAAATCTGGACAGAGGACCACCAATGGAAGGAGCAGCACCCTCCAGAAGAGGAGGTGTGAAGTCTAGAAGATCAAGATCATTCTCTGGACTATTGGGTGGTTATCCTGGTGTTTCTCAAGGGCCTAGAAGTAGATTGGGGGAAGCTGAAGATGAGGAGGGGGAGGAGTCTGTGGAAGAGGAAGAATCTGAGGAGACTGAAGTGGCAGCTGCCTTGGCAGGTGCTACTGAAGCTCCTGAGGCTCCAAATCTAGCCCTTTCTAATCAACCTTCTGTCTCTCAAGCTGAACCAAATTTCCTCAAGATGATGGAGCAAATGACTCAGTTTATGGGACAACTCACTCAAGCAGTTGCCCCAAGGGACACTTCAAAAGTCCCTGCATTCAAGACTCCATCAATGAAGGCACCTGATTCTTTTGATGGTACTAAAGCTCATAAATTGAGAGGATTCATTCAATCCTGTCAATTAATCTTTCATAATGACCCAGCAAACTTCTTCTCTGACAGGAAGAAGGTGCTTTATTCAACTTCTTTTCTTACTGGTAGAGCTGGCAAATGGATTGAACCTTACCTCTCAAATATCTCCAATTAAGACCCTTCTTACCTCCTCAATAACTGGCAGTTGTTTGAAACCCAGTTATTCACTCTGTTTGGTGATCCCAATGAAGTCAGAAAAGCTGAACAAGAGTTGGACAATTTGAGGATGAGGGAAAGTGGTCAAGTTTCCTTGTACATAGCTGATTTCAGAAGTTTAATGTCAAGAATTGGAGACTGGGGGGAAAGGGCCTATATTCATGTGTATAGAAGAGGCTTGGCATCAAGATTGTTGGACCAATTGGCTTCTCACCCTGGAACTTTTGATAGTCTTCAAGAACTCATGGATATCACCTTGGAATTAGATACCAGGTACCATGAGAGGCAGAAGGAAAAGGGCAGTCATCAAGAGAAGAAGCCTCCAATCAGTGGATCCAACTCGTCCAAGCCTCCTCAAAGTTCATCATCAAAGAAGCCTTATCACAAGAAGAATAAGAAGGGGAAGAATTTTCAAGTGTCCAAAGACAAGCCTCATGCTGCTCTCCTCAATAAGGACAATAAATTAATCGGTTCTGAAAAGGAGAGGAGGATTAAAGAAGGCTTGTGCAATTATTGTGGTGGTAAACACCCATTTGAAAAATGCTTCAAGAGGCCTGAGAATAGGCAAGGGTCATCAAAAGGCTTCCCTAGCAAGCAGGGAAAAGCCTGAGTGGGAATCATGATGTGTTCAATGGTTCTCACTTAGTTCCTTCAAGAGCACAATTGTGCACTCTGAATACTAGTGTCAAGAAATCTTTAAAATTTCTTATTTTTTCTTCAATCTCTGATATTTTTTATAGTATTCTCATTGATTCTGGTGCTACAAACTCCTTTATTGCAAAGAATTTTGTTCTCAAGTACTCATTGACCATGTCAGAGCTCCCTGAAAAGATTCCTCTTTTCATTCTGGATTCCAGTGAATCCACTTCCCTGTTCATCACCCATTATACCAAGTGGGTTGTTGATTTACCTTCCTTCCCAAGCTTTGAATGGGATTTCTTTATCATAGATTCACCCAAGGGAGAAGACCTAATATTGGGCTATGATTTTCTTTACCATTTTAATCCCATTATTGATTGGAAAAATGGATTGATCACCTATGATTCTAGTCATAAGGATTCTAGTGGCATTATTTCTTCTACTAGTAATGACTTATCCACTGCTGTCAACAGTGTTGCTCTGGTTGGTGAACTTAAGACACCTTCCCTTCCTCCTTCTGTCCATAACCCCTCCATTTTTCCCTCTCAGTCATTACTTCCATTAAGAGATGAAGTCTTCAAAGAGATAAAAGATGTTGGAGAAGATGTTGCTATATCTTCACTTCATCTCTTTCAAGGGGATATGGACCTTCCTCCTTTATCTTTTCATGCCTCCCTGGAGGAGCAGTGGGATGAGGAGGAAGAGCCAGAAGAGATTGAAACTGTGCTGAAGGTAGTCCCTCCTGTTTATCACAAATATTTGGATGTATTCTCCAAAGTGAAAGCAGAGAAACTTCCTCCACACCGTGCCTGTGATCATCATATTGAACTGGAGGGTCTTCTACCTCCAGTTGGTGTTATCTACTCTTTATCAAAGAATGAGTCAGAAACACTGCGGGCCTACATTTCAGAGAATGTAGAGAAAGGTTTCATCAGACCAAGCTCCTCCTCAACAGGGGCACCTGTCCTTTTTGTTAAGAAAAAGGATGGTGGTCTCCGTTTGTGTGTTGACTACCGCAAACTTAATGCTGTCACTAGGAAGAACAGGTATCCTGTTCCTCCAATGAATCAGCTTCTTACCGTCTTTAACGGTGCTACTATCTTCTCCAAGATAGATCTGCGTGGTGCTTATAATCTCCTGAGAATTAAAGAGGGGGATGAGCATTTAACTGCCTTTAGAACCAAATATGGCAGTTATGAGTATTTGGTTATGCCATTTGGCTTAACCAATGCTCCAGCTTCATTCCAAAATCTTGTGAATGATATCTTTGCAGATTATTTGGATATTTTTGTTGTAGTGTACTTAGATGATATTATGGTCTTCTCTAGCTCCTTGGATGAACATGTTAAACATGTGGCCTCTGTTCTCCAAAGACTGAGAGACAATAATTTGTTTGCTAAAGCCTCCAAGTGTGTATTCCATGCCTCAAGTGTGGAATACTTGGGCTATGTTGTTTCAAGTGATGGCCTCAAGATGGATTCTTCAAAAGTTCAACAAATCCTCAATTGGCCTCAGCCCAAGAACATCAAGGCCCTCCAATCTTTCCTTGGCTTTGCCAACTTTTATCGTCGTTTCATTAAAAATTATTCCAAAAAAATCTCTGCTCTCACTTCCCTTCTCAAAAAAGATTCTCCCTTCATCTTCAATGAGGAAGCTCTTAGCCAGTTTCAGATACTCAAAGAAGCTTTCACCACTGCTCCTATCCTCTCTCACTTTAATCCTTCTCTCCCAACTATTGTAGAGACTGATGCCTCTGATTATGCCTTGGGTGCTGTACTGAGTCAGGTGAATGACTCAGGAAAGCATCCCATTGCATTTGATAGCCGCAAGCTCTTACCAGCTGAACTCAACTATGAAATTCATGACAAGGAACTCCTTGGCATAGTTTGGGCTCTCAAGCGCTGGAGAGCCTTTCTCCTTTCTCTTTCTGACTCCTTTGAGGTCTTGACAGACCATTGTTCTCTCCAATATTTTATGTCCTCTAAAGTCCTTACTCGTCGTCAAGCCCGTTGGGCTGAATTTTTGTCTGAATTTCACTTTGTTATCACTTACCGCCCAGGCAGGCTGGCCACTTTACCAGATGCCTTGTCATGTCGGGACGACGTGTACCCAGAGAGGGGGGTGGATTTCATCAGCAAGAATCCTCAAAACTTTCATCAAGTTCTCAAGCAAAATGAAATTCAAGAGTCAAGATTCTTTTCCATAAAAGTTGAAATGTTTTCAGATTTAGTTGATCAGATCCAAAGACAAGTATGGCAAGACAAAGACTATAAGGAGATCCTCAAGAAATTAGCAAGAGGAGAATCAGTCCCAGACTATTCTCTTGAACCTCAAGCAAATTTATTATTGTTCAAAGATAGAGTAGTTATTCCAAGAAATCATGAAATTCAATTGGACATTCTTCAAAAGCGTCATGACTCACCGTTGGCTGGCCATCCTGGCCAGGAGAAGACCCTCAAGCTCATCAAGAGGGATTTTTATTGGTCTGGCATGAATCAAATCATCAAGGACTATGTGTCCTCATGTCAGCAATGTTCAAGAAACAAGAACATCCACCATAAGAAGTTTGGATTACTCAAGCCTCTTCAAATTCCATCTGGTCCTTGGAATTCTTTATCAATGGACTTTATCACTCAATTGCCCTTGTCAAGCAACTTTGATTCCATTTTAGTAGTTGTAGACAGATTTTCAAAAATGGCAATATTTATTCCAACTTATTCAACAATCACTGCACTGGACTTAGCTCAAATATTCATTAATCATGTCTTTTCCAAACATGGTCTTCCAATCAGTATTGTTAGTGATAGAGGTTCATTATTTGTTTCATCATTCTGGACCCAATTATGTCAGCAGCTCAAGATATCAAGAGATCTTTCAACTGCATTTCACCCTGAAACAGATGGACAGACAGAGAGGGTAAATCAGATTCTAGAACAGTATCTTCGGATGTATGTCAGTTACCATCAAGATGACTGGCACACCTGGCTCCCTCTGGCTGAATTTGCCTATAATAATGCAGAACATTCATCCACAAAGCAATCACCTTTTTTCACCATTTATGGAAGAAATCCCAGCTTTGACTCAATCCATGTTTCTCAAGATTCACCTGCTGGAAAGTTATCAACAAAACTCCAATCAGTACAGCAAGTTGTCAAAGAAGAATTAGAGTCAGCAATAAGAAGATTCAAGAAGTATGCAGATAGAAATAGAGCAATTCCACCTGATTTCCAACCTGGGGACAAAGTATGGCTAGCCTCCAAGAACATCAAGACAACAAGACCCACCAAGAAGCTCTCAGAAAGATGGTTGGGACCTTTTGAAGTTCTGAAGAAGATTGGCAGCCATGCATATCACCTCAAGTTGCCTCAACAATGGAAGTCAGTTCACCCTGTTTTCCATGTGTCCTTGTTAGAACCAGTGAAGCAATCAACTATCCCAAATCGACACCAATTGCCACCACCTCCAGTAATAGTGGAAGAGCAAGAAGAATGGGAAGTGGCTCAGGTTCTGGACTCAAAACTCAAGAGAGGTTCATTATGGTATTTAGTTGAGTGGAAAGGATTCAGTGAAGACCCAGAAAGAACAACTTGGGAACCAGCTTCCAACCTTACCAACTCTCCAGACCTTGTCAAGGATTTTCACACTTTGTATCCAGACAAGCCTGGCCCAAATGCCTCAAGAGTTTGATTATGGTGCTTGGTGGGGATTGGAGTTTATGAAAGTAAGTTCCTCTCCTGGCATGCACCTTTAAGGGGGTATTCTACCCAAATTTGTTGTAAGCATCACCTTGGCCACTTTGTGAGCACTTGTCAATTCTTTGGACAGGTTCAGAAGGCCTTGCAACATAATACCCTCAAGATTTGGACCTTTCATCAAGATTTGGCCCAATCTTTTCTTTTATTTTCTCTTCTTTCTTCAATCATGCCATAAATTATCTTTCAAGACATTCATTATCAAATTCATCTTATGGCATATTTCAATTTTCATTATGGTGCTTGGTGGGGAGTGGAAGTTATGAAAGTAAGTTCCATCTCCTGGTATGCATCCCTGAGGGGTCTAATTCTTGTAAAACATTACCTTGGCCACGCTGTGAGCATCAAATTCTTGGTTTTATCTTTCAGAACATTTTGGCCAAAATCAAGAATCTCACCACAAGAAGGACAACCCTCAGGAATTTCTTATTTCTTTCTTTACTCTCTTTTTCTCTCAATTCTTTTTCATTTCTATTTTTTATTTTTATTTCTTTTACTTGTATGATTTATTTTTCATTTCTTGTTTCAAAAGCAGCAATCATAACTCCCATATCTTGTTTGGGGAGTGAATTTATTTAATAATCAAGAGCAAACACTAGTAATGGTAAAGACCAGCTACAGATAATCCTCATCAAATTTCTTCAATGTTTTTTAAACTTCATAACCAAGGCATCTCCAAATCACAAAAGGCGGGGAACCAGAGGCAGTGGAGTCAAATATGAATGTCAGCATTGAACTCATTCCTCAAGATCAAAATTGAAAGCCAAAACCCAATCAGCAAGGTGTTTATGGCAATTGACCAATCAAGGAGGGGATAAGAAGAAGATATTCAAGAAAGAAATCAAGTTCATAGAAGAAACTGTTTCAAAATGGCCCAATTGGCCAATTTCATCAAGATATGTACTTTGGCACAATTGGCCATATCAGACCTCAAAACATCAAAACAGCCATTTTTCATCAATTCTTATCATAATATGCTTAATTGTGCATATTGGGTGATTTGCGCATTTTGCGCATTTTTGCGCAAAAGGCCCCTTTTCTTGTCAAAAGCCTTCAAAAGGCCTTTTTGGCCAAAATCATTATAATTGCGCATTTGCGCACTTTGCGCAAAAATGCGCAAAATGGCCAAAACCCACTTTTAGGCCATTTTCTCACAAAAACTCAGTTTTTTCCATCATTTTCACCAGTTATGCCACATATGGCATATTTGCGCATTTGCGCATTTTGCGCAAAAATGCGCAAAATGGCCAAAAACCACTTTTAGGACATTTTTTCACAATAATTCATTTTTTTCATCATTTTCACCAAATTATGCCAAATATGGCATATTTGCGCATTTCTGCGCAAATTGGCCAAAACCCCATTTTTTCACATTTTCAGGGTTTTTGGCCAGGACTACTCATTTGGTCCAAAATTTCAAATGTTGGCCACCTTATGCCAACACTCTAAAATTCAGAATTATGATGATTTCAAGTGGTCTTGGGACAAAAAACTCAAATCAACCACCTTTCAAAAGCCATGAGGACTCAAGAAAAGTTGATGAAGACACTCAAGACAAGATTAAAGAAATTTTTATGAAGATTGAAGGCAGTTTGAATGAAACAGAGGAAATTCAGAATCAAAATCAAGGGGAAAATACCTACAAATGGTTAAATGAAGATTGGTTTGAGTATTGATTGAAGAAGAAGTTTTAAGGGGAAAATCTTAAGGAATTGGGGAAAAGAACTGTTTGAATTGATTGCAAGCTCATCAGACTCACTATACTTATGGTGCTCAGAGCTCACCACTTTCAAGAGGGGGATAATGTCACAGCCAAGGAGGCAGGGGCATTTCCAATCATCATCAGCAAATCATTATATCATGGATACCCTTCAAAACCCAATCAGCAAGGGGGTTTCATTCAAGACTCTCCAAATACAGTTTTCATACAGGCAAGATCCAAATACAGTTCCAGACCTCAATACAGTTTTCATACAGGCAAGACCCAAATACAGGATTCACCAAATACAGTCCTGTAATCAATACAGGCGCAAATACCTGTATTGACTGTATAACCTGTATTGGATTCACCAATACAGGATTCAATCCCACATCCAACTTCTTCCAGCATACAGACAAGTATCTCAACACTCAAACTCCAAGGCTGGCATTTCTCACATATACCAGCCCCTCTTCACCCACCTGGGGGTTTTTCCCCCAGTTAATTAAAATAGTTGATTTATTATTTAATATTATTTTATTCTCACTTTTGGAATATTATTTTATTACTTATTAAGTTAGTCTTAGCCTTCCCTCACCTGTTCAGTAGAGTCCTGGTGGCCATATCCTTATTAATCCCTTTTCTCTTTTCTGAACAGGTTGAAACAGTGACTCAGGATTATTTGTGGTTGGCTCTTTATTATTGCTTTTGTTTTGTCTCTCTTATCTTTTATGCTTATTATTTTATGACTAGGAATTTATCCTCTTACTCCATTACTCTTATCATTTGAGTATTTTCTTCTGAGCCCTCCATAAGTAAGTCTGTTCACTGAGTGCCAGGCCCTCTTCACTTTAGAAGAGCCCCTGTGACAGTGAAGCCCATTCCACCAATTCAATACCTTTTTAATAGTGTACCCTCCAGTACTTAGAAGACAAGCTTACCCAGAAAGCCCCAGAGATATGAAGACATTTTGAAATAATATCCAAGAGTTAATACAAATTTGTATATTGAGGAAATTAGGACATAATGAAGAAGTTTAAGTTACATCTCCTGTCATTATTACTTGGAATAATGATAAATATAGGATGGCTGGAGATTTTAGACCATTGGATTCCTTGACAGTTCTATATAGGTATCCAATTCCTAGAATCCAATAAAACTTGACCCAATTATCCAAAGCCAAATACATAAGCCCAATAGATGCATTGAGATGCTTTCATCAGAATTTACTCTTTCCAAAAAGCAAGAAATTAATTAGAATTATCACTAACTGTGGTATTTATGAGTATCTGAGAATTCCCTTTGAAATTGAGAATTCTCCATCTCATTATCAAAGAATGATGAATACCATATTTCCACCCATTTGTCTTATAAATGGCTCATCATTTTTCTTGATAATATGATTATATGTTCAGACTAATGGTCTTTGAACCTTGAAAGACTTGACAGTGTACTGGATAGGGTTAAGAGGTGAATATGAAAAGTTCACTTAAGAAATGCAATTTTGAGTTTGAAGAGCTCAAAGTGTCAGACTGAGTCTGGAGTCTTTGTTGAAGCAGTAATTAGGCTATTTATAACTAGAACTATGACTGTGACACGGGGAAATAATTTTGAAAGAAGAGTTTTAATATAACATAATAGCTTATAATATAATAACAGGGCTCCACTATTGAAAAATTGTGAGCCTTAGAGGTAATTTCATATACCCAAAAGACAACAAATACAAAATTAACATATAAATATAAATAAAATAAATTTATTGATATTATTAAAATAAAAATCAAAATATAAATATAAAACTATATTCAAAATAAACAATTTAATTACAATTTAAAAATAAAATTACATTAAATTTTGGAATTATAAAATTACATTTATACTTGAAAAAATTAAGTAAGAATGAAATTTTAACAAAATTGTAAAAAATTAAATAAATTTGGAAAAAAGTTAAATAAAAATTATTATAACTTTTTATCCAACAAATAAACATATAAAAATTATTTCACCATTGGATTCCTCATAGAAAATCAGGTGGGGTCACCTCTGAGTGAAATTCTTGTAACTCAACTCTAAATAAGCTTAAAGGGAGTTTTTAGTATTTTCAATACAAAAGTTGAAAATCCTCAAAACCTTAATTTAATTCACACCACATGTGGTGTTAACCATCAATTTTTGTCGTAAAATTGAGGTGTTGTGTTTAGTTTAGAAGTTATGAGGAATTGAAGTATTTTCAATTGAATTCAATTGAAATGTCAAAATGTGCGTGTGTATCACATAAGTGAACTTTGATTTACATATGAGGTATTAATTATTACTGTATTATACTGTACAATTCAATTGAATTACATATGTAAATTATAAGTATAATACATGATGAGGAATTAAAGGAAAAATAAATTGGAAAGATTATATTTGGGGGGGAAAGGAACTCCAGCTCTAAGGGGGAGCTAGACCCCCAAACTCCTTGCTGACAGGTGGGGGATGTCAAAATTAATGCAAAAGTTCATCACTTTTGGCCTGGAATTGAGTTACAGGGTCTGTGGACTCAATTGATGATGAGGTTTTGATACCAACTGGGGTAGTTTTAGCTGTTGCCAAGAGGGTAAAAGTACCCATAAGATAAAACAATCATAGTAAAAACAGTTTTAACTGGTTTCTACATCTTTCACACACATTCTGACGTGTTTTGAAGGCTCTAGACCAGGTATTGCTATAGTAATGGCTGATTTAAGGGTCTAAAATGGCTAAAAATGGCTTAAACAAGCCCTTTTTGGTCTAAACCAGGGTTCAATGATGCCATAATTGGCTTTTCTGTTGTCAGACTGTTTTTTACGACTTAAAAGAGTAAAATTTACTTTTGGAGTAAGAGAATTAATTGCTATAAAAGAATGTCTTCTTTGCCCCACTTTTCTCTTCATGTTAGAATCTTTTCCTTTTATTAATTAGTTTAAACACCATTGAACCAATCAATAAAAGATTCCAACCACCTTTTTCAAATCATTTTGAACCTTGTAACCACGTCAAAAAATTATTATAATCATTGTTTGTAACCTTTATAATCATTTTTACCCCTGAACCACCCCAAAAGTGAATTAAAGCATCTTTCATCACTGTAAACTTTGTCACTCTGTTTCCAAATTCACTCTGGTCACTTTTGGGCGTGTTTTCTCTTTAATATTCTTTTTAAAGACTCTGTTTTATAATTAATTGCTTGCAGTTCTTTGCTCAATTAATTCCAATTGAAATTGCTCTTGAAGAAATTTCTTTTTTAGCCTTAAATATCTATTGTAGAGTATTTTTGGATAAGTTTTTATTGTTGGTAAAACAATAAATCTTTATAATATTATTGTTTTATACTAATAAAGTTATAAACAATAAAATTGGCGTGTTTTCTCTTCAAAATAATATTGCATACTATTTTTAATTGATTTTTACCTTATACAAATTTTGAGGACAGGAAAAGTACTTGATTTTTTATCAAAGTTTCATATCCACACCTTACATTTGGGGGCCCAGCCATGATGTTTTACCTGTGACATATTTTTTTAATCTTTTTAAATCCTTTTTCTCATATTGAAAAATTTTAAAAACATAGAAAAATACTTATAATTCAAAAAAAGCCATAAAAATAATTTTTTTTTTATATTATAAGTGAGGCTTATATTTTTATTTCTTTTTTGAAATAACCTTTTTTTGCTTAATTAATTGGCTTTTTCATTAGTTTTAGTGTCTGACAAAGTGGTAAGACAAGAAAACATTGAAACAGCCTCAACAGTAACCAGCATTATTCCTGCCAGTACTGTTAATTCTGATCATAATAGTACTATTATTGTGACTCAGAATATTCAACCAGAGCCAATCTTTTCTGAATTAGTCAACTTGGAAATAAGTATTACTCTTCAGAAAGCCAAAGATTTGGCCAATAGTAAGTTTTTGACGTAAAATTACTATTTTAAGCCTTTTTAACCATAATTATGCCTTCAGCCAGATCAGGAGCCAGCTATAACCCCTCAAGCAGCTCCCAGAAAGGTAATAGACGTGATTATGGCAGAGGCCAATCAGGTACAGAAGGAAAAGGGTCAGTTGATCACTTACAAACAACTAAAATGGGTCATTCTGAAGCTGATAATACCATTTTACCTTCAAAAAGAGCTAACAACGCCACAACAAGCCTCTGTGGACATATAAAAAGCCAGCCACAGTGCATACAACAATGCACTCCAGTTCAAGGAGTATCAGATCCTTGCAGACCTGTGGAATAATTTCATGAATTCTTACCTGACAGTGAGAAAATTCCTGGGCCATCCCAATACTTTCAAATTGCTCAATGGATGGCATCCATTGATGGAGAAGAAAAACATGATGCTCTTGACACTAGAATGCAGGAAAAACAACCCTCCACCACCAAACCAGTGTCAAAAACAGCCCCAGTGGCCAGCAGCAGCAATTCCAAAGTGAAAAAGCAGCCACAAACTCCAAACAAGGGCAAAGGGAAGGCACCATCCCCAAAGCCCTTACAGCCAGGGCTACAGAATCCCAAAGATTCAACAGGATGCCATGGAAAATGTATTTCAGATGGCCAGAACCATGATGGAATTACAAAAGAAGGAGGAAGCAAGATTAAAATATCAAAAAAGATTTCTGCTACTTTTGATTGTATCCCAGAGTTTTATAAAGCCATTTCTGACGTAAAAAGTCATCTTTCTGATATAAATACATCAATTTGTGACAATCTTAAAACAAATAACTTGAGTCTCAGTCAAATAAATGATACACTTAAATGCTTTGAAAGAGTTTTAAGAACAATCAAAACTTTCAATAATGATAATTCTTTTGGCATTAAGATAAATGAACAATCTTCCATTATTAAAGAATTAACAGACAATTATTCTTAATTAAATATTGACAACATAATTGAAAAAAGAATAAAACAAGCCATAAACACTATCAAAGAAGATAATAAAAAATCTCTTGATGATATTTCAAAATCATTTGCAGAAGTAAAGACAAATACAATTGCCTTGAAAAAGCATTTTGATACCTCAAGAGAGGAATTATCAAAATTAACAATAAAGTTAAATGAAGTTATATCTGATAATACTAAACAAACAGAATTATGGAATGAGCTTACATATAAAGAGGATGATCATAAAAAGAATGTCATAGACTCTGTACAAAGCTTACAACATGAATTTAGAAATTCACAAAGGTGCAACAACAGTGAAATGAATGATATTGAACAACTGCTAAACACCTTGCCAAGAATGTCTACACCTCTGAACCAAAATGAGGGAACAAGAATTCCTAATCCACAAGTATTGGATATTGAAAATTCACAGTTAAAAGATGAATTTTCTACTTCTTTTCATAACTTGGAACCATCAATGGGCCAAGCACTCTTGAAAGAAGTTCCAAAACTTAAAGAAGAGCCTCACTTCAGTGGTGAAGGAGAGTATGACCATATGGAATTCATTAGAGGTATTGACATGATCAAAGAGGATTTTGAATTACCAGACAGATTGGTAACAGCCAGATTTAACACCTTGTTTACCAGATCAGCTCACAGATGGTACATAAAAATAAGACAAGCACATGGACAGCAGAGTTGGACTTGGTGGAAAACCCAAATCATTAACAAATGGGCAAATGATGCTTGGAGGTTTAAAGTTGAAACAGCCTTTGAATCTGCCAAATTTAATGCCTATAAAGACAAAGCTTTACCATGGTTTTGCCAACAAAAAGACAGATTAACAGAATTATATCCTGACATGTCAGAATTTATGATTCATAGAAAGATTCTGAGACAATGTGGAGGTGACTTACAGCATGCTTTCAAAAACAGGACTACTGAACAATCTTCAGCAGAGGATATTATCAATATATTAGAAGAAGTACCCACCAGAACCAAAATTGGTTCTAGTAGGGTGAATCTCAAAACAAGGTTTAATAGACCTTGGAAAGATTCTGTGTACAGAAACACCAAAGAAAATTCTAATAATGTTAAGTATAAATCTGCAGATACAGTCAGAAGGTTCCATATTTGCCAAAGAACCACCCATTTAGCCAATAAATGTTCAAAAAGGGGGGAAATCAATGAAATTAATATTGAAAAGGAACCTGATGTTGAAAAAGATGACATAATTGAAGAAAATTCAGATGATAAGTCATCTATATTTTCTGAATCTTCAAAAGATATAGGAAATATCAATGCCACTTTTGACATCATAAAATCTTATTCCCACTTGCCACAATTGAGAAATGGTCAACTTGATTTATCAAAAGTTCAAGATGCACAACTTATGAAAACCAAACCAAACAGAGGGAAAGGTTATACAGGTGGTAACTCCTGTATAAAAGAAGTGGTAATTGACAACAAGCCCACCAAGCGTTTGCTTGATCCTGGAGCCTTCTTCTCTTGTGTTGGAAAATCTTTTCTTAAAACTTGTGTTCCAAATTTTGAAGACCAATTGTTACCAATTGATGGCTTAAAGTTCAATAGTGCAAGTAATCCAATGAAAGCATTGGGAATTTTTGAGACCAATGTCATATTCCCACACATTAATGGGAATTTAAGAATCACAGTTGAATTTGTTGTTATGGAAAATTGCTCTAGTACCCATTTTATATTGGGAAATAACTATTTGTTCATGTCTGGGATAGATTTACATAACAAAAAAGACAGATACTGTACTATTGGAGATAATAAGAGCCAAAAATTTGTGTTTTTACCATTTAAAAGACAAATTACAGTGAACAAAGTATCACCAGTCAACTTAGAGTTAGAGAAATTCAAGTCTGAACAGTTAAATGAAGCTGAAATAAGCCTTCATCTGATTAATGCACAAGAAAATGAACTCTCTAGTCTTTTATATAACCATAAAGAAGCATTTGCTTCAGATAAAGAACCCCCAGGCGCAAGTATTGGTCATGAAGTTGACATCATTCTTAACATTGAGAGACCTGATTCACCACTCTTGGGAAGACCTGCATATCCAGAAAATCCTAAATCAAGAGAATCTATAGAAATTCATATTCAAGAACTTTAAGATATTGGTGTAATAAGAAAGGTTGGCCATAATGAGGCAGTGGAAATAACTACACCAGTAATAGTGCCATGGCATAATAGAAAATCTAGAATTATTGGGGACTTTAGGGCTCTGAATACTTACACCGTTCCAGACAGATACCCAATATCAAAAATCCAAATTGCGCTTACCCAGATATCTCAAGCACTATATATATCCACTATGGATGCCATTGAAGGATTTAATAAGAATGTGGTGACACCAAGAGCAAGAAAATACTCGAGGATTATTGTTCATTGTGGAGTATATGAATATTTGAGGATGCCTTTTGGTATCAAGAATGTACCTTCACACTTCCAAAGAATGATGAATGAAATCTTCCCTGAAGAGCTTTCAGAAGGATGGTTAATCATTTAAATTGATGACATTATTGTCTGTTCCAAAACTTGGGAAGAACATATGTACACATTATCCACAGTTTTGACAAAAATCTAATCTGTCAACATGAAGATTTCCTTTAAGAAATTCCATTTTGGATTTAAAGAGCTTAAAGCACTGGGACATGTAGTATCTGGTTTATCCCTTGGAATTGACAAAAAAAAAGTTGCAGCAGTATTTCTGAAACCTATTTCTCAGAATAAGAAAGAAATTCAGTCATTTTGGGGCTTGAAGGATATTACAGGCAGCATATTCAAGATTTTGCATCCATAGCAAGACCTCTTTATAAATTGTGTGACAAAGACACAGTATTTGAAATGACTGTTGACAGAGTCAAAGCCTTTTAATCTCTGAGACAAGCCTTGACAACTTCTCCACTCTTACTTATGCCAGAATTTAAGCTGCCTTTCAAGCTTTATATTGATGCATCAGGAGATGGACTTTGTGCTGCACTTCATCAAGTCCAGATTATCAATGATAAACCTGTGGAAGGACACATATGTTTCATATCCAGGCAAATAAAACCAACTGAAGCCATATATGGAGAAAGTCAGATGGAGTGTTGTTACATGGTTTGGGCTCTAGAAAAACTCAACTACTTTCTGGAAGGATGTGTTTTTGAAGTGATAACAGATTGTACTGTGGGATTGGATAAGGCAGTCCTTGAGGGGGAAATCACAGGTAAACAGTTTTGAATTGCTGAAATAATCCTGTAACCAAGGGTGCTAATGGTGTTTTAGCTGCCCCTCTGAATATACTAAACAATATCCCTACAGAGCTCACAAATCAATATTTAAGATTGTGGCTTTACAACTAGAGAAGACTTTTCAGCAGTCTCTATCAGACCTATTCAACAATCAGACTAATGATAAAATAATAATAATTTTGAATAAATAAATTTGTAGGTGATTTCAAGATGATAAGATAATAATTGAGTAGATAAATAATAGATATAATAGTACTGAGTGATGATTTTAAGTTGTTTTCTTTGTTGAAGGTATTTTGTTTTAATGGATAATAGTTCAATATGAGAAAATTTAGTAATTGTGATAATATAATAATATTGTTTGATAGTTTAAATAGTTGTTGTTAGTAAGTAATTTTGATAATATGTAAAATATATTTTGTGATGATAATAATAGTGATATATATTTTCTTCTAGTGAGAAGAGTATAATATAAGTATTTCACTAATAGATGAGTTTATAATATAGGCAGACCTACTGTTAACTACAGCTATATATAAATCACTTTTAATGTAATGTAATAATAATAATAATAATAATTTCTAGATTAACCTACTAGTAAGGGATGAATAATTATTCTCCTTCTTGGTATATAATTATTCACATGAGGAAAGAGGAGAAAAAATGAGAGAGAGAGGCCTCTTTTTATGTTGTGAGAAGTACCCATGGCTCTCCTTTTAAAGTATTATTCTTGCCCTTGAGATAATTTTGCTGGTGTAGATTTTTTGTAACAAAAGTCAGATGACCTATCTGCTACACTGTATTAGTAATCTTGCACAGCCTTGAGAAATTATTGCTAGTGTGTAAAATTGGGAATGGTATCATATGACTGAGATATTTTCACCATTTGTTTGGTCAAAATGAAGGTTGAGATGTTTTTTCTTGGTGGTGATTTTGATAAGAATATCAGGTGACTTCTCTTTTGCACTGCTTTAGTCATCTTGCACAGCCTTGAGGAATTAATGCTGGTGAGTTAGGGATGAAGGTGGTGTCATGTGAATAAGGCCCTGTATAATTTGTTTGTAAGATTTATTTAGCTCCAGGTGATCATGCTGTGTAATGTGGGGATATCTTGGGTTTTAATTCTTGATTACTGTAATTGCTGTGTGGTTTACAGTTTAGTGTATTCCCCTTGCATGCAGCTGGTTGTAATTGAATTGAGTTGTATTTGATGATTCTGAGGCTGTGTACTGTACAGATCTTATGCATGTGGACTGCATAAGTCTTATTTGGGCTCCTGTATTGTTGTGTAATTTTTTTAAGTTTTTAGTGTATTTTCATGTATTGAGTTGAATTGGATACTGTCATATGATCCTTGTGTCACATGCACTGTATTTGGTTACTGTAATTCTTGGTAATATAATTTTATTGATGGATTTAGAGTGGATATAATGTTACAATGTTACTTTTCCTATGTAATTTTGAGTTTCTGTATGTATTAAGCCTATTGTTGATTCTGTAAGGCTTATATGTAGGTTTTGTTGTATAATTCCATAAGATTAGATTCCCCTATTATTTATTTAATTGTAGAAATATATTGATTATTTCAGTTCTGAATGCTAAATATTCCATTCCTCCCTACTATTGAGGTCATTCCTGAGTGTGTGTGATCTTTTATCATGTCCTTTGAGTGGTGATTTCCTGAATTAGCCATTTTGATCTTGATTTTCCAACTTTTAATTTCCAAAAAATTTCTTGAAACTGGTAAAAAGGTATGGAATACCACATCCCCCTCTCCATTTAATGCTGTCCCCAGCATTCCAGTTTCAAGTACAATATCCTGGGTTCATAAGTGAGAATCTTCTTTATTTAAATTTTTATTTAAATAAATTGAGTTGATAATTCCATTGATGGCTTTTTATATTGATTTTGAATCTCCATTTCTTCATATTTGATTTGTACCCTGTTGTTGCTTCTTTTTTGTTTGTTTATCCATGCTAATGTTGTCCTATATCATCAATACTGATTTAGGGTAATTTCCCTCTCCATTTGATAAAAAATCCTTCCTGCTATTAATAACTCTTTTTAATCAATTGTTTCCACCAGTGTTGCCATAAAATAATATGAATGAATAATAATAATAATAAATTGGTATAGTTTAAGGTCTTATCCAGGACTTCTGCTTTAGTCCTGATACTGTAATTAGTATAAAATGATGTTGATGAGGCAGTTTAAGGTCATACTCAGGACCTTTTATTGATTATTGATTTTGAATAAGTACTATAAGAGAATTTTTCAGACAGTTTAAGGTCTTATCAAGGACCATTTATTGAGTTGAATTTTGTTGAAGTGTCTTGACGAAAGATAAATAATAATTCAGACAGTTTAAGGTCTTATCTAGGACCTTTTATTGAATTAATTTGTTGATGATAAATAAAAAAAAAGTGGAATATTTAGACAGTTTAAGGTCATATCAAGGACCTTTGCTTGAGTTGAAATTTGTTTAATTGTCTTCATGAATGATGAAATAATGATCCAGATAGTTTAAGGTCTTATCTAGGACCTTTTCTTGAGTTATTTTGTTTGATCATGGACAAAATAAATAAAGAAAATTGAGATATTTAGACAGTTTAAGGTCTTATCAAGGACCTCTTCTTGAAGTAATTTTGTTGAAAAAATATAAAGGATTCAGAAAGTTTAAGGTCTTATCTAGGACCTTTTCTTGAGTTAATTTTGTTGAATGGTATTGATAAAAGATAAAGTAATTCTTCAGAAAGTCTAAGGTCTTATCTAGGACCTTTTCTTGCAGTAATTTGGTTGGTATTATTGTTTTACTAATTTGATTGATTTTGGTGAGTTTTGTTTTGTTGTCTTTCCTCTTATTGTATTTAACAATATTGAGACCCCATATGTTCTTGAGTAAAATTAATACCCATGTCATCCTCTTCATGACAGCTCTACACTATAACCCATTGATGATTATTAAATGGGTGGGCACCCCCCTCTCCATTTAATGTTTGTGACCTACTTTTCATCTTTTATAATAAAGATGTGTTGTTTTGTTTTGTTTTGCTTTTTTCTTTTTTTTTTTTTCAATAATGATAATAAATTTAATTTTTTAATAATAATAATAAATTTAATTTTAATAAATTTACTTCGATTTTTTTAATAATAATAATAAATTTAATTTAATTTTACCAGTATTAATAATTTTAATTTTAATAATAAATAATAATAATATTTTTAATGTAATATAAATAATAATAATAAATTAAATTTAATATAAAGAAACAATTATATTTATTTATTTTATTATTTTTTTTATTATTATTTATTTTATTTTTATTTTTATTTTTTTTTAATAATAATAATAATTTCAATTTTTAATAAATTTAATTTAATTTTTTTTTTTTTTTTTTTTTTTTTTTGAAGTAGCTGGGTGTGGATACTTCAAATTTGAAGTGTTTGGTTTTGTTTTCTAGCCGTGGGTGTCTCTTCTTCTGCCCGCTCAATCTGATTTTCTTTTTATTATTTTTTTTTCACCCTTATCTTTCATTTATGACTACGCCACACCTATTTCTTCCGTGTCATAACCGTCTTTGGCAATGCTAATCCTTTCGTCGTCCACGTCTTCTTTGGTATAGCATATTCAATTCTTAATTTTATTATTCTACTGACTTCATTTTTTTTTCTTTTCGTTTTTGTTTTTTTTATATTTATTTAAGATTAATGAAACGTTGCCAGGGTTTAGGATGTAATGCCGCATGAGTTTTGGGGCATATCTTCAGCGAGGTACATCCCGTTTTTTTTTATTTTATTTTATTTTATATTTTTTTTATTTCTTTTGCCTTGGATCGTAATGCCAACAATACCATTTTTTATTAATACGTCCGAGAACAGTCAAGACGTAATCACAGTTTTCTACGGGGGAAATCAATATACGATAAATTGTGCACAACCCGGTGAGCCGCATCTGACATCAGCAACTGTTCCGCCATCGTCTTTTGTCCAGGTCACTAGTTTACCCGAATTGAATCTCGTTCAGGTGGCTTTGTCGTCCTTTAATCACGATGATCCGGCTTCCCCTACTGTTCTTACTAACGGTTTCCATGGGCCAACTTTGTCCGAAATCGCTTCCATCTTTGGCGATCCGATTCCTCCTTTGGTCAATGGTTCCCGTATATCGTCACCTATTCCCACTCCTCCACCTCCTTACGAACCCCGCGCTATTTCTGCTTCACCGCCAGCTTTACGATTTCGCCACAAGGAGCAATTCAATCAAATCTACGCGGCTTTTGATCGAATGTTTCGGCGTTACGTCAACGACTTCTACGAAAATTACCGTGAAACGGTGGCATCTTCTTTGAATCCTACGGAACTTTGCTGTTTGCGTTCGTCGTTGCGTATGGTTATGGAATTATATAGCCAAATGTCACGGTGAGTTTTTTTTTTATTAATTTGATCCTTTACAATGTAGGATCCTCGATTAAGAAACAGATTCGTCGTCATAAATGCTGGATGGCCCTAAAATATTTGCTTTCTTCTTTTTTTTTTTTTTTTTTTAGTTTTGAAAAAAATACAATTAAAAAAAATCCATTCTGCTTGTTGTTGTTGTTTTTTTTTTTTTTATATATATATATATTTATATATATATCATTTTATTTTGTTTTATTAGGTGGTTGGGGTAAAAGGGTTTGAAATAAAAAAAACAATACATGGTCCTTTTGATTCTCATGCCAAGACCCCATTAGCTGTAAGATAAGAAGAGAGAAAAAGAAAAAAAAAAAACAATACTAAAAATAAAATTAAAAAAATAAACAATAAAAAATAACAATAACGCAATAAAAAATAAATAATATTAAAAGTTAAATAACCATAAAAACAAAAATAATAATAAATAAGATAACAATAAGATAAAGTAAGAAAAAAAAATGAAATAATAATAAAATGAACAAAAATAAATAAATAAATGAATAAAACTAAGAAAAATAAAATTAATAAAATAAGTATTATTTTACATCTATATATATATTTTTTCTTTTATTTTATTTTTTATTTTTTTTTGAATTTAAATAATAAATGGGGTTAAATGGTTGATAAGATGAATATTTAGAGTTTTGCCTAGCCTTTGATATATGAAGGGTTTAAGGGCTAATCTGTGGGTAAAAGAAAATTGTCCATCTTTAATATAAAAGGAGGTGTTTTCTCCCAATTCCCCAAAATAATAATAATAATAATAATAATAATCTTTGTGTCTTTAATAATAAGACATTTTGAATATCCAAAGTGAATTAATAAGAAAAAGAAATAATTGTATAAGAAAACATTTTCATTTGGGTTTAACCTGGCCAGTTATCCTTTTGATTATGTATTGATTATTTGACTTCATTAATTTCTTCACATATATATTCTTGATTTGTTTGTGTGATTCTTCCTTTGGGTTAAATTCTTGAATGTGGTGATATTATTGACTATGATATTTAATATTGATGAGGGTAAATTATAGAGTAAAAGTTGAAATTCCCCAGAATTTCATCCCAAAAACTTAAATCGTAAGGGATGGATTTAAGAAATAGACACCCACCCTAATTTTTTAGTTAAGTTATTGTTTTGTTTTTTTTTTTTTTTTTTTTTTAACATGGAATAATGATACTGATTCACTTGAAACTCTTTTTTTTTATATATTTTTTTTGATATTTGATTTATTTATTTATTTATTTTTTATATTTTTATATATATTTTTTTATGGATATTTGATACTAAAATAAGACTAAAATTTATGAAATAATAAAGAGAAATGTTTAATTATAATAAAAAAAGTCATTGATAATATGAAAATTTTTTGTCAAGACCTTTCTTGAATTTGGCCTTCTTAGGTGTAAGCTCATTTCTTCTTTCCTCATTGAGATATTGATCTTGAAAATCTTCATTATCATTACTGTAATCCTGGATAAGTTTTCCATTTCTATCATTATTTTCTGTCCAATCCTCTTTTTGTGTTGAAATTTGATATTGCCTTGCCAAATGGGCTTGCAAACTTGGGCATATCTTTTTATTCTGAGTGATCCAAAAATATTCCTTTTCTTCCTTGGTCTTCTTCTTCTTTTTACTACTTTTATCTTTGATTTTCTTTGATTCATTCTTCTTTCCTTCTAGCCACTTTATATTCTGAACTGAGCATTGATGATCTTGTTCAGTAATTTTGTAAAGCTCCAAGCTGCAGTTTTCATTCCTCAAAGGCTGCCAATTGGTATAGCCTTCCCAGGGAAATTGGTCTTCTGTAAGTAAAATTCCCTCTGCTTCAAGTTCTTCAATATTTGTTTGTTCTAAGAAAGTTTCTTGATCCTGTTTCTGTTGTCTGTTACTGATTTCTTCATTTATTTCTTCATTTTTGTTCATTTGGCTTTCCTTGGCTTTGCCCAAAGAAAAGTGATTTGTTTCCAGATTCAAATTGGTATTTTCTTTATCAGAGTGATGGTGTGGGGTAGGTGAGTCCTCCTCTTTGTCATTTGTTGAATGATTTGTCGAATTTGAACTACACATATCATTTGGCTGTGGTTTCTTTTCCATAAAATATGGTTCTATAGGATTTCTGATGTTGGTAAAATCTTGAGGTTTTGGGTTAAATGGAACTTCATTTTTGGTAATTTCACTTCCTTTTTCTACAGTTACCACTTTCTTGATAGCTTTATTTTCAGGTTGGATTTCCTTATTCAACTCTCTGCTTGGGTTAAAATTTTTAAGGTGTTGAGAATATTCTGGGAATGTTGGATCCTTATTGGATGTATGGATATGACACAGGTTATTTTCTATGGGAAGATAAGTTTCTGATTCTTCTTTTGGGTCCTGAATTAGCTCTTTGGACAACTCTTGTTCTGATTTTCTTATTCCAATTTCTGAATTTTGTAGGTTTTGTTGAGTAACATCTTTATTTTGCATAATAAGCCTTGGGTCAATGTTTGCCATATTTGAGGGGAAAAGTTGAAGTTTCTGAATTTCATCATTGTCTTTGTTTAGTGATTCTTCTGGTTGGAGTATCCTTGAAAATAAAATTGGTGGAATGGTTCCTTCTTGTGGTAAGAGTGATTTATCTTTATCCCCATTATTTTTTATGTTGGGTTTTCTGGATACTTTCTTTGAGGTTGCTTGACAATAATCATTTCCATTTGTTTTTTGATTATCAATTATATTTTCCAAGCTTTTATTTAATTCTGTAGATTCTTTAGGTTTTGAGGTTGAGTCCATACTTTCTTCCTGAACTATAGGATTGTCTTGAGGTTGGAGGTCTTTTTTTATGGTAATCTTGTATCTGAGAGAAACTCCTTTTAAGGAATTTAATGCTGATGTATCAGGATGAGAGTCCAAATTCCTTGCTTCTTCTGTGACATTAATTATTGACATAACTGGTTTTACACTTGATTTCCAATTATTTTTGAATATTTCTTTTGAAAGGGATTTCAATGCTTTGATAGGTGAAAAGAGTTTGGTGAGTGGTTTTCTTCTGATTTCTTCAGGATTTTTGAGATTATAACTGTTGATGGCTTGAGATATTTGGTGACACGTATTTCCATTTTCTCTTCTTGTAATTGTAATTCCTGTAAGATTTATTCCTTTAGGCTTTGGCTTGATATTTTCTGTATTAACTGGGGCTAATTCCACTTCTATTTCCCTTTTACCCTCAGATTTAATTATTTCTTCTTCCTTAAATACTTGGTGAGGATGTTCTCTTGAAATTTCCTGATTATTGGAACTTGGTTCTTTCTCTACTGGTAATTCTTTCCAATCTTCCAATTTAGAAACTGCACATGTTTCCATTCCTGCTGGTGGGTTTTCTCTCCATCCTACTTTCTGTGGTGAAAAAATTGGTAAGCAAAGCCTTCTTCCATCTGGCTCTATATAACTGAATATTTCCCCCTTTTGTTGAGAAAAGTCTAATCTGATGTTATTGTCTGCAAGGGAGGGCCTTCCCAATACTGTGTGTACTGCCCCCCTTGCTACAAAAAGGTGTATATTTCTTTCTTCCCCAGTGACTAAAGTAATTGGGGTAAATTCTGCTAATCCAACAATTGAAGTACAGTGACCACCAATCCCCCTTAAATTCATGTTGAGACATCTTGTGGTGAGTCCTGCTTTTATTGCTGAATCTTCTGGTATTATGTTCAATTCTGATCCTGTAGCTACTAATGCCATTATTTCATGTCCTTCTTCACCTAGGTAAACTTGCATAAATCCCAATGGACAGGCATAATGTAGTTTGGGCTGTTCATAATCTCCTAAATGGTGGTTTATGAGTTTGGTTTGAATTTCATTTGTGTCAAGTGAGTTGATTGAGTTTCTTTCTTCTGCTGTCAAATTTTTAAGCTGGTTGATAACTTTGGGTGACATGATAAGAACTTGTTCTAAGGTGAGATTTATTTTCTGGTCCAAAACCTTTTTGATAATTTGGCTCATAACTTCTTGAAATTCTGTGTTTTCTTGCTTGATATTCTTGTTTTTAACACTATTTTGAGTCAATTCCAGCTTCTTTCCAGAATTCTGTTTTTCTTTGACTTCTGGGATAACTTCTTCCTCTTTGAACTCTTGAGGTTTCTTGAATTTAGTGGGAATGATTGTTTTTTCCACTTTACTCTGTTCATCTTCAATATAGGCTCCAGGTATGTTTGGTTTCTTTTTTAGTGGTGTTTCCATTATTTTTGGTAGTGAATTTTTTGGTTCTTGACTTGGATGCTCATTTCTAGAGGACCTTTGTTTGGTGTTTCTTAATCCATAATTATTGAGAAATGGATCATTTGCTGATGATATAGTTGGTGGCTGCCAGCTACCCCAATCTTCAATTTTGGCTATAGCTGTTGCAATGTCATTTTTCTTTACTTGTATTATGTTTACTTCTTTTGGTTGGTGTGTTGGTTCTTTAGCTTCATTTTCTTTCCTTTTCTTGGTAAGTTCTTCTTGTTCTTTTGCAAATTCTTCCACTAACTTCTTTGGTGATATTTTCCCATCAGTTGGTACTCTTTGCCAATTGGGAAATAAAAATCCACCTCCTTGTCTGCTGACCCATTTTCTATTTTGATCTTCAAAGAGGTAGTTGCATCTATTCACTGAATGTCCTTCCTCCAAACAGTAATAACATTTGACATAGGGTTTTGGTATGTTTTGTGCTGGTGTATAAGGAATATGCCTTTGTGAAAAAGGTGGTAAGTTGTCTTTTGGGTACCTTGCTTGATTTTCCTGCTTGAGTACCTGACCTGTTTTACTTTGAGGTAATACTGCTTCTGTCAATTCCTTAATTTTCTTAATAAAGTCTTTTATTTCCTTCTTTTCTTCTTGATCCTGAATCCTGGGTCTTTGTTGTTCTTTAATTTTACTATTAAGCTCCTTTAGTTGATTTAAGGCATTTTCCATGGTGTCATCTTCAAATTGTACTTTCGTTGCTTTTGGCTTATTTAATCCATAATGGGAGGTTGTGTCTTCAGCTCTGTCCCTTGATATGATCACAGTTTCTAGCTCTTGCTCTATATAGCTCTTAAATACTTTCATTTCTGGTACAATATATCCACCATCCCTTGCTTGGATCATAACCTTATCTCTTCTCATTTCCTTAATCATTGAGGTCCTAATTTCTGTTGAAAGACTGGCATAGAGCTCTTCATTATTCTCAACTTCCCTTCTAATGTATCCATATTTATACAGATAATTTGTGATCTTTTCATATTCTCCAATAAATCTCTTTTATTCAGCTAGGTTTCTAATTCCTCCTTCTCTTTTGGTATTATTGAAAAGCTTCTCCAAAGATTCTGGTCTATCTCTTCTGTCTGGCTCTACTCTTCCCCATTCTGTAGTAAGTTCTTCTTTGAGTTTTGTCCAGTTCTTCTCTTCATAACCTTGCATTGCTTCAATTTTCTCCTTAACTTCTTCAGATGCTGACATAAAAATAACTTGACTTGCTAAATCTTCTCCACTAGCTCCTTCAATTTCAGCTGCTGCTTCCACTCTTTTTATGAATTTTTCTACTTCATTACCATCAAAAACAAGATTATAATCTTTAGCTCTTATCTTAACAATAGGAGATGTTACCTTAGGAATTTCCTTTTGTAATGGACTTGTATGGTTTGGTGTAGTTAAAAATACTTTCTTTGGGATACTCTGTGATCTTTGTTCTGTGACTGGAGTAGAGGTTGCTCTAGGTCCAGGTGTGGGTGATATTGGTGAGTCTCCAGGCCTAACATGCCTTGGTAATGTTTGTTCACTTGGACTGGCTCCAGGTGTGTAAGATGTTTGTTCCCTTCTTTTTCCTTTCTTTTTACTTTGTGTTAATAATAAATCTTGCATTTGTTTCATAAGACTTTGTATTTGTACTGTTTGATCTTCCTCTTCACTTTCTTCTGCATACTGTCCTTCTACAATATCTTCAGGTAATGGTGGTAAGTCAGATGTTGATTGTTGATTCATTTCTACTTGATAAACTGATCCTTTAAATTCTTTTTTACTTCTCTTGTTTCTTCTTGCTTCTTGAATTAACTTGAGGAAAAATCTCCTTAATTCTTCCTTTTCCTTCTGTTCTGTTCTTGGTGTTGCAATGAGTAAATCAATATCCTGAGGTGTTTGATTTTCTGGTGTTCCTTCTTTTACTGGATAATAAAAATGATATGATTGATTTGGGGATTGTGATGGTGATGATGGTTTGGAATGGGATTTGTTTCCAGATTCCAGATTGTATGAGAGTGTTTATAGTTAATTCTTGATAATGATAATTATTTTTGTGAGTTATGTTGATTTGATTATCTTCTTTCTTGATTATTGACTGATTGTTGAATTTTGAAGTTGAAATGCCACTTTTGGGACACCAGATGTGGAACTCCTTTTGGTGTGGGATTGGATACGGCAGTCCTTGAGGGGGAAATCACAGGTAAACAGTTTTGAATTGCTGAAATAATCCTGTAACCAAGGGTGCTAATGGTGTTTTAGCTGCCCCTCTGAATATACTAAACAATCTCCCTACAGAGCTCACAAATCAATATTTAAGATTGTGGCTTTACAACTAGAGAAGACTTTTCAGCAGTCTCTATCAGACCTATTCAATAATCAGACTAATGATAAAATAATAATAATTTTGAATAAATAAATTTGTAGGTGATTTCAAGATGATAAGATAATAATTGAGTAGATAAATAATAGATATAATAGTACTAAGTGGTGATTTTAAGTTGTTTTCTTTTTTGAAGGTATTTTGTTTCAATGGATAATAGTTCAATATGAGAAAATTTAGTAATTGTGATAATATAATAATATTGTTTGATAGTTTAAATAGTTGTTGTTAGTAATTGATTTTGATAATATGTAAAATATATTTTGTGATAATAATAATAGTGATATAGATTTTCTTCTAGTGAGAAGAGTATAATATAAGTATTTTGTTGAATATGAGTATTTCACTAATAGATGAGTTTATAATATAGGCAGACCTACTGTTAACTACAGCTATATATAAATCACTTTTAATGTAATGTAATAATAATAATAATGATAATTTCTAGATTAACCTACTAGTAAGGGATGAATAATTATTCTCCTTCTTGGTATATAATTATTTGCATGAGGAGAGAGGAGAAAAAATGAGAGAGAGAGGCCTCTTTTTATGTTGTGAGAAGTAACCATGGCTCTCCATGTAAAGTGTTATTCTTTCCCTTGAGATAATTTTGCTGGTGTAGATTTTTTGTAACAAAAGTCAGATGACCTATCTGCTACACTGTATTAGTAATCCTGCACAGCCTTGAGAAATTATTGCTAGTGTGTAAAATTGGGAATGGTATCATATGACTGAGATATTTTCACCATTTTTTTGGTCAAAATAAAGGTTGAGATGTTTTTTCTTGATGGTGATTTTGATAAGAATATCAGGTGACTTCTCTTTTGCACTGCTTTAGTCAGCTTGCACAGCCTTGAGGAATTAATGCTGGTGAGTTAGGGATGAATGTGGTGTCATGTGAATAAGCCCCTGTATAATTTGTTTGTAAGATTTATTTAGTTCCAGGTGATCATGCTGTGTAATGTGGGGATATCTTGGGTTTTAATTCTTGATTACTGTAATTGCTGTGTGGTTTACAGTTTAGTGTATTCCCCTTGCATGCAGCTGGTTGTAATTGAATTGAGTTGTATTTGATGATTCTGAGGCTGTGTACTGTACAGATCTTATGCATGTGGACTGCATAAGTCTTATTTGGGCTCCTGTATTGTTGTGTAATTTTTTTAAGTTTTTAGTGTATTTTCATGTATTGAGTTGAATTGGATACTGTCATATGATCCTTGTGTCACATGCACTGTATTTGGTTACTGTAATTCTTGGTAATATAATCTTCTTGATGGATTTAGAGTGGATATAATGTTACAATGTTACTTTTCCTATGTAATTTTTAGTTTCTGTATGTATTAAGCCTATTGTTGATTCTGTAAGGCTTATATGTAGGTTTTGTTGTATAGTTCCATAAGACAAGATCCCCCTATTATTTGTTTAATTGTAGAAATATATTGATTATTTCAATTCTGAATGCTAAATCTTCCATTCCTCCCTACTATTGAGGTTATTCCTGAGTGTGTGTGATCTTTCATCATGATGTCCTTTGAGTGGTGATTTCCTGAATTAGCCATTTTGATCTTGATTTTCCAACTTTTAATTTCCAAAAAATTTCTTGAAACTGGTAAAAAGGTATGGAATACCACAGTACCACTGTTAAATCACTTTTAAACATGAAAACATCCAACAGACATATGCTCAGATGGCAAATAGCCATACACGAGTATAGGGGCAATATGACTATTGTTCATAAAGATGGGAATATTCATAAAATGCAGATGGACTAAGCAGATGGCCATTACCAAATAATATTGATAATCCTGCTTATGTTCCAGAAGAAGCTTCACCACAGATCCCAATAGAAGGAATAAGTGTTACAGACTTGAATACCACCTTCTTTGAAGAGGTAAGACACGGTTACACTCAAGATAAGAATTGTAGCATCTTCTGCCAATTACTTAACAAAGACTGTAAAGACAACTCTCTCATACATGCCTTGGATTAAGTATGGAAGAAATCTTATGATGAAGGAAGATTTCACCTACTGGATGATATAATTTACCACAGAACCAAGCACACATGTGTCACAACAGTTGTAGACAGGTCATTAATCAATCTTGTACTGAAAGAATGCCATGAAAGACCCTTCTAAGGAAATCTGTCTGAAGACAGAACAAGAGAAAAATTGAAAACCTGTATATAGTGGCCAATGTGGCAGAAAGATGCTGCAGATTATTGCAAAACCTGTGACAGATGTCAAAAAGCAAATAAATCCACTGGAAAGAGACTTGGAAATATGATAAAAATCCAAGAGCCCAGCAGACCTTGGGAAATTGTCCATATGGATTGGGTAACTGGCCTACCACCAGGAGGTGACAGAAGTTATAATGATTTCCTGGTGATTGTGTACAGATTGAGTAAAACTCCAATCTTTTTACCATGTCACAAGGATGATACACCTATGGATACAGCTTTTCTGATATGGAATAGAGTAGTGTCATGGACTGGAATATTTACAAACATCATTAGTGATAGGGATCCCAAATTCACGTCAGCAATATGGACAAATCTTCAGAAATTATTTGGCACTAAGCTGTCTTTCTCTACAGCCTACCACCCACAAGCTGATGGTTTGGCTGAAAGGATGATCCAAACCTTAGAGGGAATGGTAAGAAGATTTTGTGCATATGGCCTTGAATTCAAAGATTGTGATGGATTTACCCATGATTCGTGTACTCTGTTGCCAGCACTGGAATTAGCATAGAAAACATCAATCCATGCCAGTAACAATCAAACTCCTGCTATCCTAGAAAAGGGATGGAACCCCAAATTACCCCAAGATTCCTTGAGGAAATATTTGATTGAAATAAATCCCACAGTTACTAGCTTCAAGGGAATGCTAGACAAAGCTAGAAAGTGTGCATTAAGGTGCATGGAGTACTCCTTTGCATATGCTAAGGACAAATGGGATAAATCACATGCAACTCCAGATTTCAAAGTGGGGGACTTAGTTCTTGTATCCACCACTAGCTTCAATAAAATCAAAGGATGTAAAAAGCTGAAAGACGCCTTTGCAGGACCTTTTGTTATTAAGGCCCTCCATGGAGAAAGTGCTGTTGAAGTAGAGTTATCTGAAGAACTTAGCAATAAGCATCCTACAGTTGCAGTGAGCTTGATAAAGCCATATAAATCTAGTGATTCTGAAAGATTCCCCTTGAGGAATAAAGTTCCCCAGGTTATACCTCCTATTGAGTCATCTGGTAGTAAGAAAACTACCAAAGTTCTGAAAGAAAGAGAGTTGAGAACCAACAAAGTAAGTGAATACCTTGTTGGGTACAATGACCCGGCTTGTGAAGATGAATGGTTGCCAGAAAAAGACATACCTGAAGCTACTAAGCTTCTCAAAAGGTTCAGGCACACTAGAAACAACAATATTAAAAATTAATATTCTTTTTTTATGGGGAGGGAATGTGAGCCTTAGAGGTATTTTCATATACCCAAAAGACCACAAATGATAAATTAAGATAAAAATATAAGTAAAATAAATTTATTTATATTATAAAAATAAAAATTGAAATATCAATACAAATCTATATTTAAAAATCAAAATTTAATTCTAATTTAAAAATAAAATTACAATAAAATTTAAAATTATGAAATTATATTTTTTACTTGTAAAAGTTAAGTAAAAATGAATTTTTAATAGAAATTGTGAAATTAAAATATTTTTGGTAAGAAGTTATATAGAATGTATTATAACTTTTTATCCAATAAATAAACATAAATAAATTATCACACCATTGGATTCCTCATAAAAAATAAAGTGGGGTCACCTCTGGATGAAAATTTTGTAACTCAACTCTAAATAAGCTTAAATTAAGTTTTCAGTATTTTCAATAAAAAAATTTAAAATCCTCAAAACTTTAATTTAATTGACACCACATTTGGCGTTAACAATAAATTTTTGTGTTAAAATTGAGGTGTTGTGTTTATTTTAGAAGTTATGAGGAATTGAAGTATTCTCAATTGAACTCAATTACATATGTAAATTACAAGTATAATACTTGATGAGGAATTAAAGGAGAATAAATTGGAAAGATTAAGATTGGGGGGGAAAGGAACTCTAGCTCTAATGGAGGGCTAGACCCCCAAAATCCTCCTGACTGGTGTGGGATGTCAAAATCCACACAAACGTTCATTACTTTGGGCCTGGAATTGAGTCACAGGGTCTGTGACTCAATTGATGATGAGGTTTGGATACCAACCAGGGTGGTTTTAACTGCTGCCAAGAGGGTAAAACTACCCCTAAGTTAAAACAGTTTTAACTGGTTTCTACGCCTCTTAAAAAACACATTCTGACGTGTTTTGAAGGCTCTAGGTATTGCTATAGTAATGGCTGATTTAAGGGTCCAAAACGGCTAAAAATGGCTTAAACCAGCCCTTTTTTGGTCTAAACCAGGGTTCAATGATGCCATAATTAGCTTTTCTGTTGTCAGACTGTTTTTAATGACTGACAAGAGTAAATTTCACTTTTGGAGTAAGAAAATTGATGGCTATAAAAGAATGTCTTCTCTGCCCCACTTTTCTCTTCATGTTAGAATCTTTTCCTTTTGTAATTAGTTTAAACACTGTCAGACCAATCAATAAAAGATTCCACCCACCAAAAGTGAAATAAAGCATCTTTCATCACTGTTAACTTTGTCACTTTGTTTCCAAATTCACTCTGGTCACTTTTGGGCGTGTTTTCTCTTTAATATTCTTTTTAAAGACTTTGCTCTTTAATCAATTGCTTGCAGTTCTTTGCTCAATTAATTCCAATTGAAATTGGTCTTGAAGAAATTTCTTTTGTAGCCTTAAATATCTCTTGTAGAGTATTTTTGGACAAATTTTTATTGTTGGTAAAACAATAAATCTTTATAATATTATTGTTTTATACTAATAAAGATATAAACAATAAAATTGGCGTGTTTTCTCTTAAAAATAATATTGCATACTATTTTTAATTGATTTTTACCTTATACAAATTTTGAGGAAAGGACAAGTACTTGATTTTTAATCAAAGTTTCATATCCACACCTGCCAAATATTCACCTCTCATCTAACTTTTACAGTTTTAGTCTGAGATACCTAAAGTGGGGTCCTTTTGGAAAGGCCACAATCAGGACTAACTTATGGTGCCATTCATTTCCCAATGTTGCATTTAGAACAAAATTTATAAGGCAAACAAGCCCAATACAGCCTTTTGCGTAAAACATGCATATGTACAAAGGTCTTGTACATGGAATACCTTTGCCATATTCAATGATAACCATATCAAATGAGATCCCATTGTGTAGAAAACATTCAGGGCTACACACAGAACCAATTTGGAGGTTGATATCTCAAAAACTGACAAAGGTATGGCTGTTTTAAGGTCAAAATCCCACAGTTTGGCCAATACAGCCTTACCATGCCATAAGATCCCATAACCATGATTATGAGGTGTCAAACTGACTAAGAATCTTGTTTTACTTAAATACCTTGTAGTTCATTCAATACTGGGGTCCCATACCGGTTCTGTACAGAATTCTATGCGTCATACACATCAGAATCAAGCTGTGTGGTCCCCAGATGAAATTTTTCACCCTGTATTGGTGAAAACTGCCCAGATGTGGTTTCAAAACCACATCTGAGCCCAATACATGCTATACAGGCTTTTTGAAAACCATAAGCCTGTCCTTGGTAGTGAAAAATCTCCACTTCCTCTACATGAAAAGGTCTAGCAGCCTTTTCACCCCATTTCAGGATAAAAGGAGGCCTTTTTCACTGCCAGAAAAGGAATCCCCATCCTACTCTTGAATTCCTACGTAGTAAAACTGTCAAAAACATTTATACTTTTGGGAAATAATCAGGTTATAATATAAATCTTAGTACTGTAGTCTTTATTATTGTAACCCAACAGGTAAAGCCGCACCCAGGGCTTTCAATAGTGCTCACCACCACTAATTCTCATTAGTAGAGCCCTTTTTATCTTTAATTAGAACATTTTTAATACCTTTTATCCATGTCAAAGTCATAGTTAAAGTTGTAAATAGCCTTATTGTCAGCCTGTGACTCAAAACCAGAGCACAAGCATGACAGCCAAAATACCATAAACCAATGGTATAGCCAAGATACCACCAAAACATGGAGCTGAGCCAAATCAGCTCAAAAGGTATCAAAGGCAAGAGGAAATTCACCTCTTTCTAAAAATAAAAGTCCCATCACCATAGGACAAGAAATAACAAAGTTATTTCTGCTCAAAGTTATTGCTGAGCATAAACCTTAATTTTCACCTCTCATCTAAAATCTAGAATGAGAGGCTTAACCCCATCAGATGGGTACTCAGAATGAATCTCTAAGCCAGGGCTATCCAATTGTACCAGCCAAACTGAGCTAGCACCAATATTACTGGAGTTATGGTCAATTTCAGGCCAAATAAGGGTGAACAAAACATTCACCTCTCATCTAACTTCTGCAGTTTTAGTGTGAGATACTGGAAGTGGGGTCTTTTTGGAATGATCAAAATCAGGGCTATATGATGTTGCCGTCCCTTTCCCCATAGCTCAACTAGGACAAAGGTTATGGGGCAAATAAGCTCAATACAGCTTTTTGCCTATACCACGCAAATGTACAAAAATCTTGTACATGGGATAACTTTGCCATATTTAATGATACCCGTATTAAATGAGGTACCATTGTGTAGAGCACATACAGGGCTACACACTGAATAATTTTGAGGTTGATATCCCAATAATGGACAAAGTTATGGCTGTTTTAAGGTCAGATTCCCACCTGCTGTCATATACAGCCTTGCCATGGGATAATATCCCATAAACATGAATATGAGGTGTCAAATAGATGAAGAAGCTGGTTTTTACTTCAATACCTCATATTTCAGTCAATACTGGGGTCCCATACAGCTTCTGTACAGCATTCTACGTGTCATACACGTCAGAATCAGGCTGTGGGGTCCCCAGATGAAAATTTTCACCCTGTATTGGTGAAAACTGCCCAGATGTGGTTTCAAAACCACATCTGAGCCCAATAAAGGCTATACAGGCTGTTTGCAAACCACAAGCCAGTACTAGAGTGTGAAAAATCTTCACTTCCTCTCCGTGGAACATCTAGCACCCTTTCCACCCCATTTCGGGATAAAAAGGAGGCTTTTCACAGCCAGAATTGTTTCCTCATCCTGCTCTTGAATATCCTACATAGTAAACTGTCGAAAACAGTTTTACTATTGGGTAATAATCAGGGTATAATTATAATTTTAATTATTGTAGTTCTTATTATAGTAATCCAACAGGTAAGACTGCATCCAGGGTTCTCAATAGTGCTCACCACCACTATTTTCCAATAGTAGAACCCTGTTATTATATTATATTGAAACTGTTATTTTAAAATTATTTCCACGTGTCACAGTCATAGTTCTAGTTGTAAATAGCCTAATTACTGCTTCAACATAGACTCCAGCTGACATTTTGGGACCTGGCCGTGTTTTAAACCTTTTTTGGACCCTTAGAAGTGAGTTTTTCTCTTATTTCTCACTTTCTGACAATTGTTTTATTCTTTTTAGGTGTAATATTGCTTAAAAATATATATATTATATATATAGTTTTCTTTTTTTGGTACATATACCACTTTTATACTCATATTTTAAGAGTACCTGTCACGTGGCTAAAAACCTCAAGACCCTTATTTTTGGCATGTTTTACATACAAAAACACTTAAGCCATTAATACAGTCTCATTTTTTAATGAAAATAAGACACCTAATACTGATAAACCCACAGTTGAGGTGTGGTTGGACATATTGTTAACTCAATTGCCCTGTTACACACCACTTTTTGACAGTTTACACTTGCTAATTAAAGGTTATTCTGTGAGATATTGGTATACAAACAGTATACCAAATATCAGTAAGCTGTATTTATGACGTGGAATTTTTAATTCAATCACACTTTCACTATACAAGGGCACATTGTAACAATATACAAGCCCAGAGGCCATTCTTAGACATGCAAAACCAGCATTTTTTGAGAAGTCTTAACTGAAATAAGCCCTCTTTTTCCTGTTTTGATTCAGTGTAATATAACTTCATACCACTTGAAAGCCAGTCACAGGCCAACACACCAGTGACACCCTCAGAACCAGAGGGCAGCAAAGGCAAAGGAAAGAGGCACAGTGAAGGCCTGATAACAGCAAAGAAGTGGACACCCATTGCCACACAGAAGAGTAGAAAACCACAAAATTCTGCATCAATACAAGGTAAACCAACCTTGATAACTTGTACAGGGAAAATTACTATAATGAACCCAGTTGTAACCTCTAAAGGTAAATTGCCCAAATCAGCAGACAACAAATTTGTACAAGGCACAGTCAAAGGTAAATAACCTAAGAAGATAAAGTTTTTGAATGCTTGCAAACACTAACATGTCACCTGTACACCTCAGAGATCTTGGCTTCCAAAGGAAGCAACCAGAGGAGAGAGAAGGTTTGTCCAGAACCAGAAGAACTGAAACAGGAAACCTTGGACACAGTAGTGGATGTCAAAACAATGAGGGAGATAATATCAACCCTGCCATTCACACTCAAATTCAATGGAGACCTCAAACCAGAGGACTGGAAAGACATGGATCAAGTTCTTCAGCTCCACCAATTCCTCAAGGACTTATTCCAATGGAGCATGGACAACAAGAGGTTCAACCTGGCATCTCACTGGGCAGAACTTGGAGCAAGTTGCCAGAAGATCTGTCTCAGAGAGATAGACTTCAAAGACCTGATGGTAATCACCAAAGGTTGGAATCCTACCAGGAAGTTCAGACTCCTGGAGGCAAGGGCACAGAGGATAAGGGAGAATCAAGCCACTATCCAAGCTATAGAAGAACAGTTAACCCAGACAGGGCCTTCTCAGATTCCTTCAGGATCACAAGGAGTAGGCCAAATCAGATCTCCAGTGGCTTCACACCATTCAGAAACCAGCAGATCAGTGGCCAAAAGTCACCATTCTTCACAATTCCAGGAAGTTTCCAGGAGAAGACAAGGAAACAAGGGCAAGAACAAAACCTCCTTCAACCAGAGGAGGAAAGAGTCAGACCCTATGATTCAGAAGCTGTTGGACTTGTTAAAAGAAGTGCACAATAGCCAGAAGAAGTTGTAAACCACTCTAGAATCAGTAGTCCTAGTAATAGAAACATTACCCCCACTCAGACTGAACATAACATTGTCACATCTGAGAGTAACATCAACAGTGATTCACTGTGGTTACAAATGTCCCAATATGCTGAACAATCTGCACAGTAGTTTGCAGAACTTGACGCTGGCCAAAAGAGGATGAAAAAAACACAAGCCTCCTTGGTACAGATAGTTAAGAATCTTCAAGAAGGATATGCTCAACTGAGCAAAGCCTCTGAAGAAACCAACAAAAGACTGAATCTAGTCTTCGAAGAACAACCTCACAGAAAAACGGACAGGGATTGTCTGGACCAAGACATAAACAAATTGTTTAATGTCTACCATAACTTGAAGCCCCAACCACAAGGCCAAGTTATGGAGAATCCATATCAACCAGATGACATCAAACCAGATGCCATGTTGATGAATAAGGAAAGATCTCCATCACAATACCAGGATGGAGATGGAATGTCTTATCCAGAGAAGGCAGCCTTGAAACAGCTTCCTGAGGCCTCAAGCTGGCCCAAATTCTCTGGATCAGAAGAATATGATCATATGGAACTCATAGATTATATTGATGGACTCTTCATTGATGTACCAAGTATACCAGACTACTGGATTACTGCTAGGTGGAATACTGAATTTAAAGGTCATGCTAGTATATGGTACACAGAAATTAAAGAAATCCATGGCAGGAGAAACTGGCCATGGTGGAAGAGTCAAATCATTCAAAAGTACGGTAATGGAACTTGGATATGGCAGAAGACCATGTCATTTTAAAATGACAAATACTCAGTGGAAAAAGATCCATATGAGTGGGGTCTTAGACAGTCTAAAAGACTTAAAGCCATTGATCCTCAGATGAACATCCAAATGAGGAATCACAAGCTTCTGACACAACTGCCAGGAGAACTAGAGCATGCAGTAAAATGCAGATGCAACCAAAATTGCACTCTAGATGACATTGCCAACGTCTTACAAGACATAAGGAAAAGGACCAATATAGGGAAATTCACCCCATATAAGAGCAGTAGTTTCAAAGCAAAACAACCTTTCAGGGTAGAGTTTAAAGACAAACCCAAAGAAAGAGTGGCAGAAGGGGCAAAGAAGAGGAATTCTTGTCACAATTGTGGTTCAACAGACCACTATGCCAACAACTGTCCAAAGGCAAAGAAAAAAGTCTATGCCATTGAGAAAGTCCCAGAGGAAGAATCTCCAACAGAGGATTCTGAATCAGACTCCATGGGTGATGCCATCAAAGAACCATCTGATGATGATCAAGACCCAAGAGAGGAATTCCTAGTGGAATACCAAGAGGAAACCCCACTAGAAATTCAGGACATACAGTTGGAAGCAGACATGCCACAGGACACTGCTAACAAAAACTTGTGCAAACACACACAAGATTCACAAACATTACTGGTTACACCAACCAAAGGAATGGCATATATACATGAGACAGCCACAAAAATGACTGTTTGCATTGACAATTCTCAGCATCCACTGATCATTGATAGCAGAGCACACTGCTCCATAGTGGCCAGAAACTTCCTGGATAACCACTTCCCAAACTGGGAAAAACAGCTCTTGCCCACTAAGGCAAAGAAATTTAAAAGTGCATCAGGGAAGATGACTTCCATTGGGACAATTATCAAAGAAATAATTATACCCCACAGGAAGGGTAATATCAGACTCAACCCAGAGTTTGTAGTGCTTGACGATGCCCACATCCAAGGGTTTTTACTGGGAACAGATTACCAGAGGATGAAATTTTCACTTGATATATACAAGATATCTTCTCAGGACCCACTAGAAGAACTTCTGAAGGAATTCAGAGAGGGACAGTTTAGCAATACCCTCACCAGTAAACAAAAACTAAGGTTACTGAAGATGCTGAGAAAAAACAGACCAGCATTTTCCATTGGTGAAAAACCATTAGGCAAGATCAAAGGCCATGATATAGAACTATATCTGGATGTGGAAAGACCTTATCCACCCATGCTTAGGAGACCTCCTCATCCAGCAAACCTGGAAACCAGGAAGGAAATTGAGAAACATATCAATGAGCTCCTGGAAATGGATGTCATAAGGAAGATTGGACATAATGAAATAGTGGAAATAACCACCCCTGTCCTAATCACCTGGCATGATGGCAAGTCTAGACTGTGTGGAGATTTCAGAGCTCTGAATAACTACACAAAAGCAGACAGGTACCCTACACCCAGGATACCTCATGCCTTGGATAAACTGGCAAAAGCCAAATACATAACCAAAATGGATTGTATGAAAGGCTTCCACCAAAATGGAGTTAAACCAAACTCCATTAAATTACTCAGAAAAATATGCCATATGGGCATATATGAGTATACCAGGATGCCATTTGGCATCAAAAATGCACCAGCCCATTTCCAAAGGATGATGGACACAATATTTGTGAGCCTTAGAGGTAATTTCATATACCCAAAAGACCAAAAATACAGAATTAACATATAAATATAAATAAAATAAATTTATTTATATTATTGTAATAAAAATCAAAATACAAATACAAAATTATATTCAAAATTAAAATTTTAATTACCATTTAACAAATAAAATTACATTAAATTTTGAAATGATAAAATTACAATTATTCTTGAAAAAATTAAGTAAAAATGAATTTTTAACAAAATTATAAAAAATAAAATAAATTTGGAAAAAAGTTAATTAAAAATTATTATAACTTTTTATCTCATAAATAAAAATATAAAAATTATTTCACCATTGGATTCCTCATAAAAAATCAGGTGGGGTCACCTCTGAGTGAAATTTGTGTAACTCAACTCTAAATAAACTTAAATTCAGTTTTTAGTATTTTCAATACAAAAATTGAAAATCCTCAGAACTTTAACTTAATTCACACCACATGTGGTGTTAACCATCAAATTTTGTGTTAAAATTGAGGTGTTGTGTTTATCTTAGAAGTTATGAGGAATTGAAGTATTTTCAATTGAATTCAATTGAAATGTCAAAATGTGCGCGTGGATTACATAAGTGAACTTTGATTTACATATGAGGTATCAATTATTACTGTATTGAACTGTACAACTCAATTGAATTACATATGTAAATTATAAGTATAATACATGATGAGGAATTAAAGGAAAAATAAATTGGAAAGATTAAATTTGGGGGGGAAAAGGAACTCCAGCTCTAAGGGGGAGATGGACCCCAAAAATCCTTGCTGACAGGCGTGTGGTGTCAAAATTCATGCAAAAGTTCATCACTTTTGGAATGGAGTTACAGGGTCTGTGGACTCAATTGATGATGAGGTTTTTGATACCAACTGGGGTAGTTTTAGCTGTTGCCAAGAGGGTAAAACTATCCTTAAGATAAAACAATCATAGTAAAAACAGTTTTAACTGGTTTCTACATCTTTTACACACATTCTGACGTGTTTTGAAGGCTCTAGACCAGGTATTGCTATAGTAATGGCTGATTTAAGGTTCTAAAATGGCTAAAAATGGCTTAAACCAGCCCTTTTTTGGTCTAAACCAGGGTTCCATGATGCCATAATTGGCCTTTCTGTTGTCAGACTGTTTTTCACGACTGACAAGAGTAAATTTTACTTTTTGAGTAAGAAAATTGATGGCTAGAAAGAATGTCTTCTTTGCCCCTCTTTTCTCTTCATGTTAGAATCTTTTCCTTTTATTATTAGTTTAAACATTGTTAAACCAATCAATAAAAGATTCCAACCACCTTTTTAAAATCATTTTAAACCTTTTAACCACGTTAAAAAATCATTATAATCATTGTTTGTAACTTTTATAATCATTTTTACCCCTCAACCACCCCAAAAGTGAATTAAAGCATCTTTCATCACTGTAAACTTTGTCACTTTGTTTCCAAATTCACTCTGGTCACTTTTGGGCGTGTTTTCTCTTTAATATTCTTTTAAAGACTGTTTTCTTTAATTAATTGCTTGCAGTTCTTTGCACAATGAATTCCAATTGAAATTGCTCTTGAAGAAATTTCTTTTGTAGCCTTAAATATCTCTTGTAGAGTATTTTTGGATGAATTCTTATTGTTGGTAAAACAATAACTCTTTATAATATTATTGTTTTATACTAATAAAGTTATAAACAATAAATTTGGCGTGTTTTCTCTTAAAAATAATATTTCTTACTATTTTTAATTAATTTTTACCTTATACAAATTTTGGGGACAGGAAAAGTACTTGATTTTTAATCAAAGTTTCATATCCACACCTTACAATATTTCAAGAAGAAATACTGGAAGGCTAGATGGTGGTATATATTGATGATATCATTATATACTCAGAGACATGGAAAGACCATGTGCAATACATAGACAGAGTAATAAGTAAATGCACACCCATAAATCTGAAAATTTGACTTAAAAAGTGCAATTTTCGCCAACAAGAGTTACTGGCTCTAGGACATAAAGTCTCAGGTCTTAGTCTGGCAATTGACCAGAATAAAGTAGCAGCAGTACTGCAAAAGCCAGTACCAAAGAGCATCAAAGAGACGCAATTTTTCCTTGGGTTTGCTAGCTACTATAGAAACCGCATGAAATACTTTGCACACATAACTAGTATTTTATACAAGGTATGTTCAAAAGATGTAGTTTTTGAAATAACCAAGGAAAGGAGGGATGCATATGAGAGGATCAAATATGAACTCACAAACGCACATGTTCTCATCTTACCTGACTTTGAACTACCATTAAAGTTATATATAGATGCAGCATGCAGTCAAGGCCTAGGAGCAGCCCTTCACCAAAGACAAATTGTGGATGGTGAACCAAGAGAAGGAGTAATTTGCTACATCTCAAGGCAGCTGAAAGATTCCAAAGCCAGGTATGAGGCCACCCAGACTGGGTATATATGTCTAGTCTGGGCTCCAGAAAAACTCCATTATTATCTGGAGGGTGCAGTATTTGAGGTCTACACAGCCTGCACAGCCTTGAAGTCTTTATTGAACATGAAGACTACAAATAGACACATGCTGAGATGGCAAATAGCCATCCAGGAGTATAGAGGGAACATGACCATTGTATACAAGGAAGGTAAAAGCCATACCAGTGCAGATGGCCTTAGCAGATGGCCACTGGATAATGTCAAGAGCAATCCAGCTTATGACCCTGAAGTTGCAGCCAAAATCCCTATTCATTTCATGGAAGTAGACAGAAGGAAGAGCTTCACATTTTCTGAATGGGCACCAGAAAGTGGTACCCTTGACAGTGGAAACACTGATTCAGAGGGGACAGAAGCTCCCATATTGGGAATAAATTCCTCTGAACTGCACAATGAGTTTTTTAGTGCAGTACTGAAGTCTTATGCCAAACACAAACAGTGTGGCACACTACTACAACTCCTTCAACAAAAGTACAGGAGTCCAAAACTGCAATCCCAGCTGGAAGAACCCTGGTTGAGGGCCTATAAGGATAACAAGCTCTTCCTTATAGATGGCCTGCTCTACCACAGAGAGAAACACACAAGTGCACTCACAGTGGTAGACAGAGACCACATCTCCTTGATCCTGAAGGAATGCCATGACTGCCCCTATATGGGACACATGAGTGAAGACAGGACCAAGGAGAGGGTAGCAAGCACAGCTTGGTGGCCCAAGTGGAAACAAGAGTTGGGAGAATACATCAACACTTGTGAAAGATGCCAAAAGGCAAATAGCAAGCATGGAAAGAAGTATGGGTTACTTCAACATATAGAAAAACCCAAACACCCATGGGAAAACATCAACATGGACTGGGTTACATAGCTTGTCCCAGGAGGCAAAGAAAACTAAAATGCCTGCTTGATCATAGTTGATAGATTTAGCAAGAGCATGAGGTGTCTACCATGCCACAAAGAGGACACAGCCATGGATACTGCCCTGTTATTTTGGAATAACATCATATCTACCTGTGGAGTCCCTAAAATCATCATTAGTGATAGGGACCCAAAATTCACATCTGAATTTTGGACCAACTTGTATGACATGCTTGGCACCAAGCTTGATTTTTCCACAGCTTACCATCCCCAAACAGAAGGCCTAGCTGAGAGGATGATCTAGACTATGGAAGACATCCTCAGTGTGAGCCTTAGAGGTAATTTCATATACCCAAAAGACCACAAATATAAAAAATAACATATTAATATAAATAAAATAAATTTATTTATATTATTAAAATAAAAATAAAAATATAAATATAAAATTATATTAAAAATAAAAAATTAATTATAATTTAAAAATAAAAAAATACATTAAATTTTGCAAATATAAAATTACATTTATACTTGAAAAAATTAAGTAAAAATGAAACTTTAACAAAATTGTGAGAAAATAAACAAATTTGGAAAAAAGTTAAATAAACTTTATTATAACTTTTTATCCAATAAATAAACATATAAAATTTATTTCACCATTGGATTCCTCATAAAAAATCAGGTGGGGTCACCTCTGAGTGAAATTCTTGTAACTCAACTCTAAATAAGCTTAAATTAAGTTTTTAGTATTTTCAATACAAAAGTAGAAAATCCTCAAAACTTTAATTTAATTCACACCACATGTGGTGTTAACCATCAATTTTTGTGTTAAAATTGAGGTGTTGTGTTTAGTTTAGAAGTTATGAGGAATTGAAGTATTTTCAATTGAATTCAATTGAAATGTCAAAATGTGCGCGTGTATTACATAAGTGAACTTTGATTTACATATGAGGTGTCAATTATTACTGTATTGTACTGTACAATTGAATTGAATTACATATGTAAATTATAAGTATAATACATGATGAGGAATTAAAGGAAAAAATAAATTGGAAAGATTAAATTTGGGGGGGAAAAGGAACTCCAGCTCTAAGGGGGAGCTAGACCCCCAAAATCCTTGCTGACAGGCGTGGGATGTCAAAATTCACGCAAAAGTTCATCACTTTTGGCCTGGAATTGAGTTACAGGGTCTGTGGACTCAATTGATGATGAGGTTTTGATACCAACTGGGGTAGTTTTAGCTGTTGCCAAGAGGGTAAAACTACCCTTAAGATAAAACAATCATAATAAAAACAGTTTTAACTGGTTTCTACCCCTCTGACACACATTCTGACGTGTTTTGAAGGCTCTAGGCCTGGTATTGCTATAGTAATGGCTGATTTAAGGGTCTGAAATGGCTAAAAATGGCTAAAAATGGCTTAAACCAGCCCTTTTTGGTCTAAACCAGGGTTCAATGATGCCATAATTGGCTTTTCTGTTGTCAGACTGTTTTTCACGACTGACAAGAGTAAATTTTACTTTTGGAGCAAGAGAATTGATGGCTATAAAAGAATGTCTTCTTTGCCCCACTTTTCTCTTCATGTTAGAATCTTTTCCTTTTATTAATTAGTTTAAAACTGTTAAACAAATCAATCAAAGATTCCAACCACCACCTTTAAATCATTTTAAACCTTTTAACCACGTGAAAAAATCATTATAATCATTGTTTGTAACTCTTATAATCATTTTTACCCCTGAACCACCCCAAAAGTGAATTAAAGCATCTTTCATCACTGTAAACATTGTCACTTTGTTTCCAAATTCACTCTGGTCACTTTTGGCCGTGTTTTCTCTTTAATATTCTTTTTAAAGACTTTCTTCTTTAATTAATTGCTTGCAGTTCTTTGCTCAATTAATTCCAATTGAAATTGCTCTTGAAGAAATTTCTTTTGTAGCCTTAAAATATCTCTTGTAGAGTATTTTTTGGATAAATTTTTATTGTTGGTAAAACAATAAATTTTTATAATATTATTGTTTTATACTAATAAAGTTATAAACAATAAAATTGGCGTGTTTTCTCTTAAAAATAATATTTCATACTATTTTTAATTGATTTTTACCTTATAAAAATTTTGAGGACAGGAAAAGTACTTGATTTTTAATCAAAGTTTCATATCCACACCTTACATTTGGGGGCCCAGGTGTGATATTTTACCTGTGACATATTTTTTTTACTCTTTTTAAATCTTTTTTCTTATATTGAAAAATTTAAAAACATATAAAAAATACTTATAATTCAAAAAATCCATAAAAAATAACTTTTTTTCATATTATAAGTGAGGCTTATATTTTTATTTCTTTTTTGAAATAACCTTTTTTTTACTTAATTAATTGGCTTTTTCATTAATTTTAGTGTCTGACAACGTGGTAAGACAAGAAAACATTGAAACAGCCTCAACAGTAACCAGCATTATCCCTGCCAGTACTGTTAATTCTGATCATAATAGTACTGTTATTGTGACTCAAAATAACCAGCCTGAACCAATATCTTCTGAATTGATTAACTTGGACATAAGTAATACCCTTCAGAAAGCTAAAAATTTGGCCAATAGTAAGTTTTTTGACGTAAAAATTCTATTTTAAGCCTTTTTAACCATATTTATGCCTTCAACCAGGTCAGGAGCCAGCTACAACCCCTCAAGAAGCTCCCAAAAAGGTTATAGACGTGATTATGGCAGAGGCCAACCAGGTACAGGAGGAAAAGGGTCAGTTGATGACTTCCAAACAACTAAAATGGGTCATTCTGAAGCTGATAATACCATTTTACCTTCAAAAAGAGCTGACACCGCCACAACAAGCCTCTGTGGACATATACAAAGCCAGCCACAGTGCATACAACAATGCACTTCAATTCAAGGAGTACCAGATCCTTGCAGACCTGTGGAAGAACTGCATGAATTCTTACCTGACAGTAAGAAAGTTCTTGGGCGATCCCAACACTTGCAAATTGCTCAATGGATGGCATCCATTGATGGAGAAGAAAAACATGATGCTTTTGACACTAGAATGGAGGAAAAACAACCCTCCACCACCCAAACCAGTGCCAAAAACAGCCCCAGTGGCCAGCAGCAGCAATTCCAACGTGAAAAAGCAGCCACAAACTCCAAACAAGGGCAAAGGGAAGGCACCAGCCCCAAAACCTTACAGCCAGGGCTACAGAATCCCAAAGATTCAGCAGGATGCCATGGAAAATGTATTTCAGATGGCCAGAACCATGATGGAATTACAGAAGAAGGAGGAAGCCAGATTAAGGTTCCAGAAATGATTTCTGACATATTTGATTCCATCCCAGAGTTGTATAATGCTATAAATGACGTGAAAAAACATCTTTCTGATAAAAATGACACCATTTGTAACAACATTAAAACAAACAACCTGAGTCTGTGCCAAATTAAGGAAACACTTATGTGTTTTGAAAAAGTTTTAAGAACAATTAAAAATTCTAATAATGAAAATTCTTCTAACATTAAAATAAATGAACAATCTGCCATTATTAAAGAATTAACAGATAAATATTCTAAATTCAATATTGATGACATGATTGAAACAAGAATTAAACAAGCCATAAATATTATCAAAACAGATAACAGGAAAGTCCTTGATGACATTTCAAATTCATTTACTGAAGTAAAGACATATACCATTGCCTTGAAAAAGTGTTTTGATGCTTCACAAGAAGAAGTATCAAAATTATCAATGAAATTGAATCAAGTCACTGCTGATAATACAAGACAGACAGAGTTATGGCAAGAACTGACACATAAGGAAGACATGTATAAAATTGAAGTAATAAATTTAATACAAAGCTTCCAACATGAATACAGAAATTCCCAAAGGTGTAGCAACAGTAAAATGAATGACATTGAACAAATACTGAACACCTTACCAAGAATGTCTACACCTCTAAATCAAAATGAGGGCACAAGAATTCCAAATCCACAAGTATTGGATCCTGATAATTCACAATTAAAAAATGAATTATCCACTTCTTTTCATAACTTGGAACCATCAATGGGCCAAGCACTCTTGAAAGAAGTTCCAAAACTTAAAGAATGGCCTCACTTCAGTGGTGAAGGAGAGTATGACCATATGGAATTCATTAGAGGTATTGACATGATCAAAGAGGATTTTGAATTACCAGACAGATTGGTAACAGCCAGGTTTAACACCTTGTTTACCAGATCAGCTCACAGATGGTACATCAAAATAAGACAAGCACATGGACACCGGAGTTGGACTTGGTGGAAAACCCAAATCATCAACAAATGGGCAAATGATGCTTGGAGGTTTAAAGTTGAAACAGCCTTTGAATCTGCCAAATTTAATGCTGATAAAGACAGAGCTTTACCATGGTTTTGCCAACAAAAAGACAGATTAACAGCATTATATCCTGACATGTCAGAGTTTATGATCCATAGAAAAATTCTGAGACAATGTGGAGGTGACTTAGAGCATGCTGTCAAAAGCAGGACTACTGAACAATCTTCAGCAGAAGATATTATTAATATACTAGAAGAAGTAACCACCAGAACCAAAATTGGTTCTAGTAGGGTGAATCTCAAAACAAGGTTTAATACACCTTGGAAAGATTCTGTGGACAAAAACCCCACAGAAAATTCTGGTAATATTAAATATAAATCTGCAGATACAGTCAGAAAATTCCATATTTGCCAAAGCACCACCCATTTAGCCAATACATGTCCAAAGAGGGGGAAAATCAATGAAATTGACATTGAAAAGGAACCAGATGTTGAAAAAGAAGACATAATTGAAGACAATTCAGATGATAAGTCATCCATATTTTCTGAATCTTCAAAAGATATAGAAAATATCAATGCCACTTTTGACATCATGGAATCTTATTCCCACTTACCACAATTGAGCAATGGTCAAGTTGATTTATCAAAAGTTCAAGATGCACAACTTATGAAGACAAAACCAAACAGAGGAAAAGGTTATACAGCTGGTAACTCCTGTATAACAGAAGTGGTAATTGACAACAAGCCCACCAAACTTTTGCTTGACCCAGGAGCCTTCTACTCTTGTGTTGGAAAATCCTTTCTTAAAACTTGTGTGCCAAATTTTGAAGACCAATTGTTACCAATTGATGGTATAAAATTCAACAGTGCAAGTAACCCAATGAAAGCATTGGGAATCTTTGAGACCAATGTCATATTCCCACAATAAATGGGAATTTAAGGATCACAGTTGAATTTGTTGTTATGGAAAATTGCTCTAGTACCCATTTTATATTGGGAAATGACTATTTGATCATGTATGGGATAGATTTACATAATAACAAAGACAGATACTTTACAATTGGGGACAATAAGCGCCAGAAATTTGCCTTTTTACCATTTAAAAGACAAATTACAGTAAACAAAGTATCACCAGTCAACTTAGAGTTAGAAAAATTCAAGTCTGAACAGTTAAATGAGGCTGAGATAAGCCTTCATCTGACTGATAAACAAGAAAATGAACTTTCTTCCCTTTTGTATGACCACAAAGGAGCATTTGCTACAGACAAAGAACCTCTGGGAGCAATTATTGGTCATGAAGTTGACATCATTCTTAACATTGAGAGACCTTATCCACCACTCTTAAGAAGACCTGCTTATCCAGCAAGTCCAAAATCAAGAGAAGCTCTAGAAATTCATATCAAAGAACTTCTAGACCTTGGTGTAATAAGAAAAGTAGGCCACAATGAGGAAGTAGAAATAACTACACCAGTCATAGTGGCGTGGCATAATGGAAAATCCAGAATGGTTGGGGACTTTAGAGCTCTGAACACTTACACTGTTCCAGACAGATACCCAATACCAAAAATCCAAATTTCCCTTACTCAAATATCTCAAGCAGTGTATATAACCACTATGGATGCCCTTAAAGGATTCCATCAAAATGTGGTAACACCAAGAGCAAGAAAATACTTGAGAATTATTGTTCATTGTGGAGTGTATGAATACTTAAGGATGCCCTTTGGTATCAAAAATGCACCTTCACACTTCCAAAGAATGATGAATGAAATCTTCCCTGAAGAACTCTCAGAGGGATGGTTAATCATTTACATTGATGACATTATTATCTGTTCAAAGACTTGGGAGGAGCACATGTACAGATTATCAAGAGTTTTGACAAAAATCCAATCAGTAAACATGAAAATCTCCTTGAACAAATGTCATTTTGGATTTAAAGAACTTAAGGCACTAGGACATGTTGTATCTGGTTTGTCCCTTGGAATTGATAAAAACAAAGTTGCAGCAGTATTGTTAAAACCCATGCCTCAGAATAACAAGGAAATTCAGTCATTCTTGGGTTTTGCAGGATATTACAGGCAACACATTAAAGACTTTGCATCCATAGCAAGACCACTTTATAAGTTGTGTGACAAAGACACAGTATTTGAGATGACTGTTGACAGAGTCAAAGCTGTTGAATCTCTAAGAGAAGCATTGACCACTGCTCCACTCTTACTGATGCCAGACTTTAAATTACCTTTCAAACTGTATATTGATGCATCAGGAGATGGACTAGGTGCTGCACTTCACCAAGTTCAGATCATAAATGACAAACCTGTAGAAGGACCAATATGTTTCATATCCAGGCAAATCAAACCAACTGAAGCCAGATATGGAGCAAGTTAAATGGAATGTCTATGCCTTGTCTGGGCCTTGGAGAAATTGAACTATTTCTTGGAGGGATGTGTTTTTGAAGTAATAACAGATTGTACAGCTGTGAAATCACTTTTGAACATGAAAACACCTAACAGACACATGCTCAGATGGCAAATAGCCATACAAGAATACAGAGGCAATATGACTATTGTTCATAAGGATGGGAATATTCATAAGAATGCAGATGGACTAAGCAGATGGCCATTACCAAATAACATTGATAATCCTGCTTATGTTCCAGAAGAAGCTTCACCACAAATTCCAATAGAAGGAATAAGTGTTACAGACTTGAACACCACCTTCTTTGAAGAAGTCAGAAATAGTTACACTCAAGATAAGAATTGTAGCATCTTATGCCAATTACTTAACAAAGACTGTAAAGACAACTCTCTAATACATGCCTTGGATGAAGTATGGAGAAAATCTTATAATGAAGGAAGATTTCACCTACTGGATGGTATAATTTACCACAGAACCAAGCACACATGTGTCATGACAGTTGTAGACAGGTCATTAATCAATCTTGTACTGAAAGAATGCCATTATAGTCCCTTTTCAGGACATCTTTCTGAAGACAGAACAAGAGAGAAAGTGAAGACCTGCATATGGTGGCCAATGTGGCAAAAAGATGTTGCAGAGTATTGCAAAACCTGTGACAGATGCCAAAAGGCAAATAAATCCACTGGCAAAAGACTTGGAAATATGATGAAAATCCAAGAACCAAACAGACCTTGGGAAATTGTCCATATGGATTGGGTAACTGGCCTACCACCAGGAGGTGACAGGAGCTATAATGCTTGCCTAGTAATTGTGGACAGATTCAGTAAAACTCCAATCTTTTTACCATGTCACAAAGATGATACAGCCATGGATACATCTCTTCTGATATGGAATAGAGTAGTGTCATGGACTGGGATATTTACAAATATCATCAGTGATAGAGATCCCAAATTCACTTCAGCACTATGGACAAATCTTCACCAATTATTTGGCACTAAACTGTCTTTCTCTACAGCCTACCACCCACAAACTGATGGCCTGGCTGAAAGAATGATCCAAACCTTAGAGGACATGGTGAGAAGATTTTGTGCATATGGCCTTGAACTCAAAGATTGTGATGGATTTACCCATGATTGGTGTACTCTGTTACCAGCACTGGAATTAGCATATAAAACATCAATCCATGCTAGTACCAATCAGACTCCTGCTGTTCTAGAAAAAGGATGGAACCCCAAGTTACCCCAAGACTCCTTGAGGAAAGACTTAATTGAAATACATCCCACAGCTGCTAGCTTCAAAGGAATGCTAGACAACGCTAGAAAGCATGCAGTAAGGTGCATGGAGGACTCTTTTGCATATGCTAAAGACAAATGGGATAAATCTCATGCAACTCCAGATTTCAAAGTGGGGGACCTAGTTCTTGTATCCACCACTAACTTCAATAACATCAAAGGATGTAAAAAGTTGAACGACTCCTTTGCAGGACCTTTTGTGATTAAGGCCCTCCATGGAGAAAATGCTGTTGAATTGGGGTTATCTGAAGAACTTAGCAATAAGCACCCTACATTTCCAGTGAGCTTGATAAAACCATATAAATCTAGTGATGCTGAGAAATTTCCCTTGAGGAATAAGGTTCCCCAAGTTATACCTCCCATTGAGACATCTGGTACTAAGAAAATAACCAAAGTTCTTAAAGAAAGGAAATTAAGAACCAAGAAAGTAAGGGAATACCTTGTTAGGTACAGTGACCCAACTTGTGAAGATGAATGGTTAGAAGAAAAAGATATACCAGAAGCTACCAAACTCCTGAGGAGATTCAGACACACTAGAAACACCAATATTAAAAAGTAATATTCTTTTTAGGGGGAGGGAATGTGAGCCTTAGAGGTAATTTCATATACCCAAAAGACCACAAATATAAAAAATAACATATTAATATAAATAAAATAAATTTATTTATATTATTAAAATAAAAATATAAATATAAATATAAAATTATATTAAAAATAAAAAATAAATTATAATTTAAAAATAAAAAAATACATTAAATTTTGTAAATATAAAATTACATTTATACTTGAAAAAATTAAGTAAAAATGAAACTTTAACAAAATTGTGAGAAAATAAACAAATTTGGAAAAAAGTTGAATAAAATTTATTATAACTTTTTATCCAATAAACAAACATATAAAATTTATTTCACCATTGGATTCCTCATAAAAAATCAGGTGGGGTCACCTCTGAGTGAAATTCTTGTAACTCAACTCTAAATAAGCTTAAATTAAGTTTTTAGTATTTTCAATACAAAAGTTGAAAATCTTCAAAACTTTAATTTAATTCACACCACATGTGGTTTTAACCATCAATTTTTGTGTCAAAATTGAGGTGTTGTGTTTAGTTTAGAAGTTATGAGGAATTGAAGTATTTTCAATTGAATTCAATTGAAATGTCAAAATGTGCGCGTGTATTACATAAGTGAACTTTGATTTACATATGAGGTGTCAATTATTACTGTATTGTACTGTACAATTGAATTGAATTACATATGTAAATTATAAGTATAATACATGATGAGGAATTAAAGGAAAAAATAAATTGGAAAGATTAAATTTGGGGGGGAAAAGGAACTCCAGCTCTAAGGGGGAGCTAGACCCCCAAAATCCTTGCTGACAGGCGTGGGATGTCAAAATTCACGCAAAAGTTCATCACTTTTGGCCTGGAATTGAGTTACAGGGTCTGTGGACTCAATTGATGATGAGGTTTTGATACCAACTGGGGTAGTTTTAGCTGTTACCAAGAGGGTAAAACTACCCTTAAGATAAAACAATCATAATAAAAACAGTTTTAACTGGTTTCTACGCCTCTGACACACATTCTGACGTGTTTTGAAGGCTCTAGGCCTGGTATTGCTATAGTAATGGCTGATTTAAGGGTCTGAAATGGCTAAAAATGGCTAAAAATGGCTTAAACCAGCCCTTTTTGGTCTAAACCAGGGTTCAATGATGCCATAATTGGCTTTTCTGTTGTCAGACTGTTTTTCACGACTGACAAAAGTAAATTTTACTTTTGGAGCAAGAGAATTGATGGCTATAAAAGAATGTCTTCTTTGCCCCACTTTTCTCTTCATGTTAGAATCTTTTCCTTTTATTAATTAGTTTAAAACTGTTAAACAAATCAATCAAAGATTCCAACCACCACCTTTAAATCATTTTAAACCTTTTAACCACGTGAAAAAATCATTATAATCATTGTTTGTAACTCTTATAATCATTTTTACCCCTGAACCACCCCAAAAGTGAATTAAAGCATCTTTTATCACTGTAAACTTTGTCACTTTGTTTCCAAATTCACTCTGGTCACTTTTGGGCGTGTTTTCTCTTTAATATTCTTTTTAAAGACTTTGTTCTTTAATTAATTGCTTGCAGTTCTTTGCTCAATTAATTCCAATTGAAATTTCTCTTGAAGAAATTTCTTTTGTAGCCTTAAAATATCTCTTGTAGAGTATTTTTTGGATAAATTTTTATTGTTGGTAAAACAATAAATTTTTATAATATTATTGTTTTATACTAATAAAGTTATAAACAATAAAATTGGCGTGTTTTCTCTTAAAAATAATATTTCATACTATTTTTAATTGATTTTTACCTTATACATATTTTGAGGACAGGAAAAGTACTTGATTTTTAATCAAAGTTTCATATCCACACCTTACACTCAGAAGGTTCTATACCTATGGCATGGAATACAAGGACCATGAAGGATACACCCATGACTGGGTTACCCTCCTACCAGCTGTCCAACTGGCTTAGAATACAAGTCAGCACTCTACCACAGGAAAAACACCTGCACTGGTAGAGAAAGGGTGGAATCCCCTGTTGCCTGTGGATCACCTAAAGAAGAATCTTCTGACCATCCACCCCACAGCCAAAGACTTCCATGATATGTGGAAGAGGGCTTGTGACACAGCTGCCAAATGTATAGCTGAGGCAAAAGAATATAATAAACAGAGGTGGGACAAGACATACATGGAACCTGACTTTAAGGAAGGGGACCAGGTGCTAGTGTCTACACTGAACTTTAATAATCTTAAAGGACCCAAGAAGATGAGGGACTCATTTGTAGGGCCTTTCACTATCATTAGTTTGATAGGAAAGAATGCAGTGGAAGTCAAACTTACAGAGGAATTTTCCAGGAAGCACCCAGCCTTCCCAGTAAGTTTGGTCAAAGCATACTTCCAAACAGAGGAGGATAAATTCCCCTCCAGGAAGAAGAACCCCACACCACCTGATATAGTGGAATTGGAGGACTCCCCAGGACCTGTGAGTAAGATCAGACTTAATGGAAAGGATTAAAGACAATACTTAGTCAGATTCAAGCACCAAACAGCTGATAAAGACAAATGGTTGGCAGAAGATGCCATACCAGATGGGACCCTTCATCTAAGGAGATTAAGGGCCTCTAGGAGAACTGAACAGTCTCGTCAATGATGAGCCTTTTTTGGAGGGAGGGTATGTCAGCCTGTGACTCAAAACGAGAGCACAAGCATGACAGCCAAAATACCATAAACCAATGGTATAGCCAAGATACCACCAAAACATGGAGCTGAGCCAAATCAGCTCAAAAGGTATCAAAAGAAAGAGGAAACTCACCTCTTTCTGAAAATATAAGTCCCATCACCATAGGACAAGAAATAACAAAGTTATTCCTGCTCAAAGTTATTGCTGAGCATAAACCTTAATTTTCACCTCTCATCTAAAATCTAGAAGAAGAGGCTTAAACCCATCAAATGGGTACTCAAACTGAAGATCCAACCCAGGGCTATCCAATGGTACCAGCCAAACTGAGCTAGCACTAATATTACTGGAGTTAAGGTCAATTTCAGGCCAAATAAGGGTGAACAAAACATTCACCTCTCATCCAACTTCTACAGTTTTAGTGTGAGATACTGGAATTGGGGTCTTTTTGGAAAGAGCACAATGAGGGCTATTTGAATTTTTCATCCATTTCCCCATAGCTCAACTAGAACAAAAGTTATGGGGCAAATAAGCTCAATACAGCTTTTTGCCTATACCACGCAAATGTACAAAAATCTTGTACATGGGATAAATTTGCAATATTTAATGATACCCATATCAAATGAGGTACCATTGTGTATAGCACATACTGGGCTACACACTAAACCAATTTTGAGGTTGATATCTCAAGAATTGAGAAAGTTAAGGCTGTTTTAAGGTCAGATTCCCACCTGCTGTCATATACAGCCTTGCCATGGGATAATATCCCATAACCATGAATATGAGGTGTCAAATAGACAAAGAAGCTTGCTTTTACTTCAATACCTCATATGTCAGTCAATACTAGGGTCCCATACAGTTCCTGTACAGCATTCTACACGTCATACACGTCAGATTCAGGCTGTGAGGTCCCCAGATGAAAGTTTTCACCCTGTATTGGTGAAAACTGCCCGGATGTGGTTTCAAAACCACATCTGAGCCCAATCCAGGCTATACAGGCTGTTTTCAAACCACAAGCCAGTACTAGAGGGTGAAAAATCTTCACTTCCTCTACGTGGAAAGGTCTAGCACTCTTTCCACCCCATTTCAGGATAAAAAGTAGCCTTTTCACAGCCATAATTGTTGCCTCATCCTGCTCTTGAATATCCTACATAGTATCCCACAGATACACTTGTGGTTTTCAAGTGTATTCTGTACAAGTGGTTTTGTATAAGTGTTATTGAGTCAACAATACACTTAATCCACGCCTCAACTGATGGTTTTTCAGTCAGAGGTGTCCTTATTCAGTCAAGAATGCAGGACTTATTGATGGCTGATGTGTTTTTATATACAAAACACGCCAAAAATACTTATTTTCAGTGGGTATTAGCCACGTGAAAAATACTCTTTTATAATATGCGTATATGAAAAAAGATAAAAATATATAAAATATATATTTTTAAATGGAAATTACACCTAAAAAAGATAAAACAATGTGTTAATAAGTCATAAAAAAGAGAAAAGACTTACTTGTAAGGTCCAAAAAGTTAAAAAAAACACGGCCAGGCCCCCAAAATGTCAGGCTGAGTCTATGATAAAGGTGTATATGAGTATTTACAAGCTTTAACTATGACTGTGACACGGTAAAAATGGTTTTAAAAGATGATAAGATTGATAATAAATGATATAATTTAAGATTTAAAGGGCTTTACTATAAAGATATAGTGGTGGTGAGCGCTGTTGAAAGCCCTGGGTGCAGCTTTACCTGTTGGATTACAATAATAAAGACTACAATACTTTAAATTAAGAGTATACCTGATTATTTAACCAAGAGTAAAGCTGTTTTTGACAGTTTACTACATAGGTTATTCAAGAGCAGGATGAGGAAAGGTTTTTGGCTGTGAAAAGCCCTCCTTTTATCCTGAAATTGAGGTGGAAAGGCTGCTAGACCTTTCCACGTAGAGGAAGTGAAGATTTTTCACTCTCCAGGACAGGCTTGTGGTTTGCAAACAGCCTGTATACCCTGTATTGGGCTCAGATGTGGTTTTGAAACCACATCTGGGCAGTTTTCACCAATACAGGGTGAAAATTTTCATCTGGGGACCTCACAGCCTGATTCTGACGTGTATGACGCGTAGAATGCTGTACAGAAGCTGTATGGGACCCTAGTATTGACTGACCAATGAGGTATTGAAGTAAAAACATGCTTCTTCGTCTATTTGACACCTCATATTCATGGCTATGGGATATTATCCCATGGTAAGGCTGTATCTGACAGCAGGTGGGATTTTGACCTTAAAATGGTCATAACTCTGTCAGTTTTTGAGATATCAAGCTCAACGTTGGTTCATTGAATAGCCCTGTATGAGCTCTACACAATGGTACCCAACTTGACATGGTTATCATTAAATATGACAAAGTTATCCCATGTACAAGTATTTTTGTACATTGGCGTGGTCTGGTCAAAAGCTGTATTAAGCTTGTTTGGCCAATAACTTCTGTTGTAGTTGAGTTATGAGGAAATGGATGGCACCATCAGATAGCCCTGATTGTGCTCTTTCCAAAAAGACCCCACTTTAGCTATCTCACACTAAAACTGTAAAAGTTAGATGAGAGGTGAATGTTTTGTTCACCCTTATTTGGTCTGAATTTGACCATAACTCAAGTAATACTGGTGCTGGCTCAGTTTGGCTGGTACCATTGGATAGCCCTGGCTTAGAGCTTCATTTTGAATACCCATTTGATGGGGTTAAGCCTCTCCTTCTAGATTTTAGATGAGAGGTGAAAATTAAGGTTTATGCTCAGCAATAACTTTGAGCAGGAATAACTTTGTTATTTCTTGTCCTATGGTGATGGGACTTATATTTTCAGGAAGAGGTGAGTTTCCTCTTTCTTTTGATACCTTTTGAGCTAATTTGGCTCAGTTCCATGTTTTGGTGGTATTTTGGCCATACCATTGGTTTATGGTATTTTGGCTGTCATGCTTGTGCTCTGGTTTTGAGTCACAGGCTGACATACCCTCCCTCTAAAAAAGGCTCATCATTGATGAGACTGTTCAGTCCTCCTAGAGGCTCTGAATCTCCTTAAATGGAGGTTCCCATCTGGTATGGCATCCTCTGCCAACCATTTGTCTTTGTCAGCTGTCTGGTTCTTGAATCTGACTAGATATTGTCTCTGATCCTTCCCATTGAGTCTGATTTTCCTTGCCCTGATGATTTTACTCACAGGTCCAGGAGAGTCTTCTACTTCCACTATTTCTGGTGGAGTGATGTTTTTCTTCCTAGAGGGGAATTTATCCTCTTCTGTTTGGAAGTATGGTTTGACCAGGCTTACTGGAAAGACTGGGTGTTTCCTAGAAAACTCCTCAGTGAGCTTGACCTCTACTGCATTCTTCCCTATCAACTTAATGATAGTGAAGGGCCCTACAAATGAGTCTCTCATTTTCTTGGGTCCTTTGAGATTGTTAAAGTTTAGTGTAGACACTAACACCTGGTCCCCTTCCTTGAAGTCAGGTTCCATATGTGATTTGTCCCACCTCTGCTTATTATACTCTTTGGCCTCAGCTATGCATTTGGCAGCAGTATCACAGGCTTTCTTCCACACATCATGGAAGTCCTTGGCTGTGGGGTGGATGGTCAGAAGATTTTTCTTCAAGTGATCCACAGGTAAAAGGGGATTCCACCCTTTCTCTACCAGTGCAGGTGTTTTTCCTGTGGTAGAGTGCTGGCTTGTATTATAAGCCAGTTGGACTGCTGGTAAGAGGGTGACCCAATCATGGGTATATCCCTCATGGTCCTTGTATTCCATGCCATAGGCACAAAACCTCCTGAGGATGTCCTCCATTGTTTGGATCATCCTCTCAGCTAGGCCATCTGTTTGTGGATGGTAAGCTGTGGAAAAAGCAAGCTTGGTGCCTAGCATGTCATATAAATTGGTCCAAAATTCAGATGTGAATTTTGGGTCCCTGTCACTAATTATGATCTTAGGGACTCCACAGGTGGATATGATGTTATTCCAAAATAACAGAGCAGTGTCCATGGCTGTGTCCTCTTTATGGCATGGTAGACATCTCATGCTCTTGCTGAACCTATCTACTATGATTAGGCAGGCATTGTAGTTTTCTTTGCCTCCTGGGAAAAGTCCTGTGACCCAGTCCATGTTGATGGTTTCCCATGGGTGTTTGGGTTCTTCTATGTGTTGAAGTAACCCATATTTCTTCCCATGTTTTCTATTTGCCTTTTGGCATCTTTCACAAGTGTTGATGTATTCACTCAACTCTTGCTCCCACTTGGGCCACCAAGCTGTGCTTGCTACCCTCTCTTTAGTCCTGTCTTCACTCATGTGTCCCATGTAGGGACAGTCATGGCATTCCTGCAGGATTAAAGAGATGTGGTCTCTGTATATCACTGTGAGTGCACTGGTGTGCTTATCTCTGTGATAAATCAGGCCATCTATAAGGAAGAATTTATTGTCCTTATAGGCCCTCAACCAGGGTTCCTCCAGCTGGGTTTCCAGTTCTGGGCTCCTGTATTTTTGTTGAAGGAGTTGGAGTAGTATGCTACACTGTTTGTGTTTAGCATATGATTTCAGCACTGCATTGAAAAATTCATTGTGCAATTCTGAGGAACTTATTCCCAGTATGGGGGTTTCTGTCCCTTCTGAATCAGTGTTTCCACTGTCAAGGGTACCACTCCCTGGTGCCCATTCAGAGAATCTGAAGTTCTTTTTCCTATTTATTTCCATAAAATGGATAGGAATCTTTGCAGCAACTTCAGGGTCATAAGCTGGATTGCTTTTGACATTGTCCAGTGGCCATCTGCTAAGGCCATCTGCATTGGTATGGCTTTTACCTTCCTTGTATATGATGGTCATGTTCCCTCTATACTCCTGGATGGCTATTTGCCATCTCAGCATGTGTCTATTAGTAGTCTTCATGTTTAGTAAAGACTTCAAGGCTGTGCAGTCTGTGTAGACTTCAAAGACTGCACCCTCCAAATAATAATGGAGTTTTTCTAGAGCCCAGACTAGGCATAGACATTCTGTCTGGGTGGCCCCATACCTGGCTTCTGAATCTTTCAGCTGCCTAGAGATGTAACATATTACCCCTTCTCTTGGTTCACCATCCACAATTTGTCTTTGGTGAAGGGCTGCTCCCAAGCCTTGGCTGCATGCTGCATCTATATATAACTTGAATGGTAGTTCAAAGTCAGGCAAGATAAGCACAGGTGCATTTGTGAGTTCATATTTGATCCTCTCATATGCATCCCTCCTTTCCTTGGTTATTTCAAAAACTACATCCTTTGAGCATAACTTGTATAAGCTACTAGTTATGTGAGCAAAGTTTTTGATGTGGTTTCTATAGTAGCTAGCAAATCCAAGGAAAGATTGCATCTCTTTGATGTTCTTTGGTACTGGCTTTTGCAGTACTTCTGCTACTTTGTTCTGGTCAATTGCCAGACTAAGGCCTGAGACTTTGTGTCCTAGAGCTAGTAGCTCTTGTTGGCCAAAATTACACTTTTTAAGTGAAATTTTCAGATTGATGGGTGTACATTTACTTAGCACTCTGTCTATGTATTGTACATGGTCTTCCCATGTCTCTGAGTATATAATGATATCATCAATATACACTACCATCCAGCCTTCCATTATTTCTTCTTGAAATATGGTGTCCATCATCCTTTGGAAGTGGGCTGGTGCATTCTTGATGCCAAATGGCATCCTGGTGTACTCATATATGCCCATATGGCATATAATTATGAGTAATTTCATGGAGTTTGGTTTAACTCCATTTTGGTGGAAGCCCTTCATACAATCCATCTTGGTTATGTATTTGGCTTTGGCCAATTTATCCAAGGCATGAGGTATCCTTGGTATAGGATACCTGTCTGCTTTTGTGTAGTTGTTCAGGGCTCTGAAGTCTCCACACAATCTAGACTTGCCATCATGCCAGGTGATTAGGACAGGAGTGGTGATTTCCACTATTTCATTATGTCCAATCTTCCTAATGACATCCATGTCCAGGAGTTCATTGATATGTTTCTCAATCTCTTTCCTGGTCTCCAGACTTGCTGGGTAAGGAGGTCTCCTTAACATGGGTGGATAAGGCCTTTCCACATCCAGATATAGTTCTATATCATGGCCTTTGATCTTGCCTAATGGTTCTTCACCAATGGCAAATGCTGGTCTATTCTTCCTCAGCATCTTCAGTAAACTTAACTTTTGTTTACTGGTGAGGGTAGTGCTAAACTGTCCCTCTCTGAATTCTTTCAGAAGTTCTTCCAGTGGGTCCTGAGAAGATATCTGGTATATATCAAGAGAAAATTTCTTTTCTTTGTTAGTACCAATGGTAATATGCCTATTTTTACTATTGTAAATATCTATGCCATACATCCTCTGGTAATCTGTTCCCAGTAAAAACCCTTGGATGTGGGCATCTTCAAGCACTACAAACTCTGGGTTGAGTCTGATATTACCTTTTCTGTGGGGTATAATTATCTCTTTGATAATTGTCCCAATAGAGGTCATCTTTCCAGATGCACTCTTAAAGTTCTTTGCCCTGGTGGGCAAGAGTTCTTTTTCCCAGTTTGGGAAGTGGTTATCCAGGTAATTTCTGGCCACTATGGAGCAGTGTGCTCCACTGTCAATGATCAGTGGGTGCTGAGCATTGTCAATACATACAGTCATTTTTGTGGCTGTTCCATGTATATATGCCATTCCTTTGGTTGGTGTAACCAGGAATGTTTGTGCATCCTGTGTATGTTTACACAAGTTCTTTTTGGCAGTGTCTTGTGGCATGCCTGCTTCCAACTGTATATCCTGGATTTCCAATGGGGTTTCCTCTTGGTATTCCACTAGAAGTTCCTCTCTTGGGTCTTGATCATCATCAGATAGTTCTCTGATGGCATCTCCCATAGAGTCTGATTCAGAATCCTCTGTTGGAGGTTCTTCTTCAGGGACTTTTTCTATAGCATAGACTTTCTTCTTTGCTTTTGGACAGTTGTTGGAATAGTGGTCTGTTGAACCACAATTGTGACAAGAATTCTTCTTTTTTTCCACTTCTGCCACTCTTTCTCTGGGTTTGTCTTCAAACTCCACCCTGAAAGGTTGTTTCTCTTTGAAACTACTGCTTCTATATGGGGTGAATTTCCCTATATTAGTCCTTTTCCTTATGTCTTGTAAGGTATTGGCTATATCATCTAGAGTGCAATTTTGGTTGCATCTGCACTTTACTGCATGCTCTAGTTCTCCTGGCAGTTGTGTCAGAAGTTTATGATTCCTCATTTGTATGTTCATTTGAGGATCAATGGCTTTAAGTCTTTTAGACTGTCTAAGACACCACTCATATGGATCTTTGTCCACAGAGTATTTGTCATTTTCAAATGACATGGTCTTTTGCCATATCCAAGTTCCATTACTGTACTTTTGGATTATTTGACTCTTCCACCATGGCCAATTTCTTCTGCCATGGATTTCTTTCATTTCAGTGTACCATATACTTGCATGACCTTTAAATGCAGTATTCAGTCTAGCAGTAATCCAGTAATCTGGTATGCTTGGTACATCAATGAAGAGTCCATCAATATAATCTATGAGTTCCATATGATCATATTCTCCTGATCCAGAGAATTTGGGCCAGTTTGAGACCTCAGGAAGCTGTTTCAAGGCTTCCTTCTCTGAATAAGACATGCCATCTCCATCCTGGTATTGTGATGGAGATCTTGCCTTATTCAACAACATGGCATCTGGTTTGATGTCATCTGGTTGATATGGGTTCTCCATAGCTTGGCCTTGTGGTTGGGGCTTTAAGCTATGGTAGGCATCAAACAATTTGTTGATGTCTTGGTTCAGACACTCCCTGTCCCTGCTACTATGGTGTTGTTCTTCAGAGACTTGATTCAGTCTCTTGTTGGTTTCTTCAGAGGCTTTGCTCAGTTGAGCATATCCTTCCTGAAGGTTTTTAACTATCTGCTCCAATGAGGCTTGAGTTTTTCTCATCCTCTCTTGGGCAGCTGCAAATTCTGTATCTTGCTTTGCAGATTGCTCAGCATATTGGGACATTTGTAACCACAGTGTGTCACTGTTGATGTTACTCTCAGATGTGATGATGTTATTTTCAGTCTGAGTGGGGGTAATGTTTCTATTACTAGGACTACTGATTCTAGAGTGGTTTACAACTACTTCTGGTTCTTGTGTACTTCTTTTACCAAATCTAACAGCTTCTGGATCATGGGGTCTGACTCTTTCCTCCTCTGGTTGAAGGAGGCTTTGTTCTTGCCCTTGTTGCCTTGTCTTCTCCTGGAAACTTCCTGGAATTGTGAAGAATGGTGACTTTTGGCCACTGATCTGCTGGTTTCTGAATGGTGTGAAGCCACTGGAGAGCTGATTTGGCATGCTCCTTGTGAACCTGAAGGAATCTGAGTAGGCCCTGTCTGGGTTAACTGTTCTTCTATAGCTTGGATAGTGGCTTGATTCTCCCTTATCCTCTGTGCCCTTGCCTCCAGGAGTCTGTGCTGCCTGGTAGGATTCCAACCCTTGGTGATTACCATAAGGTCTTTGAAGTCTATCTCTTTGAGACAGATCTTCTGGCAACTTGATCCCAGTTCTGCCCAGTTAGTTGCTAGGTTGAACCTTTTGTTGTCCATGCTCCATTGAAACAAATCTTTGAGGAGTTGGTGGATTTGAAGAACTTGATCCATATCCTTCCAGTCCTCTGGTTTGAGGTTTCTGTTGAATTGGAGTGTGAATGGAAAGGTTGATATTATCTCCCTCATTGTTTTGCCATCCACCACTGTGTCCAATGTGTCTTCTTTCAGGTCTTCTGGTTCTAGACATGCCTGCTCTATCCTCTGGCTGGTTCCTTTGGAAGCCAAGGTCTCTGAGGTATGCAGGGGACATATCAGTGTTTGCAAGCAGTCAAAAACTTTATGTTCTTAGGGTATTTACCTTTGACTGTGCCTTGTACAAATTTGTTATCTGCTGATTTGGGCAGTTTGCCTTTGGAGGTTACAACTGGGTTAATAATTGTAATCTTCCCTGTACAAGTGGTTAAGGTTGGTTTACCTTGTATTGAAGCAGAGTTTTGTGGTTTTCTACTCCTCTGAGTGGCTATTGGTGTCCACTTCTTGGCTGTAATGAGGCCTTCACTAAGCCTTTTTCCTTTACCCTTGCTGCCCTCTGGTTCTGAGGGTGTCACTGGTGTGTTGGCCTGTGACTGGGTTTCAAGTGGGATGTAGTTTTCTTCCACTGAATCAAAACAGGAAAAAGAGGGCTTATGTCAGTTAAGACTTCTTAAAAGGCTGGTTTTGCACGTCTAAGAATTGCCTCTGGGCTTGTATATTATTACAATATGCCCTTGTATAATGACAGTGTAATTGAATTAACAATATCACGTCAAAAATACAGCTTATGGTGCCCTGTCACACTGTTTGTGTGCCAGTATCCCACAGATACACTTGTGGTTTCAAGTGTATTCTGTACAAGTGGTTTTGTATAAGTGTTATTGAGTCAACAATACACTTAATCCACGCCTCAACTGATGGTTTTTCAGTCAGAGGTGTCCTTATTCAGTCAAGAATGCAGGACTTATTGATGGCTGATGTGTTTTTATATACAAAACACGCCAAAAATACTTATTTTCAGTGGGTATTAGCCACGTGAAAAATACTCTTTTATAATATGAGTATATGAAAAAAGATAAAAATATATAAAATATATATTTTTAAATGGAAATTACACCTAAAAAAGATAAAACAATGTGTTAATAAGTCATAAAAAAGAGAAAAGACTTACTTGTAAGGTCCAAAAAGTTAAAAAAAACACGGCCAGGCCCCCAAAATGTCAGGCTGAGTCTATGATAAAGGTGTATATGAGTATTTACAAGCTTTAACTATGACTGTGACACGGTAAAAATGGTTTTAAAAGATGATAAGATTGATAATAAATGATATAATTTAAGATTTAAAGGGCTTTACTATAAAGATATAGTGGTGGTGAGCGCTGTTGAAAGCCCTGGGTGCAGCTTTACCTGTTGGATTACAATAATAAAGACTACAATACTTTAAATTAAGAGTATACCTGATTATTTAACCAAGAGTAAAGCTGTTTTTGACAGTTTACTACATAGGTTATTCAAGAGCAGGATGAGGAAAGGTTTTTGGCTGTGAAAAGCCCTCCTTTTATCCTGAAATTGAGGTGGAAAGGCTGCTAGACCTTTCCACGTAGAGGAAGTGAAGATTTTTCACTCTCCAGGACAGGCTTGTGGTTTGCAAACAGCCTGTATACCCTGTATTGGGCTCAGATGTGGTTTTGAAACCACATCTGGGCAGTTTTCACCAACACAGGGTGAAAATTTTCATCTGGGGACCTCACAGCCTGATTCTGACGTGTATGACGCGTAGAATGCTGTACAGAAGCTGTATGGGACCCTAGTATTGACTGACATATGAGGTATTGAAGTAAAAACATGCTTCTTCGTCTATTTGACACCTCATATTCATGGCTATGGGATATTATCCCATGGTAAGGCTGTATCTGACAGCAGGTGGGATTTTGACCTTAAAATGGTCATAACTCTGTCAGTTTTTGAGATATCAAGCTCAAAGTTGGTTCATTGAATAGCCCTGTATGAGCTCTACACAATGGTACCCAACTTGACATGGTTATCATTAAATATGACAAAGTTATCCCATGTACAAGTATTTTTGTACATTGGCGTGGTCTGGTCAAAAGCTGTATTAAGCTTGTTTGGCCAATAACTTCTGTTGTAGTTGAGTTATGAGGAAATGGATGGCACCATCAGATAGCCCTGATTGTGCTCTTTCCAAAAAGACCCCACTTTAGCTATCTCACACTAAAACTGTAAAAGTTAGATGAGAGGTGAATGTTTTGTTCACCCTTATTTGGTCTGAATTTGACCATAACTCAAGTAATACTGGTGCTGGCTCAGTTTGGCTGGTACCATTGGATAGCCCTGGCTTAGAGCTTCATTTTGAATACCCATTTGATGGGGTTAAGCCTCTCCTTCTAGATTTTAGATGAGAGGTGAAAATTAAGGTTTATGCTCAGCAATAACTTTGAGCAGGAATAACTTTGTTATTTCTTGTCCTATGGTGATGGGACTTATATTTTCAGGAAGAGGTGAGTTTCCTCTTTCTTTTGATATCTTTTGAGCTAATTTGGCTCAGTTCCATGTTTTGGTGTTATTTTGGCTATACCATTGGTTTATGGTATTTTGGCTGTCATGCTTGTGCTCTGGTTTTGAGTCACAGGCTGACAAGAGATATTTAAGGCTACAAAAGAAAATTCTTCAAGAGCAATTTCAATTGGAATTAATTGGGAAAAGAACTGCAAGCAATTAATTAAAGAAAAAAGTGTTTAAAAAGAATATCAAAGAGAAAACACGCCCAAAAGTGACCAGAGTGAATTTGGAAACAAAGTGACAAAGTTTACAGTGATGAAAGATGCTTTAATTCACTTTTGGGGTGGTTCAGGGGTAAAAATGATTATAAAAGTTACAAACAATGATTATAATGTTTTTTTAACGTGGTTAAAAGGTTCAAAATGACTTCAAAAAGGTGGTTGGAATCTTTTATTGATTGGTTTAATAGTGTTTAAACTAATTAATAAAAGGAAAATATTCTAACATGAAGAGAAAAGTGGGGCAAAGAAGACATTCTTTTATAGCCATCAATTCTCTTACTCCAAAAGTAAATTTTACTCTTTTCGGTCGGAAAAAACAGTCTGACAACAGAAAAGCCAATTATGGCATCATTGAACCCTGGTTTAGACCAAAAAGGGCTGGTTTAAGCCATTTTTAGCCATTTTAGACCCTTAAATCAGCCATTACTATAGCAATACCTGGCATAGAGCCTTCAAAACACGTCAGAATGTGTGTAAGAGGCGTAGAAACCAGTTAAAACTGTTTTTACTATGATTGTTTTATCTTAAGGGTAGTTTTACCCTCTTGGCAACAGCTAAAACTACCCCAGTTGGTATCAAAAACCTCATCATCAATTGAGTCCACGGACCCTGTAACTCAATTCCAGGCCAAAAGTGATGAACTTTTGCATGAATTTTGACATCCCACGCCTGTCAGCAAGGATGTTGGGGGTCTAGCTCCCCCTTAGAGCTGGAGTTCCTTTTCCCCCCCAAATTTAATATTTCCAATTTATTTTTCCTTTAATTCCTCATCTTGTATTATACTTATAATTTACATATGTGATTCAATTGAATTGTAAAGTACAATACAGTAATAATTTATACCTCATATGTAAATCAAAGTTCACTTATGTAATCCACGCGCACATTTTGACATTTCAATTGAATTCAATTGAAAATACTTCAATTCCTCATAACTTCTAAACCAAACACAACACCTCAATTTTAACACAAAAATTGATGGTTGACACCACATGTGGTGTGAATTTAATTAAGGTTTTGAGGATTTTCAACTTTTGTATTGAAAATACTAAAAACTTAATTTAAGCTTATTTAGAGTTGAGTTACAAGAATTTCACTCAAAGGTGACCCCACCTGATTTTTTATGAGGAATCCAATGGTGAAATAATTTTTATATGTTTATTTATTGGATAAAAAGTTATGATAATTTTTATTTACCTTTTTTCCAAATTTATTTAATTTTTTACAATTTTGTTAAAATTTCATTTTTACTTAATTTTTTCAAGTATAAATGTAATTTTATAATTCCAAAATTTAATGTAATTTTATTTTTAAATTGTAATTAAATTTTTTATTTTGAATATAATTTTATATTTATATTTTGATTTCTATTCTAAAAATATAAATAAATTTATTTTATTTATATTTATATGTTAATTCTGTATTTGTGGTCTTTTGGGTATATGAAATTACCTCTAAGGCTCACATTCCCTCCCCCTAAAAAAGAATATTCCTTTCTAATATTGGTATTTCTGGTCTTTCTGAATCTCCTGAGGAGTTTGGTAGCTTCTGGTATATCTTTTTCTTCTAACCATTCATCTTCACAAGTTGGGTCACTGTACCTAACAAGGTATTCCCTTACTTTTTTGGTTCTTAATTTTCTTTCTTTAAGAACTTTGGTAATTTTCTTAGTACCAGATGTCTCAATAGGAGGTATAACTTGGGGAATCCTATTCCTCAAGGGAAATTTCTCAGCATCACTAGATTTATATGGCTTTATCAAGCTCACTGGAAATGTAGGATGCTTTTTGCTAAGTTCTTCAGATAACTCTACTTCAAGAGAATTTTCTCCATGGAGGGCCTTAATCACAACAGGTCCTGCAAAGGAGTCTTTCAACTTTTTACATACTTTGATTTTATTGAAGTTAGTGGTGGATACAAGAACTAGGTCCCCCACTTTGAAATCTGGAGTTGCATGTGATTTATCCCATTTGTCTTTAGCGTATGAAAAAGAGTCCTCCATGCACCTTACTGGATGCTTTCTAGCTTTGTCTAGCATTCCTTTGAAGCTAGCAGCTGTGGGATGTATTTCAATTAAATCTTTCCTCAAGGAATTTTGATATAACTTGGGGTTCCATCCTTTTCCTAGAATAGCAGGAGTTTGATTGGTACTGGCATGGATTGATGTTTTATAGGCTAATTGCAGTGCTGGCAACAGAGTACACCAATCATGGCTAAATCCATCACAATCTTTGAATTCAAGGCCATATGCACAAAATCTTCTCCCCATGTCCTCTGAGGTTTGGATCATCCTTTCAGCCAGGCCATCAGTTTGTGGGTGGTAGGCTGTAGAGAAAGACAGTTTAGTTCCAAATAATTGGTGGAGATTTGTCCATAGTACTGAAGTGAATTTGGTATCCCTATCACTAATGATATTTGTAAATATCCCAGTCCATGATACTACCCTATTCCGTATTAGAAGAGCTGTATCCATGGCTGTATCATCCTTGTGACATGGTAAAAAGATTGGAGTTTTACTGAATCTGTCCACAATCACTAGGCAAGCATTATAGCTTCTGTCACCTCCTGGTGGTAGGCCAGTTACCCAATCCATATGGACAATTTCCCACGGTCTGTTTGGTTCTTGGATTTTTATGATATTTCCAAGTCTCTTTACAGTGGATTTATTTGCCTTTTGGCATCTGTCACAGGTTTTGCAATACTCTGCAACATCTTTCTTCCACAATGGCCACCATATGCAGGTTTTTACTTTCTCTCTTGTTCTGTCTTCAGACAGATGTCCAGAAAAGGGACTATCATGGCATTCTTTCAGTACAAGATTGATTAATGATCTGTCTACAACTGTTATGACACATGTGTGCTTGGTTCTGTGGTAAATTATACCATCCAGTAGGTGAAATCTTCCTTCATCATAAGATTTTCTCCATACTTCATCCAAGGCATGTATTAGAGAGTTGTCTTTACAGTCTTTGCCAAGTAATTGGCAGAAGATGCTACAATTCTTATCTTGAGTGTAGCTACTTCTGACTTCTTCAAAGAAGGTGGTGTTCAAGTCTGTAACACTTATTCTTTCTATTGGAATTTGTGGTGAAGCTTCTTCTGGGACATAAGCAGGATTATCAATATTATTTGGTAATGGCCATCTGCTTAGTCCATCTGCATTCTTATGAATATTCCCATCCTTATGAGCAATAGTCATATTGCCTCTGTATTCTTGTATGGCTATTTGCCATCTGAGCGTATGTCTGTTGGGTGTTTTCATGTTTAAAAGTGATTTAACAGTGGTACAATCTGTTATCACTTCAAAACCACATCCTTCCAGAAAGTAGTTAAGTTTTTCTAGAGCCCAAAAAATGTATAAAAACTCCATCTGACTTTCTAAATATATGGCCTCAGTTGGTTTTATTTGCCTGGATATGAAACATATGGGTCCTTCCACAGGCTTATCATTGATAATCTGGACTTGATGAAGTGCAGCACAAAGTCCATCTCCTGATGCATCAATATAAAGCTTGAAAGGCAGCTTAAATTCTGGCATAAGTAAGAGCGGAGCAGTTGTCAAGGCTTGTCTCAGAGATTAAAGGGCTTTGACTCTGTCAACAGTCATTTTGAATACTGTGTCTTTGTCACATAATTTATAAAGAGGTCTTGCTATGGATGCAAAATCTTGAATATGTTGCCTGTAATATCCTTCAATCCCAAAAATGACTTAATTTCTTTCTTATTCTGAGAAATAGGTTTCAGCAATACTGCTGCAACTTTTTTTTGTCAATTCCAAGGGATAAACCAGATACTACATGTCCCAGTGCTTTAAGCTCTTTAAATCCAAAATGGAATTTCTTAATGGAAATCTTCATGTTGACAGATTAGATTTTCGTCAAAACTGTGGATAATGTGTACATATGTTCTTCCCAAGTTTTGGAACAGACAATAATGTCATCAATGTAAATGATTAACCATCCTTCTGAAAGCTCTTCAGCGAAGATTTCATTCATCATTCTTTGGAAGTGTGAAGGCACATTCTTGATACCAAAAGGCATCCTCAAATATTCATATACTCCACAATGAACAATAATCCTCGAGTATTTTCTTGCTCTTGGTGTCACCACATTCTGATTAAATCCTTCAATGGCATCCATAGTGGCTATATATACTGCTTGAGATATCTGGGTAAGCGCAATTTGGATTTTTGGTATTGGGTATCTGTCTGGAACAGTGTAAGTATTCAGAGCCCTAAAGTCCCCAATCATTCTAGATTTTCTATTATGCCATGGCACTATTACTGGTGTAGTTATTTCCACTTCCTCATTATGGCCAACCTTTCTTATTACACCAATATCTAAACGTTCTTTAATATGAATTTCTAGAGATTCTCTTGATTTAGGATTTTCTGGATATGCAGGTCTTCCCATGAGTGGTGAATCAGGTCTCTCAATGTTAAGAATGATGTCAACTTCATGACCAATAATTGTGCCTGGGGGTTCTTTATCTGAAGCAAATGCTTCTTTATGGTTATATAAAAGACTAAAGAGTTCATTTTCTTGTGCATTAGTCAGATGAAGGCTTATTTCAGCTTCATTCAACTGTTCAGACTTGAATTTCTCTAACTCTAAGTTGACTGGTGATACTTTGTTCACTGTAATTTGTCTTTTAAATGGTAAAAATGCAAATTTTTGGCTCTAAACAGTATCTGTCTTCTTTGTTATGTAAATCTATCCCAGACATGAACAATAAGTCATTTCCCAATATAAAATGGGTACTAGAGCAATTTTCCATAACAACAAATTCAACTGTGATTCTTAAATTCCCATTAATGTGTGGGAATATGACATTGGTCTCAAAAATTCCTAATGCTTTCATTGGATTACTTGCACTATTGAATTTTAAGCCATCAATTGGTAACAATTGGTCTTCAAAATTTGGAACACTAGCTTTAAGAAAAGATTTTCCAACACAAGAGAAGAAGGCTCCTGGGTCAGGCAAAAGCTTGGTGGGCTTGTTGTCAATTACCACTTCTGTTATACAGGAGTTACCACCTGTATAACCTTTCCCTCTGTTTGGTTTGGTTTTCATAAGTTGTGCATCTTGGACTTTTGATAAATCAAGTTGACCATTGCTCAATTTTGGAAAGTGGGAATAAGATTTCATGATGTCAAAAGTGGCATTGATATTTCCTATATCTTTTGAAGATTCAGAAAATATAGATGACTTATCATCTGAATTTTCTTCAATTATGTCATCTTTTTCAACATCAGGTTCCTTTTCAATATCAATTTCATTGATTTCCCCCTTTTTTGAACATTTATTGGCTAAATGGGTGGTTCTTTGGCAAATATGGAACTTTCTGACTGTATCTGCAGATTTATACTTAACATTATTAGAATTTTCTTTGGTGTTTCTGTACACAGAATCTTTCCAAGGTCTATTAAACCTTGTTTTGAGATTCACCCTACTAGAACCAATTTTGTTTCTGGTGGGTACTTCTTCTAATATATTGATAATATCCTCTGCTGAAGATTGTTCAGTAGTCCTGCTTTTGAAAGCATGCTCTAAGTCACCTCCACATTGTCTCAGAATCTTTCTATGAATCATAAATTCTGACATTTCAGGATATAATGCTGTTAATCTGTCCTTTTGTTGGCAAAAACATGGTAAAGCTCTGTCTTTATCAGCATTAAATTTGGCATATTCAAAGGCTGTTTCCACTTTAAACCTCCAAGCATCATTGGCCCATTTGTTGATAATTTGGGGTTTCCACCAAGTCCAACTTTGGTGTCCATGTGCTTGTCTCAATTTGATATACCATCTGTGAGCTGATTTGGTAAATAAAGTGTTAAGCCTGGCTGTTACCAATCTGTCTGGCAATTCAAAATATTCTTTAATCATGTCAATTCCTCTGATGAATTCCATATGGTCATATTCTCCTTCACCACTGGAGTGAGGCCATTCCTTAAGGTTTGGAACTTTTTTCAAGAGTGCTTGGACCATTGATGGTTCCAAGTTATGAAAAGAGGTAGAAAATTCATTTATTTTAATGGAGAATTTTCAATGTCCAATACTTGTGGATTGGGAATCACTGTACCCTCATTTTGATTCAGAGGTGTAGACATTCTTGGTAAGGTGTTTAGTAGTTGTTCAATATCATCCATTTTACTGTTGTTACACCTTTGTGAATTTCTTAATTCATGTTGTAAGCTTTGTATATAGGTTATTACATTCTTTTTATGATCATCCTCTTTATATGTCAGCTCATTCCATAATTCTGGTTGTTTAGTATCATCAGATATAACTTTATTTAACCTTATTGTTAATTTTGATATTTCCTCTTTTGAGTTATCAAAACACTTTTTCAAGGAAATTATATGTGTCTTTACTTCAGTAAATGATTTTTAAATATCATCAAGAGCTTTCTTATTATCCTCTTTGATATTATTTATGGCTTGTTTTATTCTTGTTTCAATCATGTCATCAATATTGAGTTTAGAATATTTGTCTTTTAATTCCTTAATAATGGCAGATTGTTCATTTATCTTATTGCCAAAAGAATTATCATTATTGGAAGTTTTAATTGTTCTTAAAACGTTTTCAAAACATTTAAGTTTTTCATTGATTTGGCTCAGACTCAAGTTATGTGTTTTAAGATTGTCACAAATTGATGTATTTTTATCAGAAAGATTACTTTTTACATCAATTATAGCTTCATACAACTCTGGAATAGAATCAAAAATATCAGAAATCATTTCTGATATTTTAATCTGGCCTCCTCTTTCTTTTGTAATTCCATTGTTGTTCTGGCCATCTGAAACACATTTTCCATGGCATCCTGTAGCCCTGGCTGTAAGGTTTGGTGGCTGGTGCCTTTCCTTTACCCTTGTTTGGAGCTTGTGGCTGCTCTTTCACGTGGGAATTGCTGCTGCTGGCCACTGGGGCTGTTTTTGGCACTTGCTTGGGTGGTGGAGGGTTGTTTTTCCTCCATTCTAGTGTTAAGAGCATCAAGTCTTTCTTCTCCATCAATGGATGCCATCCATTGAGCAATTTGCAAGTATTGGGATGGCCCAGGAATTTTCTCACAGTCAGGTAAGAATTCATGCAGTTTTTCCACAGATCTGCAAGGATCTGGTACTCCTTGTACTGCAGGGAATTGTTGTATGCTTTGTGGCTGGCTTTGTATATGTCCACTGAGGCTTCTTGTGGCGGTGTCAGCTCTTTGTAAAGGTAAAATAGTATTATCAGAATCAGAATGACCTATTTTAGTTGTTTGGAAGTCATTAACTGACCCTTTTCCTTCTGTACCTGGTTGTCTTCTGCCATAATCATGTCTATTACCTTTCTGGGAGCAGCTTGAGGGGTTATATCTGGCTCCTGATCTAGTTGAAGGCATATTTCATTATTAAAAAGGCTTAAAATAGTATTTTTACGTCAAAAACTTACTATTGGCCAAATTCTTAGCTTTGTGAAGGATATTACTTATATCCAAGTTAATCAATTCAGAAGATATTGGTTCAGGTTGGTTATTTTGAGTCACAATAACAGTACTATTATGGTCTGAATTAACAGTACTGGAAGGAATAATGCTGGTGACTGTTGAGGCTGTTTCAACGTTTTCTTGTTGTACCACATTGTCAGACACTAAAATTAATGAAAAAGCCAATTAATTAAGTAGAAAAAGGTCATTTCAAAAAAAGAAATAAAAATATAAGCCTCACTTGTAATAAGAAAAATTATTTTTTATGGGTTTTTTGAATTATAAGTATTTTTTATATGTTTTTTAAATTTTTCAATATAAGAAAAAAGTTTAAAAAAAAGTAAAAAAAAAATATGTCACAGGTAAAATATCATGGCTGGGCCCCCAAATGTAAGGTGTGGATATGAAACTTTGATTAAAAATCAAGTACTTTTCTTGTCCTCAAAATTTGTATAAGGTAAAAATCAATTAAAAATAGTAAGAAATATTATTTTTAGGAGCAAATAAAACAACAATATTATAAAGATTTGTTGTTTTACCAACAATAAATATTTATCCAAAAATACTCTACAAGAGATATTTAAGGCTACAAAAGAAATTTCTTCAAGAGCAATTTCAATTGGAATTAATTGAGCAAAGAACTGCATGCAATTAATTATAAAACAAAGTCTTTGATAAGAATATTAAAGAGAAAACATGCCCAAAAGTGACCAGAGTTAATTTGGAAACAAAGTGAGAAAGTTAACAGTGATGAAAGATGCTTTAATTCACTTTTGGGGTGGTTCAGGGGTAAAAATGATTATAAGAGTTACAAACAATGATTATGATTATTTTTTTCACGTGGTTAAAGGGTTTAAAATTATTTAAAAAAAGGGGTTGGAATCTTTCATTTATTGTTTTAACAGTGTTTAAACTAATTATAAAAGGAAAAGATTCTAACATGAAGAGAAAAGTGGGGCAAAGAAGACATTCTTTTATAGCCATAAATTTTCTTACTCCAAAAGTAAATTTTACTCTTGTCAGTCGTGAAAAACAGTCTGACAACAGAAAATCCAATATGGCATTATGGAACCCTGGTTTAGACCAAAAAAGGGCTGGTTTAAGTCATTTTTAGCCATTTTAGACCCTTAAATCAGCAATTACTATAGAAATACGTGATCTAGAGCCTTCAAAACACGTCAGAATGTGTGTAAGAGGTGTTAAAGCCAGTGAAAACGGCTTTGACTAACATTGTTTTAAATTAAGGGTACTTTTACCCTCTTCGCAGCAGTTCAAACCACCATGGTTGGTATCAAAACCTCATCATCAATTGAGTCACAGACCCTGTGACTCAATTCAAGGCCAAAAGTAATGAACTTTTGTGTGGATTTTGACATCCCACGCCAGTCAGAAAGGATTTTGGGGGTCTAGTTCCCCTTAGAGCTAGAGTTCCTTTTCCCCCCAATTTATCTTTCCTTTAATTCCTCATAATGTATTGTACTTGTAATTTACATATGTAATTCAATTGAATTGTACAGTAAAATACAGTAATAATTGATACCTCATATGTAAATCAAAGTTCACTTATGTAATACATGCGCACATTTTGACATTTCAATGAATTCAATTGAAAATACTTCAATTCCTCACAACACCTCAATTTTAACACAAAAATTGATGGTTAACACCACATGTGGTGTGAATTAAATTAAAGTTTTGAGGATTTTGAATTTTTTTATTGAAAATACTGAAAACTTAATTTAAGCTTATTTAGAGTTGAGTTACAAAATTTTCATCCAGAGGTGACCCCACTTTATTTTTTATGAGGAATCCAATTGTGTGATAATTTCTTTATGTTTACTTATTGGAGAAAAAGTTACAATATATTTTATATAACGTTTTACCAAAAATATTTTAATTTCACAATTTTTATTAAAAATTCATTTTTACTTAATTTTTACAAGTAAAAAATATAATTTCATAATTTTAAATTTTATTGTAATTTTATCTTTAAATTATAATCAAATTTTGATTTTCAAATATAAATTTGTATATATATTTCAATTTTTATTTTTATAATATGAATAAATTTATTTTATTTATATTTGTATCTTAATTTATCATTTGTGGTCTTTTGGGTATATGAAAATACCTCCAAGGCTCACAATATTTTATTCACCCTTATTTGGCCTGAATTTGGCCATACCTTCTGTGATACTGGTGCTAGCTCAGTTTGGCTGGTACAATTGGATAGCCCTGACTTAGAGATTCATTTTGAATACCCATTTGATGGGATTAAGCCTCTTACTCTGAATTTCAGATGAGAGGTAAAAATTAATGTTTATGCTCAGCAACAACTTTGAGAAGGAATAACTTTGTTATTCTTTGTCCTATGGTGATGGCACTTGTATATTTGTAAAGGAGTTATTTTCCTCTTTCTTTTGATACCTTTTGAACTGATTTGGCTCAGCTCCATGTTTTGGTGGTATCTTGGCTATACCATTGATTTATGGTATTTGGCTGTCATGCTTGTGCTCTGGTTTGGAGTCACAGGCTGACACAAAGAAATTGGAAATTTAGTTTTAGGATTAAGCTTGGGTATTTACAAAAACAAAGTAGCAGCAGTGTTACTTAAACCCATACCCCAGAATAAAAAAGAAATGATGTCTTTTCTTGGATTTGCCAGTTACTATAGGAAGCATTGAAATATCTTTCAATTATAGCCAAGTAACTCTACAGACTCTGTGATCAACAGAAAGTATTTTAGATGACAGAAGAAAGAATTAGAGCCTTTGAGAAGATGAAGACATCCCTCACAGAAGCTCCTGTACTTCTCATTCCTGACTTTAATATACCTTTCAAGTTGTACATTGATGCATGTGGAGATGGATTAGGGGAAGCCCTTCACCAATTCTAAATTATTTATAATAAACCAACAGAGGGACCAGTTTTTTATATCTCAAGAAAAATAAAACCAACAGAAGCAAAATATGGTGCAAGCCAAATGGGATGCTTATGTTTGGTTTGGGCACCTTATAAGCTATACTATAATCTTCATGGAAGTTTTTTTGAAGTGACAACTGACTGTAATGAAGTTCAAGAACTTCTGAATATTAAAAAAAGCAATAGACATATGTTTAGATGGCAAATAGAAATTCAAGATTATAGAGGAAATATGACTATAGTCAATAAGGTGGGAAATATACATAAAAATTCTGATTGAATTAGCAAGTGGCTACTAGCCAATACCCCTTATAAGCCAAATTATGTACCTTTATAAGAAGAAACAAAGATCCCAATTGAAGGAATAAATACCACTGACATTGAAAATTAATTCTTTGAAGAAGTCACACCAGGGCGAATCTCGCGTCAATTGTCGGCGATTGACTTCACGTCGCACCGCGGTCAGTATAAAATCTTGCTTCAGTCGCGTTAGTGTCACTTTATAGTCACTGGATTTAGTGGGTCACGTCACGTCAGCGTCAAGACAACGTCAATCGTCACATGTGTCACATGAGAATGTCACTCAAAGCCCAAACCCATTTCAACACTATGCGCAACGTTCGTGTAATTTCACCTCATTGGCTTCCGCCTCCCCGACGCTTAGCATGCTTACGCACCCGCACCGCCCTCCATCCGGATGAGACTCCGACACTGCCCGCCCCTCTCCGTCCTCACCACTCGCTACGCTTTCACACCCACGCCCCTACCATCCTCACGCTTGTGTAGTACCCTCCCGACATGCCTCCGACAACGCTTACCATCCTTACGCTCATGTAGTCCCCTCCCGACATGCCTCCGACACCACTGATGACCCTTACGCTTGTGTAGTGCCCTCCCGACATGCCTCCGACACAGCTTACCATCCTTACGCTCATGTAGTGCCCTCCCGACATGCCTCCGACAACAGTTACACTCCCTCCCGACATTCTCCCGACACTGCTTACCATCCTTACGCTCATGTAGTGCCCTCCCGACATGCCTCCGACAACAGTTACCCTCCCTCCCGACATTCTCCCGACACAGCTTACCATCCTTACGCTCATGTAGTGCCCTCCTGACATGCCTCCGACAACAGTTACCCTCCCTCCCGACACAGCTTACCATCCTTACGCTCATGTAGTGCCCTCCTGACATGCCTCCGACAACAGTTACCCTCCCTCCCGACATTCTCCCGACACTGCTTACCATCCTTACGCTCATGTACAGTAGTGCCCTCCCGACATGCCTCCGACAACGCTTACCCTCCTCACGCTTCCGTATTACATTCATAGTGTACAGTATGGTGGCTTGTTGGCGTACACGATGAACGCAATTGCCGAAATATGCTGAGTGGCCTTCTCTGCCAACAGGACCTAAGGGGATATTGGTCAGTATATTCACCATGTTGTGGTTAGGGTTTAAATCATGAGACTCACAAATTAAAACCTAATAAGTGGACTATTTAAGACAAGAATGGTGTCTCCTGTTTCGCCGACAAAACCATTTTATTTCATGTCAATCAAATGAACACTTTGCTTAGTCCTTACCTCATGAGCATCGAATAGTTCAAAAGTTGACTTTAGTAGGTTTCTCACTAGTCAACTTTATTCAATGTCTCACAGGGAAGTGATTTCATTTGCATGATATGAAATAATTTGCAAAACATCGCCTCCTTCAATTTCCCGCCAAATCGCATTTTGCAAATGCGATTATTTTACTTCCACCTATTTTCTTCAATTTGGATCTTTTTATTCAAAATTTTCAAACAAGTTATCAATCAACTCGTCACCATCTATTTGCTTACTAAACTACCTCCGCGATGGCCCAAACCCCGGGAAATTCAACGGAATTTAATGAACGACCAACTTCAGCCCCAGAGAGTGGAAGTGAAATCTCTGATATGGCCAGTAGTCGTGAATTAGGCATTGAAGCAGAGAGCCAGTCACATGAAGATAATCAAGATCCACCAGCTCTTCCAGAATGTGAGTATACATCCATCTTGAGTATTTCTAATCTCTCAAAACCTGATATTGTGTCATAGCCTTTATTTCAGGTCAACCGCCAAGCTCTCAGAAACCGAATTTTAAAAGTTATGAGAAGGAAAAGACTGTTGAACCTTGTGCACCGACAGAAGATGATGGGCAAGATGATGTAATTTTCAGTGGGGAGGTGGAAATTATATCCAAGGAACAATTTGTCTCCAACATTGCTCAAACAATCCCAAGGCTTGAAAAAATCCAAAATGATAGTAAAATTCCTGATTATGTGCGTCAAAAGATTGCTGAAGCCATGAGCCTGCTCAAAATGGATTTGAACCGTAAGTCCATTACTAATTCAAAACAAAATTGATAAAAATAGCTGCTTACAATATATGGGCAGGTGTGGAGGTGGGAGAATCTCTACCTGAAGGATCTCGAGTCGTAATTGGATTTCCAGGCAAAGGATTAGGAAAAAGACCAAATATACATGCGACCAAAAAAACAAACAAAAAACGCCGTACCTTTGAAGCCGCAAATGATTCTCGCGATCAAGGTGATGAAATTATCAATGTTGAAGGGGACCATATTGATAATGAACCTCCGCATACTGAACCCTCCCCAATACTCAATGAAACAATCCATGATGAAGCTCCACATACAGAAAGTCCCCCGATACCCAATGAAACAATGCATGATGCAACCCCTCCCGCCTCTCCTCGGAAAATTCAAGCCTTTCAAGAAAGGGAAACAATTAAACATGATACAATGGGACGAGATATGACTGATATGATTCCCGACGCTGAGCCCGAAGTGTCATCCGCTGCGAATTTTCAAGGAATATTTTTATCCCGCATGGAAGAGTTTGCAGGCGTTTTGAATTATCATTCCAATATTACTCAACAATCATGGAAAAGGGGGCTTGATAATATCAATAGGATTTACAAAAATAGATGGGACAATTTACCAACAAAGGATGCTCATACATTCCTGCCCGTTGGTATTAAGGTGATCAGTAACCAAGATCTTAAAATGTCGGCTTGGCTGCAGGACCTTGAGATGGCAGGTGAGTTTTTTTTTATCTTTGTGCATGATACTTGATTATTGGCTGTTGACTGGTGATATAAATTGCAATATACAGGGTTAGATTTTTTTAAGCCAACCGAAACAGAAGCGTTTTTTGATCACAACATTTGGAATCTCAAATTGATGAAGGAATCAGCTAAACCTCCAGATAATCTCGCAAAATCTGAACACTCCTTCTTCAAAATGGTTCAGAGCCTTCTTTACCCCGCCAATCCAGTTAAACATTTTTGGGCAAATGTTATGTTTGAATCCATTAGTTTAGTCTCATACGATGTGATTGCACCCAAACCATATGTTGCACCAACATCAAATTTGACCGATCCTCTTGGACTCGAACGGGGAGCAGTTGAATACCTTGCCTCCTGCTTGAGTAAATCGAAGCAACGTGCAACCCAACTCAGCATTGAAGGTGGCGGGGCTGACAATGAGATATCCACAAAGCTGCACAAGAACCTGGAGGATCTAATGGATACAGTTATCCATTTGATGATTGCATACAACATGGTACGTGCACATACAAAGGTCGAAGTTAATGGCATCAAAGGCAAACTCACGAACTCAAAAAAAAATGAGGCCATCAAAGATCTTTTGGCGTGTCACAAGAATCTTGGAATCAATCGAATTTGCTATGGTATATTAGCGGCATTCTGTGCGGCGGGGGTTCGTGGTTTGATGGTATGCTCAGATGACTGGAGAACAAGCTCAGTTAAAGGGGCTTTAGCACTAATTGACATTTCCGCAAAACTTTCAGAGGGTAAAAATCTAGTGGAGCCAGTGTGGCTACGTACTAATAAGTATATATGTAATTTACTGAATAAAAGTTTCTTCTCATCAGAGTCTTTTAACCCCACTGTACCTCTTAGATTTGATTTTGCACGATGCTTAGTATTAGACTTTGGTGATGCCTGGGTGGCGAATCGCGGGCTTGGTTCAAGTGATGAGGTCACCTTGACGGTACCCAGGTCAGCTAAACTCACAACCAGGATTGACCCGTTTTAGATTAGCTTTGTACTAGATAGATTGTAATTGAATTTTGCAAAGTTATTTATGAATTTAATAATCATGACTTCCTATCCTACTACTGCCCGGATGCCACAGTCTGAGTACCAATAGTAATTGTACGGCGGCATGCCTCCGTACATCATTGCAAAGACTCCGACAAGACGCAAGCTGAGTCAGGCGATGTGCCCGCGAGTAGCACACCCGGGTGCATTGCGGGAAGTCGCGTTTATCACTTCCCGCCAGCCCATAATAGGCCAAATGTTCCTGTGTCTTTCAAGAGGACTAGGATAACTAGGGATCCTCAGCAGGGTGCATATTTCATTCGCGCGTGCTTGCAATATTCCAAATGGTTGGATTGGAAAGTGATTGCATGGGAACATCAATGTGGAAAATTGAATAATGCACTATCCACTGCAATTTTCAGGTTAAGGTATTTGAGATCGTGAATTTGCCAAGGTCAGGCGTGAGCTTTCTTTTTAGCCGCAATTAAAAAAGATTCATCCACCGCAATCCAATTTAGGTGATATTAAGAAATCAGTAATCATTCGGTTTCATTTCATTTTCTGCTGAAAGCATGCCATTCACGAAAAAAGGAAAAGAGCGTAAAAGGGAACTCGCGAGAAAGTGTTGGGCTGAGGAAGGAAAGTGTGAGTTACTCCCTTAATCTCAGTGCATATATATAGATATATATATATGCTTCCACATTTATGTGGCACCCTCATTGGGCCCCACTGAAGAACATGGGCTTTAGTCGGTTCAGATTGTGCCAATGTCATGTGGGCTCCAACAGGGAAGTCAAAGGATGTGTGCCGAAGAAAGCTCCTTGGCAGTATCTGATATCTTGTGTGCTTCAACACGTAGTGATCCCTCAACCACTCGGGAATAGTAGCAGATCCCAAAAGACAAATGAGCGCAAAACGACCCGAATGAATAGGTTGTTTTCCTCCTCTCGCCCAACAGCACAAATATCAATGCCAGTATCAGCAAATATCACCCCAAGTGAAATTCGGAGGGTTGTGGATGTCAATCAGATCAAACGCATTCACTTTGGGCGTGTGGCAATTTTCTCTTCAACCGGATTACTCATTGCCCTTGTCGAATTCCAACCATTCACAACAATGAGTGAAGTTGAGGTCAATCAATGGGATGAATTATCACAATTCCTATTTTGCGAAAAGAGTTTCACCGACCCTATTGCAACAAATGGAGCATTACTGGAGGGATTTATGTTCGCGATTGGGTGGCGCAAATGCACCACGAAGAATGAACAATTTGGTCTGTATGGTAGTGCTGGCAAAATTGAAAATGCAAAAGATGAATGGCGGGACCGAGGTGCCAATCTTAGCTCGGTGGGTCGCATTCTAGGTCAATCCTTACGATATGTTGGGGATAATTTATTTCAGAAGATTCAAAATTGCTACAACTCATTGGGGGTTCCGTCTTTTGATCAAGTCAACTATGAAGGCGATATTCCGGCAAATCAGGGTGCATTCGAGTTTGCTTCCGCACTCACTTTCACCATGAATGGATTCAAAAACGCACCTCATGTTGATAAGGATGCATCGCTGTATGCTTCGGGATGGTGGTTTCAAGCTGATAAGCGGACCGGCCAAATTCAAAGAGATGCGTCAAAGCGGTGTACAGGGGGAAAATTGATTTTCCTAAATGAGCATTTTTGGATTGATCTATCCGCATGTCATGGGCTCATTCAGGTAGTGTGGGCCAGTAGTACATTTGTTCATTATACTGATCCAGCACAGGACAACAAAAGCACGACACTAGTGGGTATGTCCGCACAATGCTCAAGCAGGTTAGCAAAAACAATGCGGCAAAAAAGCAATGGCTATTATGAGATTGGCGAGAGAGCGGGCTATCAAATCAGGGATGGTAATACAATCTCATGCCAATTCAAAGAATGAGGAGATTTGCAAGTGGGTTGGGTAAGTAATGGTGAGGTAAGGCAGAGGACAATATACACCAGGATTGGATGGATTCAAGTGCGGGAGATGGGGTGTCTCACATGAAAAAGGGGTGAAGTGGATTATGTACGGTGGCATGCCATCGTACATCTGTCGTGGTTTGTTGCTATTGTCCAGGATGCCAATGCTTCACACGCGAATCCTCATGCTTGTGCAGGTTCTGACAATGCTGAAAGTTCCTTACGCCTATGCGGGGTGCCAACGCTACACACGCCAATCCTTGGGCCTGTGCAGGCTCCCGAAAATTTACACGCCAATCCTTATGCCTTTACAGGCTTTCGACGATTCACACGCCAATTCTTACGCTTGTGAAGCTTCCCCACAATGCTGAAATTTTCTTTAGCCTATGCAGGATCCCAAGAATTCACACGCCAATTCTTACGCCTGTGCAGGCTCCCAACAATTCACACGCCCATCCTTATGCTTGGGGAGGGTCCCAAAAGTGCTAAAATTCCTTACGCCTGTACAGGCTTCCGACGATTCACACGCCAATCCTTACGCTTGGGAAGGTTGCCAACAATGCTGACAAATTCTTACGCCTGTGCAGGCTCCCAACAATTCACACGCCAATCCTTATGCCTGTGCAGGCTCCCAACAATTCACATGCCAATCCTTACGCCTGTGCAGCCTCCCGACAAGTCACACGCCAATCCTTACGCTTGTGAAGGTTCTAGACAATTTAAACAATTCAATACATGAGTAAGACTAATAGCGTGTGACCATAGGAAAGGCCATGTTTCACAAATCTGGACTCGATTGCTCACATACGGGAACCTCCCGCTTTTTTACAGTTAGGAATGGGTATGGCTCTAAACCATGGAAGAAGAAAATATACGAGAGGATAACGGCAACTATTGGCGCATTTTGAGAAAAAGAGGTTCACGAAAACAAATACTCACTCAAACTCTTGGTGGGGCACTTACAAAAATAATTCTCACGCAATCAGGGTTTTTCTCTAAGGAGGAAATAAGTAATTTTTACGTGAACAAAGAATGTAATAGAATTTGAACATAACAAGAATTGAAGACAAATATTTTATTCAAAAGAAAGTATTACAAAAAATAAAAAGAGGAAATAATGGGATTTTTTTTTTAATTTTTTATTTTTCGAGGAATTTGGAGACTATCCCGGTTATGTCCTCCTTTGGATAAGCCTCCAGTGCCTGGGCAAGGAGGCAGTTTAGTTCGTCCCGGAAGTCCCGGTGCAACTCATTTCGATGAGTTGCATCCACGAAAGGAATCATGTGGAGCAAGCGACGATGCTCCAACAAGATTCGGTTGATCGAATCGTGGACGATTGCTCGAGGAATCATTAGGGTCGGTCGCAGGTCGGTGAATTCCTGGCGAGCGTCATCGTGGGAATGAGACGAGCTTGGCACCGGGGGGGAGGAGGCGTTGGGGTTCTCGGGGGCACTGGAAGGGATCTCTGGGGAGGGAACCGGGGTTGGAGTGGAGGGGGGGGGAATGGAAGGGGAAGGTGGGCGAGTCGGGTAAGAAGAAGGGGGATGGGGAACTGGGGATCCCACGGGCGTATCGTCGATGATGATTATCGAGCGAGGAGTGGCGGGACGATCTGGAGACGGTTGAAAAAATGGTGAGGAAAAGTTGAGAAGAGTGAAGAAGGAGAAGTGGTGACTTACCAAAAGGTTCCTCCGTGGATTGCGTAGGAGCCACCTCAGGTTCTGGCTCACGAGTCGTATCGTCCTCAGGTGGTTGGGACGATGGACTCGGGCCAGGAATAGGTGGCTCTTTGGCTCGGGAGGGTTCTAAAAAAGGAGTAAGTGTCAGTTCACTCGACTCGAAAGTGAAAGTGAAAATGAAATGAAACTTTGGCTGCTTACCACGGAATAATTCCTCAGACCATCGGGTGCCACTCGGGCCTGGAGTGGGTTGCCGGGGGGTTTGCTCGCGAGGCAAACTGGGAACGGGAGAGTCGTGTCGGGGGGGATTCGGGGGGTTTGGTTCTATGAGTAATGGAAAAAAGTCAGTATTATTGCGTGAAGAGAAATGAGATAAAGAGGAGAAATAAAACTTACTTTGGCGTTTGAATCCCATTGGTGATAAGACATGGTGACGATCAGCCCAAGCTCGAATGTCCTCTCGCCATCGCCATCCTTCATCGGCCGGATAATCACTTCGCTCCGGTCGAGGAGTGAAGTGACCATCGGATGGTGGCCTAGGAGGGGGAGTGGACAAATCGATACTGGAGGGGACAGGGCTAATCGTCCGGAATCGTTCCCGTTGGCCTGTTTGGGGGCCCGGCGTCCATTCACGCTCGGAAATGGTTTCATCATCGTCGACCACAAAGGAGTCCTCGCGAGGGCGTCTTGGGCGAGAACTCGTCTGGCCTCGTGGTCGGAAGGGGCGGACAACGAACGAACATTTCTTGTGTGCTTGTCGGCAAGCATCACAAGCGTCGTTCGTCGTCAAGGAACGAATGCAGGGGATACCCCGCTTGGTGCATAACGTGCACGACATCTAAAAACAAAACAAAACAGGTTAGTAACTGAATAGAAAGTAAGCAATCAAGAAAGAAAAGGAAGACATACGATGATTTATATAAATATAAAACGGAATCAAATTAAAGACGCTCTAGTCGGAAGTTTTTAAAAGTCTGGAAGGAAGTCGTGAAGAAAGAAAAATATTAATATCGGTACATAATGTTGACTAAAGTTTAATTGGAGAAAACGTACAAAGTAGATAGAAGTGGGGTTCTGAAAGTATTAGCAGGAAAAACAAAAAGCGAGCAGGAAGGGGAGTGGGGTTAGTCGAGTGCGAAAGAAAAGACTGGAAAGGCAGGAAGACGAGGGGGAATACGCACAAGAAGGACAAACGCGGGTGAGGTTGAACGAAGTGGAGCGGGTGAGAAAGAAAGTGAAGTGCGTGTCGTGTGAAGATGGTCTTTTATACCAAGGTGAAGCTGAGACGATCTCAGCAGTTGCAGCACCCGCAAAAGTCTCAGCTTCAAGGCGTGTGGGCAAAATTGAAGCTGAGTCTCAGCGAATGCTGCAACTGAGAGGTGAAATGCTCGCGTGAGGCAGAAGAACAATGGGGGTCTGGCTGAGTATTGCAATTTATTGAATTGTCAAGCTGAGTATTGCAATTTATTGAATTGTCATGCTGAGTCAAATCCCCTTTGTTTCCTTAAATTGCCACCCGATCACCCAGGAGGGTGGTCGTGAGGCCCTTATTGATTGTGCATTGTGGGTGCAATGCACAAGTGACCGCGGCAAGATCACCGGCCTTATGGCCTGGTGATAGTCTTTGAACAAAGGGGGGGGCTGTAAGACAAGTGAATACAGCGTGAGCTTGCCTCGACCCATTGCTCAGGTTTGCTTTCGGGTCATAATTGAAATGCTCAGTGGCTGAACATTTGAATTGCACAGTAATTGAACAATTGATATAACAATATCAAATGCACCGCTGAGTATTGCAATTTATTGAATTGTCAAGCTCAGTCACATCCCCTTTGTTTCCTTAAATAGTCACCCGATCACCCAGGAGGGTGGTCGTGAGGCCCATGTTGAATGTGCATTGGGGGTGCAATGCACAAGTGACCCATGCAGAAAAGCACCCGGTGCATTTGGTCACAAGTGACCGCGGCGAGATTACCGGCCATATGGCCTGGTAATAGTATGTGAACAAAGGGGGGGGCTGTAAGACAAGTGAATACAGCGTGAGCTTGCCTCGACCCATTGCTCAGGTTTGCTTTCGGGTCATAATTGAAATGCTCAGTGGCTGAACATTGGAATTGCACAGTGATTGAGCTATAGATATAACAATATCAAATGCACCATGCTGAGCCATTGCTCAGTCGTTTTTGTATGCGCGCACTCTGAGCATTTGGCACAGCATCGGATGACATTTCAGCAAGGTGCAGCATTTCACACGCTTTGGTGAAGTGCTCCAAACTGAGCCTTCCAGTGAGCTATTGCAGAATTAGTTCATTCCATGGCTTTACTGAGCACTTTCACACGGTGCTTTTGACCATGACATGCTCAGCTTGCGTGTGCAAATCGGGTGAAACGCAATGCTGAGCATGTGGCACATGAGCTACGTAAATGCAAACGATCGGAAGGTGCATGCACATTTGCTATATGCATGCAGGCTCAAGTAGTATTACACCTTCCTGATCTGTACAGTACAGTCGACACTGTAGTACGCAGTACACCTTTGTAAATGTGTACTGCGGGGCAGAGCAAAAAGCTGTTCAACAATGTAACATGCAATCACGTCAAGCCATCGAGTCATATCTCTCACCTGAATCCCTTTGATGCACCTTGTTGGACAGCTCTGCCTAACTACGGCACAGATGCGCATGTAATCCAAGTTAATGTAAGTGGGTCATAATGGGATGACTTAATATTTGGGTCATACACAAAGAGTTGATTCACTCCGGTGCCATGGTTGGGGCAAACAATGACTAGCCCGCTTGTTCATTGTCAGGCAGCCACACGCTTTCATACGCACCCCCGATGGGTCATACGCAGGCAACTTTCACACGCCTGGAACACATTTTACTTCCAGTCTTCCAGCTGCGTATTTTCTTGCTCGGGTTGTCAGCTTGACTGCAGACGCTCACCCGCTTGCGCGTGGAAACCTGAGGCCAATCAGTGTGGATTTGCTTCAGCCTCATCCACATTAGATTAACAATCCCAGCCTATGATTGCTGAGGCTGGTCATGTTGGCGTGGTTATCTCCCACCGCGGGTCATTTTCTTTAAGTTCTCACACGCCCCGCGCAAGTTGTGGCACCTGGCTTGCAGCCAAAAAATCCCTTGGGCATGTGGCCTCTTTCTCCGGAGTTCTGTACCCGCGTGAGGCAAAGACCCGGATGCCAATCTCGGTGGATTAGTACTCGCCTCAAACGCCATAGGGGTGAATGTATATGTGGATCACAGCTCACGGCTGGCGCCCCCTTTGATCATCCCACACATTCCCCCTGAGAGCCCAGTATGCATCAGTCAGCAAAAAACTTCAGGCCAAACCAAAGTCATGTTCGGTGGCATGCCACCGAACATATCTCACCCGCCCACACACAAACATCCCCACAGTGAGATTGCCCTTTGAAACTGCCAACATTGCCCAGTAGGTCCCTGTGAATAATTAACCTGGGGAGGATACGCTCATTGTTTGCTGTCACACCAGCGAACATGACTGCATGCCTCTAATATGCCCTCCACAATAAGTTGCTACAGCCCACCCAATTTTGGATTTGCTAATGTCAACTTGGTTCCACCAAAGGTTTCGTAACTTGTTGCAGATCCAGCAGTCATGTCGGTGCACCCACATTTTGGCCACCTTGCCTTGATATATGCCCCAAATCGGATATGAAAATTATGAGCCCAAGAGGCCCACCTCCATCAAGACCATGCACGTAACCACAGGCCATCCCCCTTTTGGCCTGTTGCTGCCACTCATATAAGTTCCCCACCTGCGCTTATTCCTCTTCATTCCCTTTAGCTAACCCTTCCCGATCATATAATTTGCAACTGTCCCCAAATAATTTAAAATAGCCATCATGTCAACCCCTTCACAACCACTTTGCATTGGGATGATTAATATTTGTATTCAAATAAATAGTGATATAACCTTAAAGCCTGAGAATTCCCACTTAGGTTCTTGGATTATCCTATGGCACAATCAACACAACATATTCGTATATCTCCCCAATCACCAGCATGCTATTGGCTCTCTCCCGGGAACCCTTTCCCAAACGTTGATACCATTCCTTGGGGCACCCAAAACGTTCATGCACTGTGGTCCTGGTGGGGCATGGATTGAAAATTGCCAATCCAATCCTACTCAAATATTATTCGTTGAGGGAGTATTTATGACTGATGCCAATGATCCCTCCTCATCTCAGAAACCCAATCTAGCATTGATGTTCTTCACATGGTATCCAAACATTCTATTCATAATGGAAAGCTTTCGAACACAAGATTTCAAGCTTAAAATGCCCAAAGAATATGACTGTACTACTCATTGTCAATGTCAACTCTTTACTCCGACATTTCCCGCTTCCAACTCGACGCCTGCTTCATATCCTGCTGCTTCATCATTGATTTCCAAGCAAAAACTGATACAATTACCCAGTGGATCAGACCTCCCCATGATGACCCCGCCCCATTCCATTATTCAAACCCCCCTCCTCCCTCATCAAAAGACCGGACTAGCTTTTCTCTGGGATCGAGAAATCCCCAATGGCCAATCAGCCCGTAACCTTTGGGCAACCTCACCCCCAGGATCCACTTTTAATGCCAGGCACATCATTACAAACAAGGTCGTTAGCTCATTTGAATCCCTTTCGACCAATACCCCTCTTGGAGGACTGCTTGCGGATGATATGGGATTAGGTAAAACCATCCAGGCCATTGCTCTAATTGGTACCTCCAAGGAGCGGATGATTGCAAACCCCCATCGCTCCACGCCCACCATGATCATCTGCCCCCCTCGCTTAATTACCAACTGGCAATCAGAAATATCCAAGCATGCTCAGGCTGGAGCACTGCATGCCAAAATCTACCATGGTCCCACTCGTCACTCATTATCCCAAGCCAACATCTTAAAATATGATATCATCATCACTTCTTACAATACTATCACCCAAGAATTTAAGCAAACCAATCCCTCTACATCATTCATTTTTCAAATCAATTGGCATCGTATAATCTTGGATGAAGCACAGTGAGTGGCTGAGCTTAAATGATTCAAATTACCTTTTATATCCAATAACCCTTGCCCCCTCTTATAGCTATATTCGCTCTCAATACACTGCCACTCACCGTGCCATTAATAGCCTCCTTTCATCCCGTCGAATATGTTTAACGGGCACACCTATTCACAACACCATTTATGACCTTTTGGGCATAATATCCTTCATCACTCAACCCCAGAGCGCCGATCAAGATAATTGGTCACCATTCATCCTGAGTAGTCTTTCAAAAGGTTGCAATGATATTTTGCATTTGGCATTGCGGCATTTAAGTTTGCGCCGCACCAAAACCACACATCTCGAATCTCTCCCCACTATTAGCCATCATTATGAGCTGCTCCCACTCAACCCGACCATGCAGCAAGAATATTCCACATTATATGAAGAATTTCTATCATCCAAAAGCAAAGGACCAGGAGAGTTTTTCAGAAATATTAATAAGCTGCGAATATGTTGTAACCATCACATCATGCTTAACACAATTGCGGAGGCGGAGCTGGAAGACCCCGAGGGCAGGAGCACTCAGGATAACTCCCCAAGAATCACACGAACTATTGTGGATGTGGAAACATGCATGATGAGTAGTAAAATTGCACACCTCCTACAAAGCTTAATGAAGAACAAACAAACAAGGTGTGGTTCAACGAAATCGGTGGTTTATACCCAATGGACCCAATTTCTAGATTTGTGCGTTAATTCTAATATGCATCCATTACCAATTGACTCCATCTGACTTTTTTATATTGTAGAATTGGTATTGCTCTTGCCCATCACTCTATCCTTTCAGCACGAATTGATGGAACAATTACACCACGAGCGCAGGACAAGGCGCTTGAGATTTTCTTCAATAATCCTGAATGTGAAGTACTGATTGCATCCATTGCCGCGGCTGGAGCTGGCCTCAATATAACTTGTGCTAATATAGTCTATTTAATGGTGAGGGGCCCCCCAAAATTCTCCCCTGATTTTCGGACCCTGACATCCACATTTCCAGGAGCCTAATTGGAACCCAGCCATTGAGGCTCAGGCTGTTGATCGTCTACATCGTATTGGCCAACAACGACCTGTACAGGTCATCCACTATATCACTCCTCATTCAGTTGAGGTCAACATGCGGAAGGTACCTTTCAACCTCATCTTTCACTTGATTGTATTACTATTCTGAAATCCTTCCTTATGGGAATGCCATATTCCAATCACCAATAGGTCCAAGAAAAGAAAAAATCATTAACTGCGTGAGCCTTACTGATATTATATAATTTGTGATTGACAAAGTTGATAACTCCTGTTGACTCTGGCACAGGTCCACAATTATGAACACCATGAGCTGGATCGAACTTCTTCAATATTTCCTCAATGAAAATGAGCAATAGAGTATTATTTCTAAGGGAGACGGTGATACATTTCAATTCATATTGTCTATATTCTAACATATTTAGCAAGTTGTTGCATCCTTAAGAGATAATAATCAGATTTTATTACACCTGCACAAATAATTCACAAAATTTTAATTTGTCACAGTGCTATACCGTGACAAATTACTAAGTTATTGCAGAGCATCACCATTAGGCCTAATAACTGGCATGTCAAGTATCTTGAGGGCGCTAGTCTGCATCTTACTACAGCCTTTGAGCCAATCTTGATCAAATACCTGAAATGATAGGCCTTCCGGAATATCACCATCATCTGTCGATCGTAATTCTGGCAATCTATCAATAGTTTTTTTACCCTTTTTTTTAATCCGATTACAAAACTCTATGTCTCTATCCATTTTCAATACCAAATCATTAAATAACTGGGAGCGCCAGCGTAATCCCACTTTGCGGTAAACTTGACGGCCATTTTCCAGTACCTCCTCAGTATCTGAGCATACTCGAGGGTCATTGAATTGTGATGCTAGAATGGGAAATTTAGCCATATCACACCATTCACGATGGCGCTCACAGGTCTGCACATAATCAAGTAGATCATCATCAGACTTGGTCCACAATGAAGAAGAGATACAGTAACTAACTCTTTGACGAATCTTTGCGAGCTTTTGATTCTCCTTCTTTTTTACCAAATACTCCGCATCCTTTTGAATAGACTTCCATTCTCTTTTCAAATAAGTGAAATATTGCTCCATTAAAGCCGCCACGACCCCATAGTTGTTATGATCCTTGTTCCAACAGTAGTGATGATACTCAGTGCTGACAAGTGCGAGACGGAATGTATGGTAAAACACCATAGACATCAGCTCGTTGAACGGATGTTGCCATGAGCTCTCCCAGTCCCAAGTGAATCGCTTTAGTCCTAGCTTGTGCAGCTCATTTTCACAGTAGCTTTGGAAACCCTGAGACTGAACCTGTGTTGATGGCTCATTGAACACATCCTTGGGGACATATCCGAGATGACCAGCCACTTGAATTGCAATTTCACGCTCTTCTGTGCTGGGTGGTGCTGGTAGTGAGGAAAAATCCTTATCCCTAACTTTGAGTAGGAACAGGCAATGTGCGTGTACTGCTGATCTCATTCCATGGACATTCTCTGGAAGTTCTGCCTTCAGCCAATTTTGTTGCTCCTTCTGGCTTGCACGTTTCGCCACATTGTGAGCTTTGCGGGCCTGGTTCCTTTGCTGTCTGACCTCGGATTGTTCAAGCATACTCTGGGCGAGGCCCAGCTGAGGATGGGTGAACTCACTATTTGATTGAGTGCCTTGCTCATGCGCTGTGAAATTGTCCCTCCTTGGTTCATCATGTCTTTCACTTTGAGTCGGAGACATGTTCTCATCCTCATCATCCACCATTGTTGCTCTTGATGTACTGGCATGACCCGTTCTTGGTTTGGAGGCATATGGATGATGACGTCCAGTGACTTTCTCTTTATGGACCAGAGGTGAGGACGCATAAAGTTCATCCCCTGCTATGCAAATCATCAGTTAACACATCAAAACATTAATGAAGACTGGTCATCCTCACGATCTTCAATTGGCTCCTGAGATCGGACTGACTTGCCTTTAGGTGCCATATCTAACCCATGAAACAAACATATCAAATTGTGAATAAGTTTCTACTCCAAAATTCAAATGACTTACTTTGATGAAGCGTCAATACTGGATTTCCCTCCGACAGACCGCTCTAAGATACATTTTCCAAAGGTCTTTTTCGTCGCCCCCCATCCACGCGCCTTTCATCACCCACATGAACCTGCGATCCTGATGGAATATTGAGGGTTGGCTGTTTACTTTGGCCAAAGGGATCCTGGGATGCGACTGGATTCCGACCGGGATTAAGGAGGAACTCACGTGGAAATTTTGATTGGGGATTAGCATGTGAGGAGATTTGAGGTGTGCCTTCTGCCCCCTGAGACACATGAATTTGTGTATTAGTGGGATTCGGGGGAATTGGAGTGACGGAAATATTTGGGATCGACCAAGTGCTTGAAGTTGGAGCCTTTGGATTGCCCACATCAATGTTAAGACCTGATACATTCATTGAGGATGCAATAGGGGTTGTGAGAGGAATGTTGGGACTCAATGGTGACTGTGTTTGAACATATTCTATGCTAGATTCACTATTTGAGTCATGAACAGAACCTGAACGGGATTTATGTGACTTGAAAGATGACATAAGGGCTGAAAAAGTACACTAATATTTTTAACTAGATAAAACACCTCAGTATTATGATAAAATAGAGTGATATGAGATGAAATCTTTTCAAATTTAGAATAGAGAAATTCTATGAATAGTTGGAACTAAGTGTTGTGTGGAAGTCAGATAAGACTCTTTTGAGGAGAATCCTCCCTGCCTCCTCTTGAGCTCCTCCGCTTTTGTCAGAAACCACCCTGCACGGCCTACCAGCATATAATGTGGTATTTCCTTGATCTCAAAGGGGACCCATCATTCATAAGTAATCATATTCAGTACCATTTATGCCTCCCCATTGTCACATTTTGTGAATTATCCAAACTGCCCATATATGCATTGAAATTCCACAACATTGTACATCTGTAAAGGGGTATATTCATGAAGGATTTACCCACAAAAGAGACATCACCTTTTCCCGAAAGGCAAGACAATCCAAATCACATTCCAACTGATTCAAAGCCCGCCGCACTCAAACCAAATACCAAGACTTTAGCTGCACTCCAACCCCTTATGTAATAGAGTTATATAGTTATGTCTGTAATAAGGTTTAAACCATGTACGATGGCGTGCCAGCGTACATGGATTAAATGTTAATCCCCTCAATTCAATGGTAACACTTCACTAATGGAACCCCCTCAATGGTCAAACCCGCACTATCACAATGTGTAAATAAACTAGAATATGTATGTGCATTGAGCAGCATGGCATTTTACCCAATTAAACGCCTAACCAATTCCGCCATCCAGATGAGACATGTTAAACTTTATCCACTGCAGCTCATGCTCCATTACAAATGGGATAAAATCCTCAGCTGGCTCAAATCATCTCCCCCTTCATAAATAATCACTGAATTTTATTTCCAATTAATAACACTCCTAAACACTTTCACATCAACCATAGATATTTATACACAAACCAACCGTACTCCCAATTCCTGCAGCAATGACAACCCGGACATATTCCTCAATGCGTATATGCATGTGTCAACACTGCTCAACTCAAACACACTCTTCCCCTGAGGGTGATAGGCAAGGAGTTGCCTTCACACCTTTCCAATATAAACAGCACATTAAAAAGCTCAAATCAACCATTGCACCCAAATCTCTTCCAAACATCCCTACTTCTGCATCAGGATCTGGGTGCCCACAAATTCTATTGGATCAAATCTTCCCAGCTGATTATTCACGTTTGACCCAAAGCACTTTCCCAACTCCAGCGGGTCTCAATTCAACTGCACAGAAACCATATAGTGGCAGTCAAACCCTTCCCCCACAAGACCTAGGAATGATAATATCTGCCATTCTATCATTAAGGTATAATTTACCCCGCAGGGCTTCACGCATACTCAACCCCGCCCTGAACCTGCTGATCAAGTCCAGTATCTCAAGCTCAGCTGGTCCCCCCGCTCCTGCATTCCATATACCTCAAGATCTGAGTACCATATTTGAACATCTCCAATTGGAGCCAGTGATTCAAAACTATATATGTTGTCCTCAATGTTTCTCTCTTAATGGCCTTACTGAATCAGTCACAACTGACCAACCCCACTGTCAACGCCATAATGACCCAAATGATCATGATCCCCCTTGCACACAATCATTAGGCAAATTCATCTATTCATCTGAACCCCACACCCAAAACACAACCAACATGAAGCAAAAATTTATACCAACAAAACATTTCATTTATCAACCATTCAAAAATTGGCTTGCCAGATTTCTCCAGCGGGCTGGAATTATGGACATTCTGCATCAACATCAACAATCCCAAACTCCCGAAGATTCCCCAAAACGTGACGTCTGGGATGGATTGGTCTGGAGACGCTTCACTGGCACTAGAAATATCCATGACCCCCCATTCATGTCCATTCCTGGTGCATTGGCCTTCTCCATATATGTGGACTGGTTTAATGCACATGGAAAGTCAACCCGGTTGGCTAGCATTGGACCTATCATGCTTATTTGTCTTAATCTCCCCCCAAGTGAAAGATTGAAGCCCGAGAATGTCTATGTTGCAGGAATCATCCCTGGTCCGAAGGAGCCAACTGCGCTTCAATTGAATTATCTATTAATGCCACTCATCAACGAGCTCAAAGAGCTATGGCAAGGTTACCATTTTGCACCCACCTCAACAGGTCCATCAGGATCCTTTATCCGTGTTGCCATCCTCACAGCCATTGCGGATGTGGTTGCCATGCGCAAGCTTACTGGATTTATTTCCCATTCAGGAAACCACTTTTGTAATTTTTGCACCATTCACAAAGCTCAAATTGAAGAAATTGGTCCTCAATTTCACTACACGCGCTCATACCAAAGTCATAAATCAACCATTGCCAAATGGCTTCGGGCAACCCCACAACAAAGACAAGCAATTTTCTCTGAGTATGGAGTGCGATATTCAATTTTGGAAGACCTTCCGTATTGGGATGCAACCAGAATGGTTAATCTTGACATAATGCATAATTTAATACTTGGAATTTTGAAGGATCATGCAACTTTCAAATTGTGCATTCCAGAGGCGAAATCAAAAATTTACTTCAGGTCCCGCAGGAAATCCAATGACACCAACAGTTCAGACTCAGATTCCATGACCTCCAACAGCTCTCTTGATAAAATCACATTGAGAGAGGCCCGCTCCCTGAGAAGAGACGCAGCAAAAATAATAAATGAGCCACTCCCCACTACTTCCACCCGGAAAAACTACTTCCCAATGCCCACCCTTCACACAGAACATCCATCTAGTGGTTCTGCGGAGATTCCTTCATTTGATGCCGATTACATCCCCACTTCTGAAATACCCTCTGAATTGGATATCACTGCACTGAGCGATCACCAGATCAAGGGTGAGGCTCTTGAGCATCTCCGACAAATCATATCTGAGACCATAATTCCCTCATCATGGACAAGAGTTCCCCGCAAAATGGGTTCCCCCTCTCATGGTAGCTTAAAAGCCGCTGAATGGGCTCTCTTATATAAGGTCTATATTCCATTTCTAATGCTCAGTCAACAGATGTCATTAGATGCACACCAATCCGCCAACACACAAAGAAAAATGGGTCAGTCAGAAGAACTTGCAAATGAACTAGCCAAGAATACATTCCATTTGATTAGTGCTATCAACATTGCCACAAGCTGGACTGTTTCAATAGATGATGCGACTGCATTTGCTGAACATTGGAAAAAATTCCGCCTTTCCAATCAACACCTGTTCCCAAAACAGAAAAGTAAACCAAATCATCATTTTGCTGATCATATTCCCGAACTCTTCCAACGTTGGGGCCCAGCACAAGCCTCAGCCACATGGGGTTATGAGCGCTTGATTGGAGTATTTGCAAAGATGCCAACAAATAACAAGATATGTACGTCAATTAATAAGATCAATATATTCACATTGATGAAACACCTGAACTGAATAAGACTAACTTTTTGCAACTCTGAATAGATGATATAGATAAAACCTTACTTCAACATATCTGTCGATGTTCCAACCTTTCCGTTCTCCTGAAATCCCCATCTGTGCCATGTGAAATAAAACAGCTTTTCGAATCACAGCCACCTGCCGTGTTCAATCACCATAAATATAACAAGCCATCCCGCCATGACCAACAAAATTATGCTTGCCTGGTTGAGTACTTACAGAATTTTCATTCCACAAGGGAAGTAGTTGATTGGATCAGCTTAGACACTACCATGCAATCCACAAGTCCTCCCACTTCAAGGATTGTCTCACCTTGGTATTTTCCAGTTTCAAACATTAATATTGGGAACAATATATTTTCAACTGAATCCAAAAATATCAGCAACAGTGTGATATGTTTTCTGAGGGGCAACTCACGACAATTTGGTATTATTGATAGCATTTTCAAAGTCTCTGAGCCATCTAGCATACTGAATAATAACTTTCTGATTTTAAAAACTTTGAAGATTGATGTGAATTTCCTACCAGATTGGCCGTATCTCAATATTTATAAAGCTGTTGGTTTTGATGATGGACACTTGATTATATCAGAAGAAGAAATAGAAGGTAACTGTGGATTGTATGATAACAAAGCTCTGTCATTTGGACTGCTTGTAATGATAAAGCCGTTATTTCATGATATTTAGTCTACAAAAATGCAAATCTCTCAGATTCATTAGCAATTTTGCTAGTGAAGTCATTGCCTCAAAATTTAGTGACAGAGACATGCCATTGTGACAAGCAAAGCCCATTATTTCACATTGCCACAAAGAACTTACTATTTTGACATTGGGTACAGTGTGAATAAGCCAAGTCCAATGATCAAATGACCCACACACTCACCTTTCATAGCATCCAAAATTTCTAACTGCGCCATCATCATGTTGGAAGCGGAATCGGCTTTTGCGTACCCACACCCGCATGTGCACCCGCACGCGCCAATGCACACACCCACGCACCCGCACACGCCAATGCACACGCACACCCACCCGCACACGCCAATGCACACGCAAACCCACCCGCACACGCCAATGCACACGCCCACCCACCCGCACCCGCACACGCCAATGCACACGCAAACCCACCCGCACACGCCAATGCACACGCAAACGCGCCCGCACACGCCAATGCACACGCACACTTCATGGATGACCTGGTGAAGTCAAACCCCCCGCCTACATCAAAACTGGCTGAAGGACATCTTTGATGTGTGTGTGTGCAAACAGGCGGGTCTGGTGTAATTTTTACCAATCATCGGACGGTTGTGGGATGATCAGGTGGTGAGGAATCTGAGTTGAAGGCACAGGGGAACCAATATTATTGGATGTCACAGGATTTGGTGTAAGACCAGAGTGTGACGTGTGCTTGACGTTCGCTTGATTTTTGCTTGATGTGAGCTCGACTTTTATCCTGCTTGACGTTTGCTTGACGTGAAGTCAATCGCCGACGATTGACACGAGATTCGCCCCGGTGTCAGAGAGTCATAAAAACAAGACATGAATTGGCATATTGTGATATCCCTATTGGACAAAGACTGTAAAGACACAGCTTTTGTCAATTAACTGGATGACATATGGAAAACTTCATATTCTGAAGAAAGATTTCACTTGTTTTACAGAATAATATATCACAGAACAAAACATTAGTGTGTAATTACACTATGAAGCAGATTCCTTATCAATACCATTCTACATTAATTTCATTATAGCATCTATTCTTGACACCTGTCAGAAGACAGAACAATTGAAAAGTCAAAACTGTGCATGGTAGCTATCTTGGAGAAAATAAACCATTGAGTATCACCATACCTGTGACAGATGCTGAAAAATCAAACAGTATTACAGGCAAGAAATTTGGAGTAATGAGCCATATTCAATAACCAAAATCCCATTGGAAAGTTTTTCACATGGATTGTGTCACAGAACTTCCTCTAAGTGGTCACAAGAACCATAATGCTTTCTTGCTTAGTAATAGTAGACAGATATAGAAAAGATCCCATATTATTACCATGTCACAAGGATGACACTTCTATGGAATACAGTTATTTCTCATAAATGATTATTTGAGAATATTATAAGTGACAGAGAACCTAATCTGAAATCTTCTGCACTTTATATCAATCTTCAGATATTTTTTGGGACCAAGTTATCATTTTCTATAGCATACCATACTCAAGCTGATGGGCTAGGAGAAAGAATGATTCAAATTCTAGAAGAAATGATCAGGAGATTCTGTCGCTATGGTTTAGAATTAAAATACTCAGATGGCTTTAACCATGACTGGGGCGCTCTAATACCTGCATTAGAACTTGAATATAAGACATCTTTTCATTCTTCCACAGGTCAAACTCCAGCTATGTCAGAGAAGGATGAAAGCCAACACTCCCATGAGATACACTGAGGAAATATTTCATTGAAATTTATCCTTCAGCTTCCAGATTGACAGTAATTCTTGAAAATGTGAAAAATCATGAAAAACAAAGCATTAATGATGCTTTTGAATATGCAAAACATAAGTGGTACAAGTGTCATAAAGTACCAGACTTCAAACTAGGAGACTGAGTTCTAGTTTCAGACTTAAATTTCAATAACATCAAAGGCCCAAGGAACCTCAAAGATTCTTATGTAGGACCTTTCATTATTGCCGCCTTACATGGAACCAATGAAGTACAAGCTTAATTAAGTTGTTAATTGGAAAACAAACACCCTATATTTCCATTACACCTTTTTGAACCTTATCAAACAGCTGATAAAGAATTTTTCCTTGAAGAAACAAAACTCCTTTAGCTCTTCCACCAGTGCAACAAAATGAAGAGAAAAAGATAAAGGGATTAACTCAATAAAGGAGACTTAGGGGTAAAAATCAAAGAAAATATCTTGTCAGATATAGAAATCCAGTACATGAGGATGAATGGATGGCAGAATCAGACATAACTTACTCAAATAAACCTTTCAGAATATTTATTCATAAAAGGAGCCCACAAGCCTGAATATGCCTATAAAGGTGCTTTAATTACTTGATTATAGTAATATAAAGAGGTTGTACAGCTGAAATTAACCCCCTTTGAGGCCTTTTTCATCTTTAAATCATTAATAAAATTGTGATAAATGATTTTTTTGGTTTGAGGGAATGTGAGCCTTGATGTATATTTTACCTACCCAAATAGGGCACAATTAATATTAAGATAAATTCTGGATTTTTTAATGACCCAGAGGGAATGCATATATTCAAAATTATTCATTTTTTATTCTAAAAAGATGAATAAATTGTTTGTGAGAACATAAATTTATGGATCTAATGCCAGATTTGGACTCTACACAAATATTCACCTAGTGAAGCTCCATAGAGTGAATAAGCTTGAATTAACTCTATGAGGTGGTAATATGGAAGTATTTCAACACCACATACAATAATTGTGAAAAGTTTCATTTTTTTCAATTTCACACCAAGAGAATGAGAATGTGGGAAATCCCATGTTACATATTGACTAAGAATAGTGCTATTTATGTTTGTGGCATTTGATATTACTTAATTATTACATACAGTTTTAATACACCCATAGTGGATATCAGTCCTGAAGCCTGGATTACTGTTTTCAATGTGAAAATAGCTAGGATGGACAAAAGGCATCAAAGAGAGCCAGGGTACCCAGTGTAAGAAGTGTCTATGAAACTTTTGATAATAGAACTATTAATCAAGAGTACTATTAATCAAGAGTACTATTACTTTCCTTATGAAATATAATAATAAAAATTAATATAACCACAATTAAATAATTAAATAATTACTTTTTTTTTACTTGTTATACACTACTAGTGAACATAACAGTAAGCAGTAATTGTCTACAAGAATCAATTACAAGAAATATTTAATAATAACATTATTTTGATATATAATCATCTTTTGCAAGAAAAATTGTAAATATCATCCTTGAAGAAAACTAATTTTAGGGAAAAACTTTAAGAATTAATTAAAAACAACTCACTAATACTTCAATGAGCCTTGGAAATAGTTGGTAAAGAGAGTTGATGGATAAATTGTGGATTTAAAGGAGCAAATTTGAATTATAACAGTATTACAACACATTATAGTTTATTTCTATGACTTCATATCTTTCTGATCTATTCTGAAATATTAAAACATTTAAGAAAATGATCTAACTAATACTTACTTGTTGGTAATAAAGGTATAATTCAATAATAAGATGAGTTGGAAAAAAACAGCAAGAGGAGGCCTTTTTTAAGTCAAAAACAGCTCACAGAGGTGTTCTATGGAAAAAACTGAAAAAACAGTCATTGAGAAAGGAATAATCCTTTTTGGATTAATGATTGCATCATCTGTTGTCACATAAGATTATCATAATTACTTAATTAAGGCTTTTATGTGACTACCAACCCATTTATGGTTAAGAATAGAAGAAGTAACTGTCAATCTTCTTTTATTTCAAAATAAAAATGAATTTCTCAAAGTTATCAATGTTATTGGAAATCTCATTACAGTTTTTATTTTCTGTGAATTTTTGAAGATTCAGTGTTTCACATAGAAACATCAAAAATGCACTGTAAGTAAAGCTTCTAAGTTTACTTATGAAGCCATAATTCATTTTTGGTTTACTTATAGATCATACTATTTTACATTGGTCCTGAATTTTTCAGAAGTATTAAGTAAGAATTCTATTTTTAAATAATTTTTGAAGTTTTTACCTCATTTCTACATAGAACTGCAAATAGCACAGTATTGTTGGTTGCTATGAGGCAACTCAATGGATAGTAGTAAAAAAAGGGTTTTAATTACTCATTCAAGGTTTATCCATGGAAAATCATTAATAATTGAAATGTTTAAATGAGTCTAAGCTGCTTTTTACCTCCTTGTCACATCAAAATAGCAGCTTATTTGCAACTTTATTCTGATTTAATGAGAGTTTAACTTGGTAACCAGGTTCCCAAAAGGATTCAGTATAATAATTGTGCCATTATCTGCAATGTATCCAAGCTTCAGAGATATCAATGTCTCAGAGGCCTCAGAGGTTGGGTACCCTGGCTCTCTTTGATGTCTTTTGTCCCCCTTAGCTATTTTCACATCAAAAATATTAATTTAGGCTTAAAGACTGATATCCACTATGGTTGTACCAAAACTGTATGTAATAATGCCATATTTGTAAGTGCGGAAAACATGCATAACACTAATCTTAGTGTATATTTAATATGAGATTAGTCACATTCCCAAATTTTGGCTTGAAATTGAGAAAAAGAATTCACCATTCTTTTATGTGGTATTGAAGTATTTTCCATATTACCATCTCATAGAGTTGGTTCAAGCTTATTCACTCTATGGAGCTACCCTAGGTAAATCTTTTGTTGAGAATCCAAATCTGGCCTTAAATCCATGGATTGAATTACTCACAAAAATGATGAATTTTGGATATATGCATGACTTATGGGTTATGCATAGTTCAGAATTTATTTTAATATTGATTGTCGCCTATTTTGGTATTTAAAATATACCTTAAGGCTCACACCCAGCTTCTGAGGCCTCTGAGATGTGGCCAGCTCTCAATCTTGGATCCATGGAGGATCTTGGCACAATTTGTGTAAGGTTTGTCTATGAAACTCTTGATAATGGTAACAAATATCAAGAGTACTGTGACTGTCCTCAGTAGAAAATATAATATAATTAAACATTATAGCCACAAATTAATAGATTCTTAAGAACAATTATATATAAAAAAAGAGTTAATTACTATTGCATAATTTCATAATAAAAAAATCTTAATAATTATAATAAATTATAATTCTTCTATTATTATTACAGTCACTGACAGCCATAATAATAAGAAATATAAAAGCTCTTGATGAAATAATTATGTGAGTAAAATAATTATATTCATCCACTGATAAGTAAAATTCATATTATTTATAAAAGAAATATCACACACACTGTGCAGAGATAAATATTATAGAGGGAAATGATATACAAAACTAACACTAGAAAAAAAGATATAGAAATTTGGAGAAAACTTACTCATAACATTTATTTAATACAATAAGTCAAACAGGAAAATTTATAGAATTAAATAATGCTTACAAGCTGAAAAATTCCAAAAATGTATATTTCAAGGGACTCAAACAAATTTTTTTCATGATAAAATAATATTCAAGACTTTTTAGAGGAAATTTGTGAACTTTAAAAGATATTTTAAGAGAACAATTTTATATAATAAAATCTATTTTTGGTGATTAAAATGAAATAATCTTAATTCTATTATTTCAATTCTTTATTTATAGTTTATAAAGTGTAAAATATCTTAATAATTACTTCAATAATATGATATTTTACATTTAATAAAACATTACCTGTTTAAAATGTCTGATCTATTGAATGATGATTTTTCTGGATAGAAACAGTAATGTAAAGGCTCTTTTATGCCTTCAGAGAAGCTCTCATTATTGTTAAAGGATATAGAGGTAACTCTAAGTTTAAAACTGAAAATCCATACTTAAAAATAAGGTTCCTAATTAAGGTAACTTTTTTCATGTCAATTTAAATTTACCATTGTTATTTTTGGCTCCAAGTAGCTTTAAGCCTCTTTTTTGTTACTTATTTTAAGATTAAATTTGAAATAAGTTCATTTATATGACAATTCATCACATGACCCACTTAAAAATAAAGTTTCAAGTGGAAATGTCTTGCACTTGACTTTGAATAATTTTTGGAAGAAATCTTAATTTGGTTTAAGAATAATTGAAGGAGTTCATTTCAAGGCTAATTTTCAAGAATCCTGTTTGAAAAAATGCACCTAAAATTTGATTTATACACAGATTTCATTAAATCTTAATCTGTGTGAAATGTTCAAGAAAATCCATTAAGAATTGCATTTTTAATAAATTTTTGAATTTATTGCTATTTTTCCACATAAAATAGTAATACAAACCAAACCTTCACTTTTAATAAGTCTTTGACACTTAAAGATTTCAATTTTAATCTTTTACTGTTCATCAAACCTTGATTAAAAGCCTGAATATGGGGATTCACCCTTTGAAAGCTTGAAATTCCTGTCCAAATTGAGGATAAAATAGTTTAAACTTTAATGTTCAATCAAGGTCTAATCTTCAGGTTTAAATAAGGCTTCATATCCTCAAATACAGGTGCAAAACCTTAATTGAGTTCTTGCAGATCCCAATAGTTGGGTACCCTGGCTCTATCTGATGTTTTTCCTTTGTACCACCTTTCTACATGGATTTTTCCCTTTTATTTATTTAAAGCCATATTATGGCTTTAAATAAATTTGAATTGAGCCCACATAAGATTTGAATACTTTATGTGGAATCCTTAGCTAATTCAGTAGATATACATCACACCTCAATTTTAACTAAATTTTCGGTAAGTTTGGATAAACCTTATGCAAATTTTAATTTAAGCTTATTTAAGCTTAAATTTAATAATTTTAAAAAAATGTTTAAATGGCGAAATTGTAATGTAATATGCTTGAATATTCCCAAAACATAAGAAATAGCCATTTTGGGGTATAACACCATATGGGTCTACCCTAAGTTATTTTTGATGTAGAATCCAAAAATGACATAATATCTATAACATTGTTTATCAAAATTAAAGTTATACTTATTTTTTGTTATTTTTTATTTTGAATTCACTTTATAACTCTGTTTAAGACTAAATAATCTGTATAAAAAGCTATTTGTAGCCTGATGGGTAAGCCGCACATACCTCACAAGCTGACATTCCCTAACACCAAAGAAGAATTGTACTACAGTTTTTCATTAAATACTATAGCCCCAATTAACATTGGGGAGTATAATCCACTGTGCAATCTCTCTGATTATACTTTCAGGTAATTAAAGCACACAATTCAAGCTTTTTATTGAGTAATTGGTCTTCTCTCATGTCTGAATCTTCTGAGAACTGTTTTGGAATCAGGTATTTTACTTTCTGAAAGCCGCCAATATTCATGTTGTGGGCTTCTGTATCTGACTAAGTGTTCTCTTTCATTTTTCCCCATAAGTTTTCTTTCTTTCAAAAATTTCAGCACATTTTTCTCTTCACTCTGATCAAGTGGTAGTACTTCCAAGGTTGTTTACGTTCTCAAAGGAAATAATTCCTTATCACTTGAAGTTTAATGCTTTACCAGACTAGCAGGGCAGGTTGAATTTTTATTTTCCAGCTCTCCTGTGAGCTCTACCTTTACTTCCTCTGTCCCATGAAGGGCTTTGATAATAAATGTTTCTGAAAAGGAATATTTCAAATTATTAAAGCTCAATCTTGAAACCAATATTAAGCCCCCTACTTTGAATCCTGGGGTCTTATGACTTTTATCCCACTTTTGTTTATCATATTAGAAGGAATCAGTCATTCTTTGGTTTGCATTTTTCCTCACTTTATCAATCATCAATTTAAATCTTGAAGCAGTTGCATGAATATTAACTAAGTCCCCCTTCAAAGTATCACCTGGAAGTTTGGGGTTCCATCCTTTCTCCAGAATTGAAGGAGTTTTTCCTTTTTAAGAATGGATGGAAGTCTTGCAGGCTAGTGCCAATCCTGGTATAAGTGTACCTCAATCATGGATAAAGACTTCAGAATCCTTAAACTACAGGCCATAAACACAAAATCCTCTGATAATTTACTCAAGGGTCTGAATCATTCTTTGGATGGTAAGCTGTTGAGAATGATAGTTTTGTACCCAAACGTTTATGACAATTTCTCCATAAGGCTTATGTAAATTTTAGGTCTCTATCACTAAAAATATTTTTAAAGAGACAAGTATGAGATATACCTCTATTCCAAATTAAAAGCACTGTATCCATAGCTGTGTAATATTTACAACAGGGTAAAAAGATTGAATTTTTGATGTATGTGTCCCCAATAACAAGACATGCATTTCAGCTTTTCTCACCACCAGGTGGTAAGGCAGTCACCAAACTCATATGAAACACTTTGAATGGGGTACTTAGTTCTTGGATATTAATAATAAAAACAAATCTTTTACCAGTAGCTTTATTGGAATTCTAACATTTTTCACAACTATAAAAGTACTCAATGACATTGTTTCTCCAGGATAGCCACCAAGAATATGTCTTAATTATTTCCATTGTTCTGTCTTCAGACAAATTTCCAGAATGAATGTTGTCATGACACTCTCTTAATATTGTGTTAATTAACATCCTACTACATAATCCCATTACAGATGTGTGTTTAGACCTATGATACAACATACCATAAAATAAATGGAATATTTCATGTTAATATGATATTTTCCATATATCATCCAAATAATTATCCCAGGATGAATCTTTGCAATTTTTTTCAAGTAGAGAAGTAAGAATATAAAAATTCTTATCTTGCTTGTAGCTTTCTCTAACCTCCTCAAATAATTATGCTCCCACATTTGTGATGTTGATTCCCTCAATTGTAATTTGAGGTTCTGCATTTTCAGTAACATAAGCAGGGATTTCCGGTGTATTGGCTAACTCCCATCTACTAAAGCCATCCCCATTTGTAATAATACTTCCAGCCTTATTTACTATGGTCCTACTTCCTCTATACTCCTGTATAACAATCTGCCATCTGAACATGTGTCTTTTTGGATTTTTCATGCTAAGAAGTGATTTCACAGTATTGAAAGCAGTAATTACCTCAAACACACTGCCATCAAGATGATGATAAAGTTTTTCCAGAGCCAATAAAAGTCAAAGGCACTCCATTTGGCTTGCTCCATATCCATCCTCAGTGAAGTTTATTTTTCTTGAGATAAACCAAATTGGACCTTCATAAGGTTTGTCATTGACAATTTCTACTTGATGAAGAGCTGAACCTAAGCCTTCAACACATGCATCAATATACAGCTTTGAAGGAATTTTCCAGTCTGGAATCAATAAAATGGTGCATTGGTTAAGGCATACATTATCTTTTAATATGCTTGAATCCTTTCTTGTGTCATTTCAAAGACATTTTTTATCACAAATTCTGGATGATTATCTGGCATGGATTTCACGACCTTTAAGATGTTTCCTGTAATAACTAGAAAACCCTAATAAAGACATAATGTCTTTGTTGTTCTGGGGTATTTGTTTCAATAAGACTTCAGCCACTTTGTTTTTCTCAACACAAAGGCTTAGTCCTGAAACTACATGTCCCAGAGTGTTTAGCTCATGAAACTAAAAATTACATCTCTTAAGAGATATTTTCATATTCACTTGATTAATTCTCTTTGGTACTAATGAAATTCTTTCTAAAGGAAACTTCCAGGTTTCTGAACAAATGATAATATTATTAATATAAATGATGAGCCATTCCTCTGATAATTAATGTTTTAAAATGGTGTTCATCATTCTTTGATAATGAGAGAGTACATTTTTTTATTCCAAAATTTAGCCTCAAATATTCATAGATACCACAATGAGATATTATTCTTAATAATTTCCTAGCATTAGTTTTCAAGAAAATATGATTGAAACCCTTAAGTGTATCCATAGAAGTAATGAATCATGCTTTGGATAATTGAGTCAAAGTCTCATGGATTATAGGAATTGGATACCTATCTGGAATTGCTTGGATATTCAATGCTCTAAGATCACCAACCATCCTTGATTTATCATTATTCCAAGGAGTTGGTACAGGTATTGTGACTTATCTTTCCTCTTTATGTCCAACCTTTCTGAGAACTCCCAGTTTCATCAGCTCACTGATATGAGCTTCCAATTCTTCTCTAACTCTAGGGCTGGTTGGGTAAGCTAGGCTTCTCAATAGTGGAGGATAAGGATTTTCAAAATTAAGAATAATTTCCACCTCATGACCTTTAATGGCCCCTAGTCATTCATTCTCAGAAGCAAAGGCTTCTCTATATTGGAATAGAATTTCAATAAGATCTTTCTTCATCTCTGATGTAAATTAAGGACTATGTTTTGCTTCAATTACAAGATAAGTAACAGATTTCTCCTTGTTAAAATTTTTTACTTGTCTCATAAAGGTTATTTCTTTCTGTTCTAGAGGAAAAGCACATTTTTGTCTCTTATTTTCCCCTATTTTGAAGTATCTGTCTTTATTAATAATAATATGAATACCATAGATATAAATAGAATTGTTTACAAGTATGAATATCTGTTAAGTGCATTTATTCATAACAAAAAATGTAATTTTCAGTCTGATAACTCCTCTAGGATTAGGAAATATTATTTCTGCTTCAAGAATTGCCAAAGGGTGCATATCCTGGCTAGCACTGCTGAATTTGATACCTTCAATTGGCATCAATTTCTCTTGAAAATTGTTATAAGTTTTATCAAGATAATATTTACCAATGCAAGTGTAAAAGCACCTGAGTTAAGATGTATCTTTTCTTCTCTGTTGTTTATCAAAATATTAGTGATAGAAGATGAGCCATATGTATAACCATTACCTCTTCCAGGTTTGTATTTCTGCATTTTAACATCTTGCACAGGTATGAGGTCCATACATTAATTACTGTATTGTGGCAAGTGAGTATGCACTTCTGTGACTTCAAAGGACATATTGACATTGTATATATTAAGTTTAACTGGAATTTGGCTTCCTGAAGAAGCCGGATTTACTTTCATGTACACTTACATCCTTTGTTTCTTTTCTGTCTTCAGTATTTTCAATTTCTATCTCATTAATTCTTGTTTTGTTTGGACAAGTATTAGTCAAATGAGATGTACTTCCACATTTATTAAATTTCAAACAAGCTCTGTCTTGTGGCTTATTTGGTCCTGAAATTGGTTTCCCACTCTCCTTATCTTCTATTGGGGGTTTATGCAGATTTCTACCAATTCTTGCTCTGGTAGTGTTGTATTCCATGGAATTGATATAATCTTCTGTAGAGAAATACTTAATACATCTTATTATGGAATTCCCAAGTTCACCACCACATTTTCTTAATATCCTCCTATGTACCATTCTTTCAGACATATTAGGATTAAGTGAAGTTAATCTTTCCTTATTCTGAAGAAACAAGGAAATGTGGCTGGCTCTTTCAATATTACAAATGGCTTCTTCAAAAGATTTTTCCATTCTAAATCTCCAAGAGTCATTAGCCCAATTGAAAATAGTTTGTTCTTTCCACCAAGGCAAGGAGTTTTTACCATGGCCTTGTCTCATTTTATAATACCATTTCATTGCTTATTTGGTAAGTAATGAGTATAATCTGGCACTTATGTATTCATCTTATATGTTAAGTTCTTCTCTGAACATATCAATTTTCTTCATAAATTCGATACAATTATATTCTCCTTCACCACTAAGCTTAGGCCACTCCTCTAATCTTGGAATATCTTTTAAGTTAAAGGCAGTTGCACTTTTGCATTGCTTGAAATTGTATGATGTAAGTCATTATTCAAGTTCAGTACATTTCTGTAAAGAATTGGTGTAAACTGTATTGGTAATTTAGTTTTCAATGATATATTTTTAATTCTTGAGTGAATATCCTCTTTCAAATCAATTCTTGCTTTATCACTTTTTCCCTATTGCTCTTTGGAAAGTGCTGAATTATGACCAGTTGACTTTTCCAAGTTCATAAATTGTAATCTTAATTATTTTAATTGTTAAGTCACAAAAGAAATAGAATTATAATCTTGCTGATTGAGCAATGTAGCTTTGAACTCAATTTTCTTGCAAATATGTGTCATAGACAAGATATTGTACTTATTTAGATTTTATAGACCCATAATTGTCCTTTGTGAATCAAGCACTTAAAGATTTTCTCTTCCCAGCTTTTTTTGGATATATTCAGAATTACTAAGCTTTGCTAAAATTGCTTTATTGAAAGTTTCAAAGTGGTATACCAGCTTTACAGGGTTTATTTCTTTGGAAAGGATTGGTTCATTCTTTACTCATCCTTGTTTTGGAATTCCATGAATTTTATTGCCATATTGAACACATTGTCCATGGTTGTTTTTTCCTTCTTTTGAATTCTGTTGTTCTGAAGGTGGGGCTTGTTACACTTGGTCTTTCCCTTTCCTTTTCCTTTTTCTTTCCCTTCTGGTTGTTCTTTGGGGCTTGATTTCCTTTATTTGGCACTTTTAGAGGTAAGTTATTGCATCTGGAGGCTTGGGGATCTTCCACAGGGCTGTTGGCCCTCTTTTGGGCCAACTATTACTCCTATCCTGTGAGAAAATTCTTTGGTTTTTCAACCAAGCTTTTATCTTTTGGACCTTTCCCTTGAAATACATAGGGTTCCACCCCTTCTGAACTTCTTTTGTCTTTTTGGGGCCCAAAAACATCTTTGATTGATGGTAAGAGTTCATTTTCCCTATCCAAAAGCTGGGAAGAAGTTCCCACTCCTGCTGCTTTGCCAACATGAAACAGTTCTTGTACTGATACTGGTATATCTCTACTGCTGCTTGTTATCAATTGTTCAGATCTGACAATAGGAATGGTGTTTATGTCAGCTTCTGGACTCTCAATAATGGTTTCAAAGGTTCTGGCTAACCTTTGGGAACTGGAAGAAGTTCTGGAAGCCTCCATTTTGTCTCTTCTCTGGGCTGACCTTCTTGACTTTTGGATTTATGACTTGCATTTTCTTTTTCAGATCCATTTTATTGGATGGAGTAGCTGATTCCACTTATAGTAGGAGTCATTTCACATCAATTTATAGCGAATTTACTAATAAATGGTGTAAATTCACCTTCAGGACATTTAAGCAGTTCTTTTGTAAGCAAACCTCTGGTTCTTGGGCTGGTTTCAATTTCAACACTTGACTTTGAGATGCTAGATTCAGAAGATCTTTCTCTGATATATGGCACTAGAGTAAAAAAGGAATATAAGTTATTTTTATTGAAAAATGCAAACAATCTATTAACTCAACTTACTGGATAAAGTTGTTTTGAAGTACCTTTTATGGCAAATTATGTCAAAAATAAAGAAAATTTTCTAAAGAGTAAAGTAAAAAATCCTTAAGTAAATATTTTCAGCTTTGAATTTTTTATTTGATTTTTTATTTTCTTTAAATAAATGATAATTCTGCAATTAGTAAGTTTTTAATCAGAAATATATCATTTTTCACTTTATACTAGAATAACCAAAGGAATCAATTTCAAGTCTGTGATGTGAAAACACCAGTAGTTAGACAATAGAAATTCATTCCAAATCACTCAAAATTATTTTTTTTCAAACAATTTTATCAATAACAATCACTTGATTAATACTATAAACATTAATTATAGTGGATAAGTCCCAAAAAAGCCAAAATTAAAGTAAGTATGGCAGGTTTGAGTCAAAAACAATGAAATAAGGTCTAGAATTTTATTTATGACTCAAAATTGGCTAAAGGCATATTCAGGCCCTCAAATGTAAGGCTTTTCTATGAAACTCTTGATGATAGTAGCAAATATCAAGAGTACTATGACTTTCCTAAGTAGAGAATATAATATAATTAAATATTATTAAAACAAAGAAATATAATTATATAAAAAAATAATTAATTAGTATTAAATAATTTAATAATAAAAAAATCTTAATAACTATTCTATTATTATATTCACTAACTTTGATGATAATGATAAATATAAAAGCTCTTAATGAGACAGTTATATGTGGAAAATAATAATATTTATCCACTCATAAATAATATGAATATTATTCATGAAAGAAATATCACACACACTGTGCAGAGATAAATCTTATAGAGAAACTCTATGTAAAAAAACTAATGCAGGGTAAAAAAAAGAATATAAAAATTCAATGAAAGCTTACTTATAATATTTATTTGATACAATAAGTCAAGCAGCAAAGGCTATAGTATCAAATAATGCTTATAAGTTAAAAGCACACCAAAAATGAGTATTTTAATGAAATATAATAGTTTTATATGGTAAAACAAGATATTTGTATACTTTTAGAGGAATTTGTGTACTTTGAAAGATATTAAAGACAAATGTTTTATGAAATAAAATTTATTATTGGTGATTACAAGAATATAATCTGAATTCTATGATTGAAATTCTTCAATTTAAAATTTACAAAGAATAGGATATGGAAGAATTACTTTCAATAATAGGATTTCATATTTTTTGGAACTTTACCTGTTTAAATGTCTAATTTGATTGATTGAATAATGATGATGGAAAAAAACAGTGATCTAAAGGCTCTTTCATGCCTTAAATGAAGCTCTCATGATTCATAATGGATTTAAAGGGCGTTCTTGGGTCGGATCTTAAAAATAAGGTTCTTGAATTAAGGAAACTCATACTTTTTTCAATTTAAATTTACCAGTGTTATTCTTAACTTCAAGTAAATTTAATCCTCTTTTGGGTGAACTGTTTTAAGATTAAATATAAAATAAGCTTATTCTCACCAATTTTAATCACAAGAAAAACTTGAAAATCTCATAAACCTGATTTTTAATTAATTCTTAAAGAAATCTTAATTTTTTTTTAACAATAATTGAAAAAGATAATTATAAGGCTGATTAAAAATCAATCCTTTTTGAAAAAGATGCTGAAAATTCAATTTATACACAGATGGCATTAAAACATAACCTGCATGAAATTCTCAAGCAAAGCCATTAAGAATTGGATTGTCAATGAATTCTTGGACTTATTGCTATTTTTCCAAATAAAATGGAAATAAACACCAAACTTTAAGTTTTGATAAGTTTTCAACACTTATAACTTTAAATCTCAATATTATTTAAGTTTTGAAAGTTCTCAAAGCCTTGATTAAAAGCCTGAATATTGGGATTTACCCTCTGGAAGCTTGTAATTCCTGTTCAAATTGGGATAAAAACAGGTTGAATTTTAAGTTTGTATCAAAGTCTAATCTTAAAGTTTGAATAAGGTTGAAAATTCTCCAATACAGGTGGACACTCTTCATTGAATCCTTGCAGATCCCAAAGGTTGGGTACCCCAGCTCTATTTGGATTTTTTCCTTTGTCCCACCTTGGTACAAGTATTTTTCCCTTTCATTTATTTAAAGCCATACTATGGCTTTAAATCCATTTAAATTGATCCTGTCAGCCTGTGACTCAAACCCAGAGCACAAGCATGACAGCCAAATACCATAAACCAATGGTAAGGCTATGATACCACCAAAAAATGGAGCTTAGCCAAATCAGCTCAAAAAGTGTTGAAGGAAAGAGGAAACTCACCTCTTTCCAAATATACAAGTCTCATCATCATAGGACAAAGAATAACAAAGTTATTCCTGCTCAAAGTTGTTTCTGAGCAGAAACCTTAATCTTCATCTCTCATCTGAAATCCAAAGAGGCTTAAGCCCAGAAAATTGGTATTCAAACTGAAGCTCTAAGCCAGGGCTATCCAATGAAACTAGAAAAATTGAGCTAACACCAAAATTACAGAGGGTATGGCCAAAGTAAGGTCAAATGAGGGTGAGCACAGTATTTACCTCCCATCAAACTTCTACAATTTTAGCGTGAGATACCTAAAGTGGGATCTTTTTGGAAAGATTAAAATAAGGGCTATCTGATGGTGCCTTTCATTTCCCATATCTCATCTAGAACAAAAGTGATGGGGGAAACAAGCTCCATACAGATATTGAGAAAACTGTATATCTGAATAACAAAACCTATGTGACCTAGCTTTGCCATATTCAATTTTACCCATATCAAATGAGGTACCATTGTGTATATCCCATCCAGAGATACAAAATAAACCAACTTTGATCTCAATATCCCAGAAACTGGCAAAGTTATAGCAGCTTTAAGGTTAAAATCCCACAGGTGGGCCAAAAAACCTTTTCTGTGGGATAATATCCCACAACTATGATTATGAGGTGTCAAACTGATGAAGAAGAATGTTTACACTTCAATACCTCATATTTCATTCAATACTAGGGTCAAATACAGGTTCTGTGCAGCTTTCTACATGTCATACACATCAGAAGAGGGCTGTGTGGTCCCCATATGAAACTTTTCACCCTGTATTGGTGAAAACTGCCCAGATGTGGTTTCAAAACCACATCTGAGCCCACTACAGGGCATACAGGCTTTGTGGAAACCACAAGCTAGTACTCTGAAGTGAAAAACTCTTCACTTCCTCTATGTGGATGGTCTAGAGGGCCATTCCACCCCATTTTAGGATAAAAGGAGGCCTTTTCTCCACCAGAAAAGCTTTCCTCATCCTTCTCTTAAATTCCTGCATAGTAAAACTGTCAGAACCAGCTGTACTCTTGGAAAATAAACAGGTATAACTATAATCTTAATTATTGTAACCCAACAGATAAACACTGCACCCAGGGCTTTCACCAGCACTCACCACCACTAAAAATCTTTAGTAAAGCCCTTATGAAACTCTTCAAATCCTTTTATAACCATTTTCTCAATGTCATAGCTATAGTTAGACCTGTACATACTATTTTAATACCTCTATCAAAGACTCAGCCTGACATTTTGGGGGCCTGGCTGTGTTTTTTGACTTTTTTGGACCTTTTTCATGCAACAAGTGAGTTTTTTCTCTTATATTATTCAATTCTGACATTACTGTCTCTCTTTTAGGTATAAAAGTATTCAGAAAATGATATAATATATATACTATTGTTATTATTTTGAGTGGTATGTAATTATACACCACTGTGTTTTTTATTTCCTTTTCACATGGTTTATTACAATTTAATCACCATGATATTTCTTTTTGGCATATTTTGCATATTGAAATACTTAAAAATCCCTAAAATACAGTCCTTTTTCAATTAAAAAGAAAACCCCTCTTACTGTAAATAACAGTATTAGAGGCATGGTTGGGTATATTGATAATTTGAATTGCCCATTATATACCCACTTATGATATTACGCTTGTTAATTAAAAGCTAATGCTTGAGATACTGGTATAAAAACCATATATGAGAAAACCACAAAGCTGTATTTTTGATGTGTAATTGATAATTTTAATTACACCATCATAATACAAGGGTATAATACAGGAATACATTGCCCAGAGGCCATTCTTAGATGTGCAAACAGAATTTTAAGAAGTGTTAACTGACATAAGCCCTCTTTTTCCTCTTTGATTCAGTGGAAGAAAAATTCATAACACTTTAAACCCAATTGCAAGGCAGTACACCTGTGATACCTGCAGAACCAGAAAGCAGTGAGGGCAAAGGGAAGAGGCACAGTGAAAGACTCATTAAAGAGAGGAAGTGGAAACCAATTGCCACCCAGAGAAGTAGAAAACCATGAAACTCTGCATCAACACAAGGTAAACCAACCTTAACCACTTGTACAGGGAAGATTACAATAATTAACCCAATTGAAACCTCTAAAGGCAAATTGCCAAAAGCAGTAGACAAATAATTTGTACAAGGCACAGTCAAAGGTAAATACCCTAAGAACATTAAGTTGGTTACTGCTTTCAAACACTGATATGTCACCTGTACACCTCAGGAGCCTTGGAATCCCAAGGAACCAGCCAGAGGACAGAGAAGGCTTGTCCAGAACCAGAAGGCCTGGAAGAGGAAACCTTGGACACAGTGGTGGATGGCAAGAAACTGAGGGAAATCATACCCACTCTGCCATTCACCTTCCAATTCAACATAAACCTCAAACCAGAGGACTGGAAGGATATGGATCAAGTTCTTCAGCTCCACCACCTCCTCAAAGATCTTCTCCAATGGAGCATGGACAACAAGAGGTTCAACCTAGCATCCCACTTGGAAGAACTTGGAGCAAGTTGCCAGAAGATATGTCTCAAAGAGATATCCTTCAAAGAACTTATGGTAATCACCAAAGGATGGAATCCCACCAGGAAGTTCAGACTCCTGGAGGAGAGGGAAACCAGGATAAGGGAGAATCAAGCCACTATCCAACCTGTAGAAAAACAGCTGAACCAGACAGGGCCTACTCTGATTCCTTTAGGCTCACAAGGAGTAGACCAACCCAGCTCTCCAGTGGCTTCGCATCATTCAGGCACCAGCAGATCAGTGGCCAAGAGTCACCATTATTCACAATCCCAGGTAGCTTTGAGGAGAAGACAAGGATACAAGGTTAAAAGAAAGACATCTTTCAGGAAAAGGCAGAAAGTGTCAGACTCGATGATCCAGAAGCTTTTAGACTTGGTGAAAGAAGTACACAAGAGCCAGAAATAGCTGTAAATACTTCTATAATCAGTAGCCCCAATAATAGAAATATTACCCCAAATCAGAATGAACACAGTGTTGTTACACCTGAGAGTAACTTAAATGGTGATTCACTGTGGTTGAAAATGTTTCAATTTGCAGAGAAAACTCAAAAAAAGCTTTCAGAACTCCAAGAAAGCCATGAGAGGATGAAAACATTAACAGCTTCCATGGACAAAATTGTTAAAACTCTTCAAGAAGGCCATGCTCAATTGAACAAAGCTTCTTAAGAAACTAATAAAAGACTGAATCAAGTCTTTGAATAACAGCACCATTGCAAAAGGGACAGTGATTGTCTGGATCAAGACATAAAAAAATTGTTTAATATATACCAAAATATGAAGCCCCAACCACAAGGCCATATTTTTGATGATCCATACCACAAAGAAGACATCAACCCAGATTCCATATTGGTGAATAAGGAAAGGTGTCCATCGAAATACCAAGATGGAGATAACATTTCTTATTATGAGAAGGCAGCCTTAAGACAGATTCCAGAGGCCTCAAGCTGGCCCAAATTCTCTTGCACAGGAGAATATGATCACATGGAGCTCATTGATTATATTGATGGAATCTTCATAGATGTCCCAAGCATACCAGATTACTGGATTACTGCTATATTAAATTCAGAATTTAAAGCTCATGCTAGTTTTGGGTATACATAAATGAAAGGAATCCATGGCAGAAGACGCTGGCAATGGTGGAAGAGTCAAATCATCCAAAAGTACATAAATGGTACTTTGATATGGCAAAAGACCATTTCATTTGAAAATGACAAGTACTCTGTGGACAAAGATCCATATGTGTGGTGTCTTAGACAGTCTAAAAGACTTCAAGCCATTGATCCTCAAATGAATACTCAAATGAGGAATCACAGACGCCTGACACAAATGCCAGGGGAGCTAGAGCATGCAGTAAAATGCAGATGAAACCAAAGCTGCACTCTACATGACATTGCAAACACCTTACAAGATTTAAGGAAAAAAAATATAGGGAAATATTCCCAATTTAGAAGCAGTAGTTTCAAAGAGAAACAACCTTTCAGGGTGGACTTCAAAGACAAACCCAAAGAAAAAATGGCAGAAGTGACCAAGAAGAAAAATACTTCTCACAATTGTGGTTCAACAGACCACTATGCCAATAACTGTCCAAAGGCAAAGAAGAAATTCTATTCCATTCAGCAAGTCCCAGAGGAAGAATCCCCAATAGAGGATTCTGAATCAGACTCTATGGGTGATGCCATCAAAGAACAATCTGATGATGACCAAGACCCAAGAGAAGAACTTCCAGTGGAGTACCAAGAGGGAAAAAAATAGAAATTTAGGACATGCAGTTAGAGGCAGGAATGCCATAAGATACTGCTAATAAAAACCTTTGTAAACACACACAAGATGCACAAACATTCCTAATTACACCAACTAAAGTAATGGCATATATACATGGGAAAGCCACAAAAGATTACTGTTTTTATTGACAATGTGCAACATCTATTGATCATTGACAGTTGTGCACACTTCTTAATAGTGGCCAAAGATTATCTGAATAACCACTTCCAAAATAGGGAGAAGCAGCTCTTGCTAACCAAGGAAAACAAAAATTTGAAAGTGCATCAGGGAAGATGACATCCATTGGGACAATTATCAAAGAGATAATTATACCCCATATGAAAGGTAATATCAGAATCAACCCAGAGTTTGTTGTGCTTGATTATGCCCATATACAATAGTTCTTACTGGGCACAGATTACCAGAGGATGTATGTCATTGATATTTGCAACAGTAATAACAGGCACATTACCATAGGTACAAACAAGGAAAAGAAATTTTCACTTTACATATATCATATGTCCACCCATGACCCTCTATAAGAATTACTGAATGACTTCAGAGAGGGCCAATTCAGTACCAGCCTCACCAGTAAACAAAAACTTAGTTTAATGAAAATGCTGAGGAAAAATAGACCAGCATTTGCCATTGGTGAATAACCCTTGGGAAAAATTAGAGGCCATCATATAGAGCTATATCTAGATGTGGAAAGACCTTATCCACCCATGCTGAGAAGACCTCCATATCCAGAAAGCCTGGAAACTAGGAAATAAATTGAGAAACACATCAATGAGCTACTAGAAATGGATGTCATCAGGAAGATAGGACAAAATTAAATAGTGTAAATCACCACTCCTGTCCTTATTACTTGAAATGATGGAAAATCTAGGTTTTGTGGGGATTTCAGAGCCCTAAATACCTACACAAAAGCTGATAGGTACCCCATACCATGGATACCTCATTCCCTAGATAAACTGGCAAAATCCAAACACATAACCAAGATGTATTGTATGAAAGGTTGCCACCAGAATGAAGTTAAACCACACGTCATGAAACTACTCAAAATTGTATGTCATATGGGCATATATGAGTGTACAAGAATGCCATTTGGCATCAGAAATGCACCAGCCCACTTCCAGAGAATGATGGACACAATATTTCAAGAATAAATATTAAAAGTCTAGATGGTAGTATATATTGATTACATCATTATATACTCAGAGACATGGGAAGACCATGTGCAGTACATAGACAGAGTTATAAGTAAATGCACACCCATCAATCTGAAAATTTCACTTAAGAAGTGCAATTTTGGCCAACAAGAATTACTGGCACTAGGACATAAAGTCTCAGGCCTTAGTCTGGCCATAGACCAGAATGAAGTAGCAGAAGTACTGCAAAAGCCAGTACCAAAGAACATCAAATAGATGCAATCTTGTCTTGGGTTTGCTAGCTACTACAGAAACCACATCAAAAACTTTGCCCGCATAGCGCGTAGTCTATACAAGTTCTTTTCAAAAGATGTAGTTTTTGAAATCACCAAAGAAAGGAGGGATGCATATAAGAAGATCAAACATGAGCTCACCAATGCACCTGTCCCAATACTCCCTGACTTTGAATTACCATTCAAGTTTTACATAGATGCAGCTTGTAGTCAAGGACTAGGAGCAGCCCTACACCAAAGACAAATTGTGTATGGTGAACCAAGGGAAGGGGTAATATGCTACATCTCCAGGCAACTGAAAGATTCAGAAGCTAGGTATGGAGAAACCAAGACTGAATGCTTATTCCTAGTCTGGGCCCTAGAGAAACTCCATTATTGTTTGTAGGGTGCAGTCTTTGAAGTCTATACAGATTGCACAGCACTCAAGTCTTTACTGAACATGAAGACTACTAAGAGACACATGTTGAGGTGGCAAATAGCCATCCAAGAGTATAGAGGTAACATTACCATCATATACAAATAAGTCAAAAGCCACACCAATGCAGATGGCCTCAGCAGATGGCCACTAGATAATGTCAGGAGGAACCCAGCTTATGACCCTGAAGTATCAGCTAAGATTCCCACCCATTTCATGGAAAAAGACAGGAGGAAAAACTCCAGATTTTTCAAATTGGAACCAGAAAGTGGTACCCCAGACAGTGAAGACACTGAATCAGAAGGAACAGAAACTCCCATATTGGGGATAAGAGCCTCAGAACTACACAATGAGCTCTTCAGTGCAGCAATGAATACCTATTCCAAACACAAACAGTGTTGCATATTGTTGAAACTCCTTCAACAGAAATACAGGAGCCCAGAACTGGAATCCCAGTTATAGGAGCCTGGTTGAGGGACTATAAGGATAACAATTTCTTCTTTATAGATGGACTACTCTATCACAGAGAGAAGCACACAAGTCACCTGATAGTAGTGTACAGGGACTACATATCCCTGATCCTGCAGGAATTTCATGATTGCCCCTATATGGGACACATGAGTGAAGACAGGACCAAGAAAAGGGTAGCAAGCACAGCTTGGTGGCACAAATGGGAGAAAGATCTGAGTGAATATATTAACACTTGTGAAAGATGCCAAAAGTCAAACAGAAAACATGGCAAGAAATATGGGCTACTTCAAAACATAGAAGAACCCAAACACCCATTGGAAACCATTAATATGGACTGGGTCACAGGACCTTTCCCAGGAGGCAAAGAAAATTTTAATGCCTTCCTAGTCATAGCTGAAAGGTATAGCAAAAGTGTGAGGTGTTTTCCATGTCATAAGGAGGACACAGCAATGGATACAGCTTTGTATTTTGGAATAACATCATAGCCACATGTGGAGTCCCAAAAATAATCATTTGTGATAGGGACCCAAAATTCACATCAGAATTTTGGACCAACCTCTATGACATTCTGGGCACAAAACCTGCATTTTCTACAACTTACCATCCAATGACAGATGGTTTAGCTGAAAGGATGATCCAAACAATGTAGTACATCATTAGAAGGTTCTGTGCATATGGCATGGAGTATAAGGACCATGAAGGGTATACCCATGACTGGGTTACACTCCTCCCAGAAGTCCAGCTAGCTTACAACACAAGTAAGCACTCTACCACAGGGAAATCACCCTCACTGGTAGAAAAAGGGTGGAACCCCTTATTGCCTGTGGATCACCTGAATAGAAATCTTCTAACTATCAACCCCACAGACAAGGACTTCCATGATATGTGGAAGAGAGCTTGTGACACAGCTGCTAAGTGCATAGCTGAGGCTAAAAAATACAACAAGCAGAGGTATGACAAGACACATATGGAACCAGACTTCAAATAAGGGGACCAAGTGTTAGTGTCTGCACTCGAATTCAATAATCTCAAGGGACCAAAGAAAATAAGAGATTTATTTGTGGGGCCCTTCACTATCCTTAAATTTATAGGGAGGAATGCAGTGGAGGTTAGACTCACAGAGAAATTCTCCAGGAAACACCCAGTATTCCCAGGAAGTCTGGACAAACCATACTACCAGACAGGAGAGGACAAGTTCCCCTCAAAGAAGAAGACTACCACCCCACCAAACATACTGGAAGTGGAAGACTCACCTGGACCTTTGAAGAAGATTTTCAAGGCCAGGAAGATTAGACTGAATGGTAAAGACCAAAGACGATATTTGATCATATTTAAAAACCAGACAGCAGACAAAGACAAATGGTTGGCAGAAGATGCCATACCAGATGGGAAACTTCATCTAAGGAGATTTGGGGCCTCCAGGAGGACTGAACAGTCTCATCAATGATGAGACTTTTTTGGAGGGAGGGTATGTCAGCCTGTGACTGAAAGCCAGAGCACAAGCATGACAGCCAAATACTATAAACCAATGGTAAAGCCAAGATACCACCAAAATATTGAGCTGAGCCAAATAAGCTCAAAAAATATCAAAAGAAAGAGGAAACTCACCTCTTTTCAAATAAACAAGTCCCATCATCATAGGACAAAGCATAGCAAAGTTATTCCTGCTCAAAATTGTTGCTGAGCATAAACCTTAATTTTCACCTCTCATCTGAAATCCAAAGGAAGAGGCTTAATCCCAGAAAATGGGTATTCAAATTTAATCTCTAAGCCAGGGCTATCCAATGGTACTAGCCAAATTTACCTAACACCAAAATTACAGAAGGTATGTCCAAAGTAAGGTCAAATAAGGGTGAACAAAATATTCACCTCTCATCTAACTTCGACAATTTTAGTGTGAGATACCTAAAGTGGGTTCTTTTTGAGAATAGCAAAATCAGGGCTATCTGATGGTGCCTTTCATATTCCCATATCCCATCTAGAATAAAAGTTATGGAGCAAACAAGCTCCATACAGATATTGAGAAAATCATATATCTGAATAACAAAACTTGTACATGACTGTAAGGTTTGACTATGAAACAATAAGTAAAAATTACTAATTTATTACTTATTGTACTCTGAATGTCCTTATGAATTGAATAAATAAGATTAAAAATATAATAATAATAAATAATTATTATTATTATGGCGTGAAATAATTATATTATTAAATAAATATAATAATATAATTTATATTATGAAAATATAATATAATAAATAAATATATTAATATAAAATAATTAATATATTTAAAAAGCTCTTTATTATTGTTACCAACAAATAATAAAGGCGTAAAAAATTGCTTTTTATTAATAAAAAACAATTAATAACAATAATATTACTAATATTAAAGTTATGAATTAATATAAATACTATTTATATTAATTAAAGAATTATTAAGAGAGTAATAATAGAGAAATTATTTATAATAAGAGAAAATAACTTACTTTTAACACTTAATATAATAATTTTGAAATATTTTACGCCAAAAAATATAAATACAACTTTTTCAAATTGTATTTACAATAAAAATAAAGAAAATTACAAATTATTCTGGATTTTAACGTGGAAATGAGTTTTTAAAGAGATTTTTAGCAAAAACAATTAAATAAATGATTTAATCACGTCAAAATAGATGATTACAACAAGGTAGTCTTTGGTCTTTAATAATATAATAGTTTTATATATAAAGAATAAAGAAATTACCTTTGATTTAATTGATTTAATGTTTTTGATGCGTCTGAGGGGAAAATAGAGTAAAAAGAGCTCTATTTATAGTAAATACCTCCCTCCTAGAGTCCAAAAGGCTTCTAGTAGACGTGTACGGATCATACCCACTGGAATTGATCAATATTTTAAGGTTTGGAGATGATTACATCATTATCAAACCATATTACATCATTATTACACCATTATTTAGAGTTATCACTATAACTCTAAGTTTGATGACATCAGAGGCTTGGAAGAACCCCAAATTTCGTGGATTTTATTAGTTTTAATCATAAACTAATAGTATTCACCAATTTTATCACTCTTAAGACTGTTAAACTTAAATTAAGGTTACTGTGAGTGATCATAACTGCTCAAATTAAGCTCAAACTTTGATCCTCAATACCTTTCAATATTTACACGCTACAGCATTTCAGAGAGTGAATTCTGATAGCCTGGCATAACCTTATTATGCTGCCAAGAGCTTTTCATTAAATCATCAAAACTCTAATTTTGATGATTTTTCTTGTAACTCATCTTTTCTGTCGAAATTCAATATTTTAAACTTCAAACCTTGATTTCAGGGGGTTATACCCTGAATTTAATAATAAAAATTACATCATTCTTCACGAATGAGCTAGTAGAATCCAACTGTATACGTTTTTTTAAGTTTGGAACACTTTCACAACAAAGTGGTCAACAGCTCTGTTGATTTTTATCAATATTTCATCATAGGTTTTAACCTTGTTTATAATTTGTAAAATAAAGTTCATATCTGTGTCCTTACAGTAATTACGTGGTAACTTTATTTTTGGTTCATCATTCTATCATGTATAGTTTAGGAGATATTAGCTATGATCCTTGAATATATGCGTTGACCAAAAAAGTGCATATATTCAGGTTAATTCCTTAAGTATTAACTTTGGAAATTAGCTTATTAATTGTTTTATGTGTGGACTTTCGTGGGAAATCCACTGGTAAAGTTTATTTTACATGCTGTTTCATTAGTTCGTGAGATAAATAAGGTTTTATGGTTTTTATAAGGTATTATACCTTATAATTCATTAAATATTGACTTTACAGATATGCCATAAAAATGGTATATGTGTATTTTACCATGGGGAATCCAATGGTATAATTTCTTTGACATGTTGATTCATTGTTTTTTAAGTTAAACCAATTTTTGTACCAATTTATGGTATTTTTTGTATATTTAAGTAATTATAATTATTCTAAGTAATTTTAATATAATTATATTAAAGGTATAATTATTCTGAGTCTTTTTTGTGACCTTATTGGGTATGTGGTCATATCTCAAAGGCTCACATTCCCTACCACCAAAAAAGATTGTACCACAATCTGATATGTGTCATTAGGGTATCATCCACTGTCCTACCTCTTCATTAGACTTTATCAGTCCTGAAGCTCAATAATGCTTGATTTTGTTATTCTTTAGGTTTTCTTTCATGTCTAAACCTCCTAAGTAGTTTATCAGCATTTGTTATATCTTTCTCAAGTAGCCATTCATCTTCTTGAGTTGGATTTCTATACCTTAAAAGGTATTCTCTTTCTTCAAGGACTTTTACAATTCTTTTTTCTTCTCCTTCTCCCAAAGGGGGAATTTCAAGTGGGGGTTTATTTCTTAGTGGAAATAATTCCTTGTCACTTGAGCTGTAAGGTTTTATAAGACTTACAGGGAAAGTTGGGTGTTTATTCATTAAATCACCTGTAAGTTCCAATTGTACAGCATTGGGTCCATGAAGTGCCTTTACCATAAATGGTCCTGCAAAGGAATCTTTCAATTTCTTTGGTCCTTTTATGTTATTAAAGTTAAGAGTTGATACTAATACCAAATCTCCTATTTTGAAGTCAGGTGGTTTATGACTTTTGTCCCATCTTTCTTTTGCATATTTGAAAGAGTCTTGCATGCATCTGTTTGCATGGTGTCTTGCTTTGTCAAGCATTATCTTAAAACTGCTTGCTGTTGGATGTATGTCCACTAAGTCCTTTTTGAGGGTATCATAAGGAATTCTTGGATTCCAACCTTTCTCTAGCATTGCTGGTGTTTTGCCAGTAGAAGAATGGATTGATGTCTTATATGCCAGTTCAAGTGCTCGTATTAGTGTACACCAACCATGGGTAAAACCATCAGAATCTTTGAATTCTAGCCCATAAGCACAGAATCTTCTGATCATGTCCTCTAAGGTCTGTATCATTCTTTCTGCTAAACCATCAGTTTGGGGATGGTAAGCTGTTGAGAATGATAGTTTTTTCCCAAATAAGTTATGGAGATTTTTCCATAATGCTGAAGTGAACTTTGGGTCTCTGTCACTTATAATATTTTGGAATAAGCCTGTGTGGCTAATGACTTTATTCCATATCATTATGGCTGTATCCATAGCTGTGTCATCTTTATGACATGGTAAGAACATGGGAGTTTTACTGTACCTGTCAACTAACACTAGACATGCATTATATCTCCTGTCTCCTCCTGGAGGTAGTGCTGTTACCCAATCCATATGAGCTATTTCCCATGGGGATTTTGTTTCTTGGATTTGAATCATCATTCCAAATTTCTTTCCTGTGGCTCTGTTGGCTTTTTGACATCTGTCACAGGTTTGGCAGTACTCTGCAACATCTTTCTTCCAATTTGGCCACCAAGAGCAGGTTTTCACCCTCTCTAGTGTCCTATCTTCTGAGAGATGTCCAGATGCAACACTATCATGACACTCATGTAAAATAGTGTTTATTAGTGTTCTATCTGTTAAGGCCATAACACATGTGTGTTTTGTTCTATGGTAAAGGATTCCATCAAGGAGGTGGAATCTTCCTTCATCATATGCCTTTTTCCATATTTCATCTAGTTTTGATGAAAGTGATGGATCTTTGCAGTCTTTCATTAGAAGTTGGCTTAACATATGGCAATTTTTGTCTGTCTTATAGCTTTCTTTAACTTGGTTAAAGAATTCTGTGCCTATGTCTGTGACACATATTCCTTCTATATGGTGCTCTTCTTGTGGTACCCATGCTGGATTTTCAGGGGTATTTGCTAAAGCCCATCTACTAAGACCATCTGCATTTTTATAAATATTTCCAGATTTATGTACAATAGTCATATTTCCTCTATATTCTTGGATAGCAATTTGCCATCTCAGCATATGTCTATTTGGAGTCTTCATATTTAATAGTGATTTCACAGCATTACAGTCTGTGATTACATCAAACACTGTGCCATCCAAATAATAATGCAGTTTTTCTAAAGCCCACACTAGGCATAAGCATTCCATTTGGCTTGCTCCATACCTTGCTTCTGTTGGCTTTATTTGCCTTGAAATGAAACAAATTGGTCCTTCCACTGGTTTATCATTGATAATTTGTGCTTGGTGAAGTGCAGCACCTAATCCTTCTCCACAAGCATCAATGTATAGTTTGAAAGGTAGTTTCCAATCTGGCATTAGAAGAAATGGGGCATTTGTTAGTGAATTTTTCAATTCTTCATATGCCTTGACCCTTTCTTCAGTCATTTCATAAACTGTTTGTTGGTCACATAATTTATATAAGGATTTGGCAATTTTTGCAAAGTCCTTTATATGCTGTCTATAGTAACCAGCAAATCCTAAAAATGATTGCATTTCTTTTTTGGTTTGAGGCATTGGTTTGAGTAGTACTGCTGCTACTTTATTTTTGTCTATGCCTAGAATAAGTCCAGATACAACATGTCCTAGTGCTTTTAATTCACTATATGCAAAATGACACTTTTTCAAGGAAATTTTCATATTCACTTGGACTATTTTTTGTAGTACCCTTTCTAGTCTTGTAAGGTGATTTTCCCAAGTTTCTGAGCAAACTATGATATCATCAATATAGATAATTAACCATCCTTCTGATAATTCTTCAGGGAATATGGTATTCATCATTCTTTGATAATGGGAAGGTGCATTCTTTATCCCAAATGGCATTCTTAAGTATTCAAAAATTCCACAATGGACTATTATTCTTAGTAGTTTCTTGGCATTGTCTGTTAAGACATTTTGATGAAAACCCTTAAGAGCATCCATAGCTGTGATGAACTTAGCTTGTGACAATTGGGTCAATGTCTCATGGATTCTAGGTATTGGATATCTGTCTGGAATGGTATAGGTGTTCAGGGCTCTGAAGTCTCCTACCATCCTTGATTTTCCATTATGCCAAGTTAAAATGACAGGTGTAGTAACTTATACTTGTTCATTATGTCCAACCTTTCTTAATACTCCAAGGTCCATTAATTCTTTAATGTGCACTTCTAAGGCTTCTCTAGCCCTTGGACTGGCTGGATAAGCAGGTCTTCTTAATAAAGGTGGGTAAGGCTTTTCTACATTAAGAATTATATCCACTTCATGTCCAATTATGGCACCTAGTGGCTCTTTGTCAGTTGCAAAGGCATTTTTATACTTAAATAAGAGGTCAATCAATTTTTCTTTCATTTTTTCTGTTAATTCTTGATTGAATTCTGCCTCTTTAAGTTGTTCAGATATAAAAAGTTCCTTTTCTGGAATTTTTTCTTCCTTCTTAATAGCTGTGATTTGTTTTTTGTTATTTAAGAAGCCAAACTTTTGTCTTTTGTTATCTCCTATGGTAAAATATCTATCTTTTTGGTTGGAGATATCTATACCATAGATTGATAAGTAGTCATTCCCAAGTATGAAATGATTACTAGTACAGTTGTCCATTACTACAAACTCTACTTTAATTCTGACACATTGTGAGGGATGAGGAAAAATTAGTGTTAAATCAATTATTCCAAGGGGCTTCATGCTCTCACTTGCACTACTAAATTTGACACCTTGTATTGGCATAAGTTTTTCTTTCCAGTTTGGGACAATGGTTTTTAAATAACTTTTGCCAACACAAGTGCAATATGCTCCTGTATCCAAGTTAACTTTTCCTTCTTGGTTATCAACCATAACAATACTTATACTTGATTTTCCAGCTGTATATCCCATTCCTCTTGCAGGTTTGGTTCTATACATTTTGGCATCCTGTATATTTGTCAGGTTTGTGTCAGATGTTCCAACTTGTGGTAAGTTTGAATTAACATCCAGTACTTCATAAATTATATCAATATTATTAATTTGTGCATTAATTATATTGATTTCATCACTTTCAGAGATTTCTGACTCTTCTGTCTCTTTTTCAGAGTCAGATTCCTCTTCTTTGTCATTGTGGTTTTCTGTTTCCACAATTTCATTAATCTTTGCTTTTTTAAGGCAATTATTGGCTAAGTGTCCAATACCTCCACATTTATGGCATTTTCTTTGCTCATTATTGTTGGATGTATTGGGCTTAAAGGATTCTTTTGATTTATCTTTTTTGATAAATGGTTTATTTGGGCTTTTAATGTCCAATTTTTTCCAAGTCCTGCCAATTTTTGTTCTTGTCACTATATCTTCTAGTGCATTTATATACTCTTCTGTGGAGCATGGTTCTATACACCTGCTTCTTAAAGCATGTTCTAGTTCCCCTCCACATTTTTTAAGTATTTTCATGTGCACCATCTTTTGTGACATTTCTGGGTACAGTGCATTAAGACTTTCAACTTGTTTCAAGAACCAAGTTAAAGGTTTGTCTTTCTCTGGGTCAAAGAAAGAGTTTTCAAATGCATTTTCTATCTTATACCTCCAGGCATCATTTTCCCACTTGGTGATTATTTCTTGTTTCCACCAAGACCAGGTATTTTTACCATTTGTTTGTCTTATGCCATAATACCATCTTTTTGCAGATTTCTCAAACAATGAATGTAATCTTGCAGTGATTAATTCATCTGGTATGGCATAGTCTTCTTGTAACATGTCAATTGTTTTAATAAATGACATGTGGTCATATTCACCTTCTCCTGTGAATGTTGGCCATTCCTTCAATTGAGGTGCTTCCTTCATTAAGACTTGGTTATTATCTTGGTGACTCAAGTCTGTTATGAAAGGATTTGACAATTCCTCTTTTGTTTTAACAGGGCTTCTTATATGAGAAAATGGTGTTGATAACTTTGGCATATTTAAATTAGCCTCATTAATTTTATCCATTTTTTCAGTAATAAGCCTTATTTCACTCTGAATATCATCTTTCAGATGCATTCTTGCTTCATCACTTTTTTCCACATGGTCCAAAAGTAATTTTTGGTGTGATGAAGTCTTTTCTTCAAATTTTTCTACAGAAATACTTAATTTATTTAATTTTTCTGTAAGATTGTCAATACTCACATCATAATTGATTGTCAAAGTCTTGTCTTTGATATCTTTTATGTATTTATACAATTCTTGTTGTCCTTGTATTAATTTTTGAGTATTGTCAATTAAATTCTTTGGTTTATTATTTTCAACAATAAACTCAATGTTGACAATTTCTTTCTTGTTTTGCACAACAATTTTTGTTAAAGAAGATAAATTGTTATTTATTTCTTGTAGTGATAATAAACTATCTCTAATTTCTTTTAGAGGTAATATACTATTTTTAATTTCTGTTAAAGTATTTACAACATCTTTGGACAAGGTTATTTCTTTGGGAAATGAGGTTGTCTCATTCTTTGCTCTTCCTTGTCCTTGAATTCCATCAAGGTTCTGGCCATGTTGAAAACATTGTCCATGGCATCCTTTTGGATTCTTGGGATCCTGTAGCTTGGGGAATATGGTTTCCTCCAATGCTTTTTCTTGTTCTTCTTCCATTCTTGGGGAAGTGGGCTGGCTTGGGGCTTGCTGGTAGAAGCTACTGGGGCTTCTTCCTTGGTTGCCTCCCTCTTTTTGGCGTGGTGATCCTTGATTTTTTTGATTTGAGGTTTGGATGACAGTGGATTCCATCCATTGGAGTATTTCACTATCTCCTCCTCTTTGAGGAACTTTTTCAGGATGTGCCAGGAGTTCATCACTCCTTGGTGTATTTGAGGCAGCATTTCCCAATCTTTGTCCTTGTACACTGTGTAATACTGCTTGTACTGGCTCATGTAGATGTCTATTTGAGCCCTCTGAATGTGATTTGTACCTATTTGAGTTACTCATACTTAGCTCCAATTCAGGTTCAGATATCATGGGCATTTCTGGGACTTGCCTTTGGGATAAGGCACTTCCTTGTGTGGATTCTGTTCCACTGGGGATATTGCCCTTTCTTTTCCCTTTTGAGGGATCAGTTCTACCTCTGAGTCCAGCTCCATCTGATTGGATGGAGTATTGGGAACCTCTTCTGGTAGTCATAATTTAAGAAAATAAGAAATAAAAGTATTTTAGGATAAAAATTCTTTTTATGGCAATTATAAAAGAGGTGCTCACCTTCAGAGTCTTGAATGGTGCGTCCTGGAGAGTCTAATTTCTTAGCTTTCTTTCTTTTGGTGATAACTGGTGTTGGAGAACTTTGACAAGTTTCTTCCACCAATCTCTCAACAGTAGCTTGGTTGTCTTCTGTTGGGTTATCTTCAAACACTAAAAAAGACAAATAAATATAAGTCTTTTTATAAGAAGTGTTATTTTTTGGCAAGATATGGCAATTTTCCACGTAGAAATTGCTTTTATATCTTTAAAAACTTGAAATGAATAAAGAAATGAATAAAAATTAATAAAAAAATAACTTTTTTTTTTATTGGTTTTTTAATATTTTTTAATATTTTTTATATTTTTATTTTTAAAGAATAAAATAAAAAATGAATATGATTCTTTTACAAAATTAAATTATAAAAAATTATTTTTAATTTATAAATTATCTTTTTCAATCACTAGAGTCACTCAAAGAAAGTTCTTGCAAGTCTAAGGATGTGAAAAAACCACGTGTAAGACAGTACAATTGCTTTCCAAATGCCTCAATAGCTTTTAAAATCAATAAAAATATAAAACTATTATATAATTTTATGATTATAAATATAATTTATTATTGGATAAACCCAATTAGAATCTTTTTAAAGGTCTTTTAAGTAAATATCACGGCCAGGCCCCCAAATGTAAGGTTTGACTATGAAACAATAAGTAAAAATTACTAATTTATTACTTATTGTACTCTGAATGTCCTTATGAATTGAATAAATAAGATTAAAAATATAATAATAATAAATAATTATTATTATTATGGCGTAAAATAATTATATTATTAAATAAATATAATAATATAATTTATATTATGAAAATATAATATAATAAATAAATATATTAATATAAAATAATTAATATATTTAAAAAGCTCTTTATTATTGTTACCAACAAATAATAAAGGCCTAAAAAATTGCTTTTTATTGATAAAAAACAATTAATAACAATAATATTACTAATATTAAAGTTATGAATTAATATAAATACTATTTATATTAATTAAAGAATTATTAAGAGAGTAATAATAGAGAAATTATTTATAATAAGAGAAAATAACTTACTTTTAACACTTAATATAATAATTTTGAAATATTTTACGCCAAAAAATATAAATACAACTTTTTCAAATTGTATTTACAATAAAAATAAAGAAAATTACAAATTATTCTGGATTTTAACGTGGAAATGAGTTTTTAAAGAGATTTTTAGCAAAAACAATTAAATAAATGATTTAATCACGTCAAAATAGATGATTACAACAAGGTGGTCTTTGGTCTTTAATAATATAATAGTTTTATATATAAAGAATAAAGAAATTACCTTTGATTTAATTGATTTAATGTTTTTGATGCGTCTGAGGGGAAAATAGAGTAAAAAGAGCTCTATTTATAGTAGAAACCTCCCTCCTAGAGTCCAACAGGCTCCTAGTAGACGTGTACTGATCATAACCACTGGAATTGATCAATATTTTAAGGTTTGGAGATGATTACATCATTATTACACCATTATTTAGAGTTATCGCTATAACTCTAAGTTTGATGACATCAGAGGCTTGGAAGAACCCCAAATTTCGTGGATTTTATTAGTTTTAATCATAAACTAATAGTATTCACCAATTTTATCACTCTTAAGACTGTTAAACTTAAATTAAGGTTACTGTGAGTGATCATAACTGCTCAAATTAAGCTCAAACTTTGATCCTCAATAACGTTGAAGATTTACACGCTACAGCAATTCAGAGAGTGAATTCTGATAGCCTGGCATAACCGTATTATGCTGCCAAGAGCTTTTCATTAAATCATCAAAACTCTAATTTTGATGATTTTTCTTGTAACTCATCTTTTCTGTCGAAATTCAATATTTTAAACTTCAAACCTTGATTTCAGGGGGTTATACCCTGAATTTAATAATAAAAATTACATCATTCTTCACGAATGAACTAGTAGAATCCAACTGTATACTTTTTTTTAAGTTTGGAACACTTTCACAACAAAGTGGTCAACAGCTCTGTTGATTTTTATCAATATTTCATCATAGGTTTTAACCTTTTTTATAATTTGTAAAATAAAGTTCATATCTGTGTTTTTACAGTAATTACGTGGTAACTTTTTTTTTGGTTCATCATTCTATCATGTATAGTTTAGGAGATATTAGCTATGATCCTTGAATATATGCATTGACCAAAAAAGTGCATATATTCAGGTTAATTCCTTAAGTATTAACTTTGGAAGTTAGCTTATTAATTGTTTTATGTGTGGAGTTTCGTGGGGAATCCACTGGTACAATTCATTTCACATGTGTTTTCATTAGCTCTTGAGATAAGTAAGGTTTTATGGTTTTTATAAGGTATTATACCTTATAATTCATTAAATATTGACTTTACAGATATGCCATAAAAATGGTATAGGTGTATTTTACCATGGGGAATCCAATGGTATAATTTATTTTACATGTTGATTCATTGGTTTTTAAGTTAAACCAATTTTTGTACCAATTTATGGTATTTTTTGTATATTTAAGTAATTATAATTATTCTAAGTAATTTTAATATAATTATATTAAAGGTATAATTATTCTGAGTCTTTTTTGTGACCTTATTGGGTATGTGGTCATATCTCAAAGGCTCACAATGACATAACTTTGCCATATTTAATGTTGCCCATACCAAATGAGGAACCATTGTGTAGATCTCATCCAGGGTACACAATTAACCAACTTTGAGCTCAATATCCCAGAAACTTACAAAATAATAGCAGTTTTAAGGTTAAAATCCCACAATTGAGCCGTTACACCTTTTCTGTGGGATAATATCCCACAACTATGATTATGGGGTGTAAAACAGTTGAATAATCCTGTTTATACCTCAATACCTCATATTTCATCCAATACTGGGGTCCCATAAAGGTTCAGTACAGCTTTCTATGTGTCATACATGTCAGAAGATGGCTGTGTGGTCCCCAGATGAAATGTTTCACCCTGTATTGGTGAAAAATGCTCAGATGTGGTTTCAAAACCACATCTGAGCCCACTACAGGGCATACAGGCTTTTTGGAAACCACAAGCAAGTACTCCGAAGTGAAAAACTCTTCACTTCCTCTACATGGATGGTTTAAAGGGCCATTGCACCCCATTTTAGGATAAAAGTAGGCCTTTTCTCAATCAGAAAAGGTTTCCTCATCCTTCTCTTAAATTCCTATGTAGTAAAACTGTCATAAACGGTTATACTCTTGTAAAATAAACAGGTATAATTATAATCTTAATTATTGTAGTCTTTATTATTGTAACCCAACAGATAAACACTGCTCCCAGGGCTTTCACCAGCACTCACCACCACTAAAACCTTCTGTAAAGCCCTTATTAAACTCTTCAAAACCTTTTTTAGCCATTTTTATCCATGTCATAGTCATATTTAGAGTTGTACATACTATTTTGATACCTCTATTATAGACTCAGCCTGACATATCCTCAATAGGATTTACATACTTTATGTTAAATCCTTAGCCAATTAAGTAAATATACACCACACCTCAATTTTAACTAAAGTTTTGGTCAGTTTTCAGAATACTTATGAAACCTTGAATTTAAGCTTATTTAAGCTTAAATTCACTAAAATTAAAAATTATTTTCAAATGGTGTGAGTTTACTGTGAGATTCTTAAATATTCTAATAACATGAGAAACAGCCATTTTTGGGTATGACACCCTATGGGTATTTCCTAGGTTATTTTTGGTGTAGAATCCAAAGCTACATAATATTTATGCATTTTTTTATATTAAATAAATTTATAATTTTTTCTTGTTATTTTTCATTTTGAAATCACTTGATAAGTGTGTTTAATACTAAATCAACTTTATCAAAAAGAAATTTTGACCTTAAGGGTATTTCACACATACCTCACAGGCTCACAATTGGTCTACTAAAGTCTTTCAGGAGCTTTGTTACAAAGTTAAAGTCACATTAAATCATGAAAACATAGCAAGTAAGCTTCTATTTTGACATGCCAAGAAGATAATGAGGAGCTCTAACTCCTGTAACCATGTCAATTATAAATTAATTTCCATTTAAAAAGGAAAAAAGAGTAATTATGACCCTTTTGATACTAACATCCATGCATTTACCTCATGGAAACCAGCTATTACTGTTCTATTTGCTTTTCTATGTAGAGAGAAGGTGAATACTCTTATATTTCATTAAAATTAAAATTATTAATTAATCTTTCTGAAACTTTCAGCACCAATGGAGAAAAGGCCAATCCATATAAAAACCAAAAAGAGTTATTACTTCATAATTCAAATTAAAAGTTTTACTTACAGTCCATTTTTGAGGATTCCACATGAAACACTGAATCTTCCAAAATTCACATAAAATACAGTCTGTGATGTAATTTCCAATAATATTGATAAGTTTGAAAAATCAATGTTTGTTTTGAAACAGAAGAAGATTGAAATTTTTTACTCCTTTAGTTCTTTACCATAAATGAGTTGGTAGTCATGTAAAATGTTACATGACAGAAAACTGTTATAATCAATAATAAAAAGAGGATAAATGGTTTCTCACTCATTGGATCTTTGATTTTCTCAATTTCAAGCCTCTTTGAGCTATTTTTGACTTAAAAGAGGCCTCCTCTTGCTTTCTTTTGCAAATCATCTTATTAGTCGATCATATCATTAGTACCAACAAGTAATTATTAGTTAGATCTTTTATCAAGTCTTTCAATTATTTCATAATCAATGATAATAACATTGAATCAAATAATTATATTATTTTTCATATTATTTAACTGTTATGAATCTATTTTGATCCTTTAGATCCACAAATACTCTGTGAAAGCACTCTAGCAATTCTCTTCAAGTTATTATTGGATTATTAGTGAGTGTTTTATCTTAATTCTTAAATTTGTTCTCTAGTGTGTATTTTTCTTCAAGAATTATCCTTATAATTATTTTTGTAAAAAATAATTTTATATTTTTTCAATAAAGAATATTTATTATTAATACTTCTTGTAATTTATTCTATTAGACAATTACTGCTTACTGTTATAATCAATAGTATTGTATGACAAGTAAAAAAAAATAATTAAGTAATTATTTATCTATTTATTTATTATATTTCATAAGAACAGCTATAGTACTCTTGATTAATAGTAATATTATCAAGAGTTTAATTGACACATCTTACATAATACCACAGTCAATAGGGCTTATCATAACAGAACCAAAATGATGGAAGTACCTTGATTCCTCCTCAATTTGGGTCAATTCCCAATGTTTATATGTTCAACTCATAAAACCAACTACCCATTTTGGAAATATTTGATGTCTTTTGAATTTGGACAGAGCTGATTTAGTTCAATTTCAAGACTCTACCCCAAGCCCCCAATGACATTATTTTGGAAGCTTTAAAGTTAATTTTCTAAAAATACTTGGAAAATGGTGTTTGATGGTCTCTTAGGAAATATTTCTTGGTAAATCTGTCTTGTTACATACCATACATAATTCTCTTTTATTAGACTAGGAAACATCTTGGTTTAGTATTTAGAGTTATTTTATTATTTTTAAAAAGAAAAAAGTCACTTTTTGAACTCAATTGAACCTTGTCTAGGAATTATAACAAGGGCTAGTTCCAAATACTCTGAATCTATCCCATATAGCTCCCAAAATAAATTATAGTTTAGTGATCCTCAGGGTTATTTTCATATACCCAAAAGATCACAGATAAATAAAATAAGTTGCAATTAAAAATAATACATATATTTCAAATATAAGCATAAACTCTAAACTTTCAAATAAGAATTATAATAAAATTTTAATAATTAATTCATATAGAATTCAAAATTTAACAAAAATCTAAGGATATATTTTTACTTTAAATAATGAATTGAAAAGAATTTTCTCAACAAAAATATTAAAATTAAATAATTTCTTTGGAGAAAACTTAATAAAATTTATTATAACTGTTTTCCAAACACATAATAAAATGAGAAGTGCTTCACTATTGTATTCCTTATAAAAATTCAGGTGGGGTCACCTCTGAGTAAAATTCTTGTAACTCAATTCTAATTAATCTGAAGTTAAATTTTTACTATTTTCTGAAATGTCAAAATTTATGTGTGTATTACATAATTAGACTTCAATTTACATATAATCAATTGATAATTACATATGTTTACCATAATTATTTAATTGAATTACATATGTAAAATTTGAAATATAACACATGATGAAGAATTATAAAGAAATGAACTGGAAAAATTAGCTTTGGGGGGAAAAGGGAATTTTGGCTCTAAGGGTTCCAGACTCCCCTAAATTTCTCTCTGACAGGCATGAGATGTCAAAATTTACACAATTGTTCATTAATTTTGACTTGTAATTGAATCATAGGGTCTGTGACTTAATTGATGATGATGTTTTAATATTACCAGGGAGGTTTGGATTGTTTTCAAAAGGGTAAAAAGACTATTAAGTCAAGGAGAAATTCATAAAAAGAGTTTAGCTTCTTTGAAGGTCTCTTACAAGCTTTCTGAAATGTTTTGGAGGCTTAAAGCCAACTATTACTATAGCAATGGCTAGTTCAAAAGACTAAAAATGGCTAAAATCAGCTGTTTTTAGTCCAAACAAGGGTTAAATGATTACATGGCTGGCCTTTCTGTCTTGAGTGGTTTTTCACAACTGTTCAGAGTGAATTTTAACTTTTTAGTAAGAGGATTGGTGCCTAGAAAAGAATGTTTTCTTTATAACACTTTTCTCTTCATGTGAGAATCTTTTCCTTTTACACATAGTTTAAACACTGTTAAACAAATCAATATAATATTCCAGCCACCATTTTTGAATAATTTTGAGCTTTTGTATCCAATTTAAATAGTTCTTATAATAATTCTTTTTAGCTCTTTATGCTAATTTTACCCTTGAAACACCCTAAAAGTGAATTAAAGAATATTTTATCACTGAAACCTTTGTCACTTTGTTTCCAAATTCACTATGGTCACTTTTAGCTGTGTTTTCTCTTTAATATTGGTTTTAGAGAATCTGTTCTCATATTAATTGCCTGCAGTTCTTATCTCCATTAATTCCAATTGAAATTTCTCTTGAAGAAATTCCTGTTTTAGCCATAAATATCTCTTTTAGAGTATTTTTGGATAAATTTTTATTTCTGGTAAAAAATAATATTTATCATATTATCTCTTTATAATAGGAAATTTAAAAGTAATGATTTTTTTCTGTGTGTTCTCTAAGAATTATCATTTTTTACCTTATACAAATTTCAAGGACAGGAAAAAGTACTTGATTTTTAATCAATGTTTCATATCCACACCTTAAACAATTATGTCAATTTTTACTCTTATCTTAATCTCAGATTATTTATAGTTGTACTGTGAGCTAAATTGGATTTGTTTTTTTATAGTAATGTTCTCTGAAACATGAAATTAATAATACATTTTTAATATTTTTTTTCTAACAAATCCCACAAACATTATTAAAAAAAACTACTAAGACCCTTGTAAAGAGCTTATTCAATATTTATAGCCAAATAACATCTCTTATTCACCAATATTCTACTACTCCTATAGCTAATTTACATTGAATAAAATTTGAGATTAAATTAAATAATAAAAAGGTTAAATTAAAATTAAAACTACAATTGATATAAGAATTTTTATAATAAATTCATTCAAAAATGATTTTCAAATATTCCTTTGATAATTTTGAAAAGTGGAAATAAAATTGTACATCATTCTGAATTCCCCACCTTAACTAAAAGAATACAAATAGAAATTCTCAAAACCTTCCAAGCTCAAAATATCAAACCTATATATTTCTAAGAGATTCTATCAAAATGGTACTTGGTATTTTTCCTTCTGGATCTTCATTTTGAGAAGAATCATAAGAGAAAGTTATTTTAAATTTAGTTTAGACAACTACTGAAGAAGTGATTTGAAAACAATCTTGATATGAGCTTTCAACCATAGAAACAAACTATCATGGATTCAGAAAGGGAATTCTAGGTATGAAAAATATTAATGTAATTCTGAGCCCACAAGCTGTGGCATCAAGAAAAATACCTTTCAATTGAACTTCAAAGCCATCATATCATGGGAGAATCTAATAATTGGACTTATTAAAAAGAATAGGCTCAATTCATTTCATTTAGAACATTTCAAAAATTCTTCCCTTGATGCATCAAAATTTCAGAAAGAAATATCTATGGAAATTTGGGAAATATGGCCAAGAGGAGAAAAAGAAAAGTTTTTGAATCCAAAGACACCAAGAAAGAAAAGGACCAAGCCTCATATTAGATCACAGATATGGAATTAGTTAGTAGGCCCATAAAGCATGGAGTTTTTTCTGATTGAATTATCTGAAAGTTTATTGGAACATCAATTTGTTTCATCAAAAAGGTACCTTGTTAGAGAACTAACTTGAGATATTCCTCCCTCCACTGACTTCTTCTATGATACTGAATAAGATTCAGAAGGAAATTATAATTCAACAAAACTTCACTAGAGGAATGAGGCTTTTAATCTGCTCTTTAATAGTCCACATTTCCCTTTCTTAAGCCTCTTATATGAAGTCTAGAATAAAAACAAAGCTTAAATATTGTTTAATATAACCAAAAGCAAGTCACAAATACAGCAGAAAGTCAATCTTTACCATCATTCATATCAAAATTATATACAGCTTAGTACTGAAATTCTATAAAAATGAGTATCAGAATTCAATTCTGAGTCACCATGAGCAAACTTTCTACACCTGAAAGAAGGTGTTGCATTTGGAAATTAGCTTGTACCCTTCCTGTGAACTAGGTTGAACCCAGGATTTTAGTTTCTGTTAGTATTCCAAGTTATTCCAAGTCACTTCAATATTACAGAAGTTCAATGATTTTCTTCCTTTCTTAATGGAATTGACCAAGTATATAGTATATCATATGAACTTTTTCCATTTATATTCTCATCCTCAAGTGAATACTCTCAATGGTAAAAAATTGAATCTCAAAATATATTTTCAATTTAAATAACTCCATTTTTTAAGTCCAAAATAGGTTAAATCCAGTTTACAAAATAAAAAAAAGTTCTACCTTTATTGATTTATGACCTATTATTACTTTATCAAAATTTCAATTCTTATTTCCATCTCAAAACATGGCTTTCAAATGTTAATATCAGCTATTTTCAACTAACTCCTCTTTTAAAAAAGCTTAAATTTTTTAATATATTTCTTTTAAAAATGGCTAAGCTTCTGGAACCTCACAATCAAAATATGAGGTTTATTGAAAGCCCTTTTAATAAACGTCTTTTAGAAAAAATAGAAAAATGTGTATATTTTTTCTTCTCTATTGATTTGAATCTCTAAAACTTAAATTTATTCATTTTTTTATTTTCTGATTGATTTGTATCATCAAAAATTTGCATCAATTTTCATTAAAAAAAACAAAATTTCTCTTTTTGAAGAGTTTGAACCTTACTATTGCTTGTTTAAGAGTAGTATTTCTCAATTCACAAGAGAATTGGTGTGCTTTATACATTACAGCCTCTGAAAGTGGATGAGATTAAAATCTTCAAAAGCAATTAAAGTACATGTCCTGTAATGACTCCTACTGTAAATTTGTCAACAATTGTTTAAAATTTCACAGTACAAGCTTTTACAGGCCTTGTACTATAACAAAATCAACACTTATAAAAAAATTACAGTAAAAGTCCTTTCAAGGCATACTACTAAAATTTTCATTGAAAACCAAAAAAAATTAAAATTAAATAAAATAAAAAAAATAAAAGGAACTATAGAAAAATGAAAAAAAAATCAAAAAAGCAAAAAAAAAAACTGATAAAATAATCAAAATAACACATCACTATAAAAAATTGATAAAAACACTCAAAAAAGTCAAAAAAATGTTTAAAATTGACTTAAACCAGTATAAAAACAGTTTTTTCTATTTCTTTTATTCAAAAACTATTAAAAAAAATCCTTATTTCAATTATAATAACAAAGTCACTGCACATTTTCTAATTTTTTTATTATTCTTTTTTGATGTATTTCTGTCATTCTATTCAAAATCTTTGCTAAAAAATTTCTTTTTGGAATATTTTTTGTGGTTTTTGTATTTCTTTTTTCTCTTTCAATAATAAAATTAAATAAAATTAATTTTATAAACTAATGTTGAAAAGACCATTTGTAGTTTTTAAGCTCATTAGCATGCTTATCAAACTGATAATGAATTAAAATAATTTTAATTTCTTTCAATTATAAAGCTTCGATTCACTTAATATCTGATATCTATCTTCCAATATAGAATAAGATTATGTCAAAAAAATATAAAAGAGCTTGATTTAACTATGAGCCTGTTAAAATGTTGTCAAAATTTAGATTGATCATATTTATTTCTTTGTGAATGTTCCAAAGAATTTTTCTTTCCTTTCAAAAAGAGATATCTCAAAACTTTTATCATATATTCATTAATAAAAGCATATTATTCATCATTATTTTTAATAATCAATCCTTTGTTTGTAAAAAAAATTGAAGATGGGTTTGAAAATTTCTAAAAAGATGATTTTCATAAATTCCTATCAAAAAATAAGATTGAATGAGTAAATTCCCAGAGAAATTCTTTATAATTAAAATTCAATACTTAAAATATGATTTAGACCATTTTTTGATTCTTATTGAGCATGGCTCTGAAGTATTATTTGTGCTACTAAAAGCTCAATTGACCAAAGGGTACAGCTTATTTCCGTGGCCTACCTTTTTAAAATTTGAATTTAAAAAGTACTTCAACCCTTTTTGGAAGGATGAATACAAAATAAAAACACTAAATTTTCTCATATTATTTCTTAAAACCACTTAAGAGAGATGTGTATAGGATATTTTTACCTCAAATTTATAAATATCTTATTATTATGAATTTTTCATTAATTTATATTTTATGAGCTTATTAACATAATTTTTAATTTAAAAAACTTTCAGGAGCTTTATAGATATATTTTTAGAAATAAATTTTCTTAAAGACCCTATTTATGCAAGTTCCTTTTCCTTAATATTGTACAAGGTTACTATTGTTTGAAAGAAATATAAATTAGTTGTCTCAGGTATTCATAAATATTTATTTTTAATTATTTCCAATATATATTGAATCTATGTATCAGTTTTAATTAAGTGATAAATAATAGCATAGAAAGGTGTCCTGCCTAATTTTGAAGAAATTTCAGTTTAGAAGAATTAAAAAACTTTTTTCTTAATTACTTCTGATTATCTTAGTTTTAATTATGTAGTATTTGTAAAGTAAAAAAACTATTTAAAGATAATTAAAGCTATAAGCCTATCAATTTCATATGAGATTTTTGATTATTGATTAAATGGAGATTTCTCCATATATCCTAATCATTAAGAATTTTTTAAAAATTAATTTTTTTGAATTTAAAATGAAAAAGGCTTTGTAATAGAGTGAAAATTATCAAAATAATGATTTAAAAAGTTTTCTTAATCAAATTCCTTTAAATAATTAAATAATTGATTACAATAATGGCTGGCCATATTGACACATAAATATTAGATATCCTCAAATTTCTCAAAAAAAAACATGCATTCTATAAGCTTCATTCAAGCTTTTTATACAGATACTACCCTAATCTACTCAAATTATAAATTCAAATGATCTTGATTTTAACCCATTTTAGTAACACATTAAATAAAGATAATGATTTTTTTTAGAACTCATAATTTCTCCACAGCAATATTCCAATCTGAGCTAAATGTGTAATAATAAAATGAAAATTGGATGCTCCATAGAACTCAAGAATCTTATTTTTTTGATTTTTATTTTACATGAAGATAAAAATAGTTTTTAGCTTAAACCATGGAATAGAATAATGAAGAATCCCTCAATCATGAAACTAAAACCCAATATTTTAATTTGAATATTTATTTCATCTAGCTATAAGTGTAATAATCTTCTTTAAAGAAGCTTATGGACTAAAAGAGAGGTGTTATTATTCAAATATAAGCTACATTTTGATTGGCCTCTCCTTAAAATTACTCTGTTCCATAAAGATTGAAAGCTTGTTTCAATTTAAATTAAAACTTTTATCTTAAAAGAGAGAAAACATAAGGCATATAATGCCTCACAAAATAAGGCTTTTTAAAAGATAAAAAAGCTAATTGGTATGGTATATTTTTCATAATATGTATATATTCATACAGTCTCAAAGTCCCCAAGAAATGATAAGATTGATTATGAGCTTTTTTTTAGAAAATTATTTATCTTTCCCATTAGTGAGCTTTATATAAATCTTAAAGTGTGATATATATGTGAAGATCTCTAGGAAAATGCCCAGAGGTTTGATTTTATTTTAAAAAAAACTGATAGAAAGTAACAAATGATATTTGAACAAAGGGAAAATTAAAATAAGCCTTTTCATCATTTATTGTTGAATTATTGAGCTTTTAAAACCCTGACCAAACACTGATATTGAGCCAAGTCAATTAAGACTTTGTGGCTTGTATATGTGGGTTAAATTTCTCCCAAAGCTTTTATTTTTTTTCCTATCTTCAACCTGAATCCAATCTATGTGAAATGTCAAATTCCAAATGCAACACCTGCTATCAGGTGTAGCCACTTTGCTCATGGTTAGTATTAAAAGAATATTCATGAGCCTTCATATACCATGTAATAATATTGATTCCTGATACCTATATAGACCTGTAAAACATCTTTAATAAGTAAAGATTAAGAAGAAATAATCCATTTCATCATTCTTAATTCAGATATTGAATTCTATAAATTAGTTTGAAATTGAAAACTTTCAGATGAAACTTGAAAATTCTAAATATATTCTTGAATTTAAATTATTCCATATTTTTTTTAATTCTATTTTTTAATAATTGAATATTTTTTATTAAATACCACATAAATTATTTTTCTCTTACATTGAGAAGGAATATAACTTTCCATGTACAAATTAATGTCTTGTTATGACCAAAAAAACCATTTTATTCCTAACCAAGTATAAAATCACATCTATTTATTAAATATAAAATAATTTTTGGTTTGGGCTTAAAAGTTCCTTCAAAAACATTAGTGTAAAATTAAAGTTGAGAAATTCTTTGATATTTATTGGTTGCATATATCTGAGGAGAATTAATTGATTTTATTATTTTTGTTGAGAAATGTTTTTTTTTGCCTAATAGACAAAATATTCTATAGCTTTATGTAAATAGAAATTAAATCACTAATTTTTCAAAAGAAGATATAAGGTATAAATTGCCTATTAAGATTAGAGATATATAATTTTCAAAAATTAAAATTAATTTTATTATTTCATAACATAATTCTTGAAAATTTTACTCATTTATTAATTTGGAAATTCAAGAACATAAATCAAAAAAAAAAAGATATTTTAAAAGTTTTTCTTATTCAATTTTCATGAATTAAGTTTTAAAAATAATAATTAAATGGGTTTATTTTTTTATCAGTATTAATGAGTAGTCAAACTATTTTAACTGAATATCTTCAAAAATGAAATTCAATTAAATAATATAGTAAAAGCTAAGAAAATAAGGTGAAACAATTCATAAAATAATATCATCTATTAATATTAGTAATTTTATAATAGCTTTAAATATCTCTTTTAGAATACTTGAGAATTATTAAAACTATATGAGAAATATCTTCAAATATTCTAATTCCTTCCTTCAATATATGTAGAACTTCCAAGACTAAAAACCCTAAAGATTTTTAACATTATTATTTTTATTTCAAAAATTTCACTCCAGTGATGAAATACTTTTTAAAAGGGATTATATAAATAAATTTTTTTAAAATTCTGTATTAAATTTAAATAAATTAAGTCAAAATATTATTTATGAGATAAGATTTTCAGATTAAACTGATTTAATTGCCTTTTGGGTTTTGGAATCTCTTTTAGAATAAAATTTTATATCAGTTCATATTCAAAAATATTTAAAAACCAAATTCAATTTATTAAATTCTTTTATCTCAAAATATATATTAAAAAAATTACTATTAAAATTTTTTCTCATGTTTTCATAATTTTATATTGTTTTGATGTCTAATTAGCTTTTGGACTGTCTTATGAGATTATTTTCTTATATCGAATTTCTTCACATCTCATTATATATTTTTTTAAAAGCCTAATTTTTAAAATAAAAATAATTTTAAAATTAAACAAGTATATATTATATTATAAATTAAATATAATTCAAATAAATCAATAATTTGACAAAATAAATTATCAAAATATTTTTATTATCAATCAAAGGAAAAGAATGAAAAGAAACTAATGAAAATTTGAAAAATATTCAATAATTTTTTATTTGAATTAACTGTAAAATTACCATTACATAAAATAGGAAAAAAAAATTCTAATGTAGAATTTATAAGAAGTTTCCAATATTGAGAGCTGGAAGATTTTCAAATATTCATATAAATCTTAAATAGAGTGGTGGTTAAAACATCAAAGGGGAGAAAGAGGGGGAGAGGAAGATGAACAAAAGAAAGAAAGCTAGAGGCCTAAAGGCACCTTATAAGATAAATTCTTGATTTTGAAATTAAAAATCCCTTAAAATAAGGATTTGAATGATTTAAAATTTGTCAAGAGTGATTATTTATTAGAAAAATAAAAGAAAATCATTAATAATAGAATTTATTCAATAAAGGTGTATTCCATAAATAAAGCTAAATATCTAAGATCATTTAATCATTGGATAGATTTATTATTAAAAATATACCTCCTTGTAATATACCCTTTAAGGAAATTCTTTTCTCAAAATTTAAGCCTTTTGGATTTTTGAGTTTTTCTTCTCAAGTCAGAAGCCTTAATTATGTCTGATGGAGAATCAAAAAATTAAGAATTTGAAAATTTCAATTTCAGAATGGATATTCTTATCAAAGAGCTGAGAACATAAGAAATTGTAGTATATTCTGGAAGTTCAAAGTTGAAATAAGAATGTGGTTTGAATTAAGTAATGAATTCCAATAACAATGAAAGACCTTTCTTGATATTTCTATAATGTTCATGTGGATAAGAAGTAATGAGAATTTGGAAAAACAGAAAAATTCATGGTTCAACCCATTTCAGAAGAACAGTCAAAGCCCAGCCTTATCTGGATCCAAGCTAATTGCAACCAATTTTCTTATGGTGAATTGTGCAGCATTTAGCATAAAACAGTCTAATAAAAAAGCTAAGATAGCCACAATCCAATTATGGTGGTGCCCTGGACACAGTGGCACCCCATGAGATTAAAAAGTAGACAAGCAGGCAAAAACAGAAGCACAAGATCCAACAACAAAGATTCAGTATGCATAAGTGTGGCAAAAATATTTCAACTAATCAAAGAACAAAATAAAGAAAACAAACCAAGAAATTTGGAAAGATTTAATCCAAGTCCAACATCATCATCAAAACACTCACCAATTTATCAACTACACATAGGCCATTTGCTACTAAATCAACACCCACACTGAATACAAGTGCAAACCAGCTCATTATGTAATGATTTCCAACAGCTCAAATCTGTAAAATGCTTCTTGTCCTATTGTAGGCAAATATAGTACACAAAGAAAGTGGTATTTATTTTTTATTATAAAATTATTTTCCTTTTCTTTAAAAATAAATAAACTTAAATCTTTAAAATGATATCGAATTTTTTTCAAAAAAATAAAAAAGTAAATCTGATTTTCTTTTTTTTTTGATGAGAATTGTAATTTTGCTCTTTTTTTTTTCTAATTTATATAAATCTTTAGTCCCCTTTTTTCTTTTAGGTTAAAAAAAACTAAATAAATGTTTCTTATTTTTGGATAAAGAGGTACTTAAAAGTTTTAAATCCCAAGTAATTATTTAATTTATGAGATTGAATTATTAAAATTAAAATCTAATTTTATGGTAAAAAAGCAAGTACTGTAATATTTTTTTAGCTGAATTTATTATTTAAAAAGAAATAATCTTCAAATTTGTTGGTTAAAAATTAAATTTAATGATTTTTAATAAATTTTTTAATAAATTTTTTGAATTTTAATCATATCAATTTATTTAAAAATTTTAATTTCTCAACTTGCAAATTAAATTTTGATAGGAGTAATTTAAAAATTTTCAAAAAAGTTTCATCTCCTCTAGAATTTTTAATTTACAACTTTTCCTTTTGATAAATTTTAACTCCTCAATCTCAAATTCAATCTTAATCTTAATTAAATCTCAACCACTCTCAATCCATCGATCCATCAATCCATCAATCCATCAATCCATCAATCCATCGATCCATCAATAATTTTTAAAATCTTCAACGAATTTAAATTAATCAAGTTTTGCTTCATCCAGGCCTTCTATCAGCTTTTAAATCGACAACAAAAACGCGAATTTAAATCAAAATCAAATTATTCATCATGCCAATCTTTTGGGATTCATCCTTAAAACTTTTAAATCAATTACCCAACATTCCTTCAAATTATTATCGTTGGGAACCACCTCAAACTCCTTTCTCAACTTATTCAACTCTTTTCGCTACTATGATCACTTATTTGGTTATAGTCTTAGGCGGTCAAAAATTAATGACAGATCGTAAACCAATTCGTAAGTTATCATCAAGTTCTTTATTAAAATTAAAAAAAAAATTTATATAAAATAATCATAATAATTCAATAATTCATTTATTAATTCATTCTTAAAATCTTCTTTTAGAACTTAAACCTTTATTCATCTTACATAATATCTTACTTTCAATTAGCTCCTTTTGGTTATTAATCTTATTAATCGAACAAGTCTTACCTATCTATCTAAATCATGGCTTCTTTTACTCAATCTGTCACGCAAACGCTTGGACCCCTCAATTAGCTACAATTTATATAATAAATTATTAGTAAGAATTCTTATTTTATTGGGGATAATCTAAATTTGATTCAATCATTAACATTTTCATTCTCATTCTCATCTTCATTTGGTCTTCAATTAGCTTTAAATATTGGGAATTACTTGATACTTGCTTCTTAGTCACCAAAAAGAAAAGTTTACAATTCCTTCATGTATTCCATCATAGTGCTACAGCTATCCTTTGCTTCGTTCAATTAGATGGTAAAACTCCAGTTAGTTGGGTACCCATCATGGCTAATCTATTAGTTCACGTCATCATGTATTACGTATGTCTCTTTATCGTTTTTTTAATCATCCATCTTCTTCCTTTTGAATTAATCCTTCCTTTGCTTTTGCTCGATCACTTGGTTTTTAGTATTATTTCACTACTTCTGCTTTTCCTGGTTATAAACCTTGGTACAAAAAAGCTCTAACTACTCTTCAAATTAGCCAATTCGTCGTTGATCTCTTTGTAGTCTATTTCGCTTGTAAGTCAATCTTGAATCTTGAAAAAAAAAAACTTTGTTGTCTTAAATTCATGACTCATTAAATTATCTCTTCAATCATATACTTTCAAATCACAAATAGCTTATTCTTACTTTGCTGCCGAATATGGTGATTGGCCAACAATGGGAACTTGTACCGGTACTGAAGGCGCTGCGTTATTCGGTTGTGCTATCTTAACTTCTTATCTATTCTTGGTGAGAAATCTTGAACTGTTATTCATCATGTTCATAAATTCAAATAACTAATTAATTCAAATCAATCATCAGTTTATTAACTTTTACCGTAAAACCTATCAAAAAACCCCAATCAGCAAGCGAACAAAATCTTCATAAACGCTGAAAACCAAAAAAAAACCAAAAATGAACCTACTCTCATCATCATCTTCAAACTAATTTTTCTTTATTGACCTGCGGCATAATTTACAAGTTACTCGCAAAGTTTTGTTTTGTTTGTCTAGTTATAACTCCAGACATTTCACTCTCAGGACATGAATGACAGATCTGTGTAAAAGTTACATCTGAAGGCATCATAATTTTTTTTAATGGCTGTTTTAAACCTTGCAAATCATTATAGTAGACTTCCCCTCATTGGCTTGAGGATTTATTCAAAATTCACTTTTCAAACCTCCCTAGTGTTCTTTTTTGTTTCAAAAATCTTAACGATCAGAATGATCATTTAGTAATATCGATTCAAACTTTTGTGTTAATATGACGACTTATCCTTAAATCTTGGAAGCGAAATTTCATATGCATAGACATTACCCTTCTCAATTTCAAATAAACCTTTCAAACTTCCTGTTCTACCAAACCATTTACCATTTTTTTGCCACTCTTAACCCATCAATGAAAGACTCAATCACAAATCAAATTGACTTTTGCTCCACTTTCAATCTATCCTATCAACATCTTCAATCATTAATGCTCAACAATCAAATTCCTACCTCGCAATCAACCTTATTCTTTTGGAATAGCAGTCTTGTGAAGGCTTACTGCCTATATAAACTTTTCCAAAAGCCCATTTGTCTTAAGTCTAGTGTGAAATCATGATCATTTTAATTAAACCTATGAATGTAGATTATGCCGGAGAAAATGAGATCAAATTGAATAACATTTCAATTAATAGAATTCAAGTTGCTAAACAAACTTCGAAATAGAAAACAAGAGAACATTTGTGGTAGTGATCCAATGTTTCTAATTGCCTCAATTCATTCAAAAGATCAAAATGAGTCATGTATACTAGAAATTGCTATAATACATACTTCTCTATCACCATAATACTCACACAAGTCCTTGGAATTTTGCATTCTCACAGTTTGTACTTATAAACTGAAATGCATCAGATTATCATAAAATGAATAAAAACTAAGAATAAAATAATTTCAAAATTCAATTTATATATTTTTATTTTATTCTTGAATCAATTAATTTTCTTTCTTATTATTATTAGGGGGTTGGTAAACACACGTAAGTGACCTTATTTTTCAAAAAAAATTCCTCAGGCTCAGTTTTGAGGATTTTTTTAATTTTTTTTGCCATATTTTTCCCAACTTGGCATGTCAATAAGAACAAATTTTTTCAATTTTTTTTTTGCCAAATTTCACCAATTTGGCCAATATGCCAAAATGGCATATTTTTTTCAAAAATTCATTTAAAATCTTCCCACTTATGAATTTCCTTCATTTTTTTTTTAAATGAAGGGTTCAATGTGAAGAATAAAGCACCAGAATCCCATAATTTTGGGAATTTTTTTGGTGGGACAAGTGAAGGCGCAAAAAGGGTTTTTTTTTCAAATGTTTTTTCCCATCATTGTAATATGTGAATTTAATAACTTCCCACTTATGAATTTCCTTCATTTTTTTAAATTAAAGGGTTCAATATGGACAATAGAGAACCAGAAGCTTATGAATTGGGAAAATCTTTTTGGTGGGACAACAAGTGAAGGCGCAATGAGTGTTTTTTTTCAACTGTTTTTTTTCTTGTGTGTAATATGACTATTTTCAAGTACAAAAGTTCCACATGTTTGATAAAAAAGGAGACTGAGGTGGGATTTAAGCAATAAATATGACTGAGGAGGGGGATAATTGGCGTAAATTGTATATACAAAAATCATTCAATCAGAATCAACCTCCAAAATAGTGGGTTTTTTCTGAGAGGGGGAGGAAGATTGGACAAATACAACATTCTGTGTTTCTTAAATTTATCAGCCCACCCCAGGGCTTGTGTTTGGGCATGAATCTCCCAGTTCACAGTAATGGGGGGGACTGGATAAACTTTACAAATGATGATGTTCAATGGAACAAAATGAGCACAACTATTCAAGAAGCAGATGAAAATGGGGGGATTATCATTTGGAGGACAGAAATAAGGGAAAAAAAAATATTGGGCTGTGGAGTAAAAGATAACTGGTCTTTTATACTTATTACCTTGCAGAGGACCAAACAAAATTTTCTTCTTTGAGAGTGTCAATAAGAGCATCAATGGGCCTTCTGCCTTGCAGTTTGTCTTTCTTGATTTTCTTGACTTGGTTGTAAATGTCTTGAAGGATTACAGGCCTGTCAGACTCCCTCTGGCTGCATAATTGGGCCTGAATTTGCCTTGGCATGAGCAGTGATTCAGACATTTGAGCAATTTGGGATATTTCTTGCTCATTGAATTTCCTGAAAGCAGGATGTGCCATGATATTTTCAGTGGCATCATGGCTATGTTCAGGATTTTTGACTTTAAGAGTCCAAGTGGTACTCTTGGCATATTTCCTGGCATAAATTTTAAAAGGACCGTCAAGCTTTCTTGAGGTGACTGTTTTGGAGGGCCTTTTGTTGGGATTTGGGGTGCCAGACCTGTCACAACATATTTCAATTTGGTTGTGGGTCATATTGGACCTCAAGGTGGATACAGCATACCCCTGAGCCCTGGCAACATTATGCACATGTTTCCAAAGAAGCTCAAGGGTCTAAAATTCACCTTCAGTGGGGGGTTGAAGCATTTTTTAATGAAAAATATGTATAAAAGTGAAAAAAGGGGGAATTGTGGGATTTGGAATGGGGTAAGAACCTTTTGAAATGTGAAAAAGAGGTGAAAAAAGGTGTGAAAAATGAACAGAAGTGATTAAGAGTGAAAGAAAGTGGTTTAAATGTGGGATTAATAGATGAGGGAAGGTAAAAAATTGAAAATTGAGAGGCTTGAAAGCAGGTTGTTGTGGTGGAAAATGCAGTCTTTGGGGGAAAAAAAGAAAAAAAAGTATGAAAAGCTTTGCAAAATGGCTTTGGTAATGCTGTTTTTCCAAAAAAAAAAATGGTTTGGGGTGGGGATAATGTGGATTATTGGGGTGTTTGGGCTTGTTTCTTTTTTTGGGGGGGGGGCTGGGCAAAAAAATCTGAAACAATTTGGAGTTAGAGAGGTTTTGTGGGGAAAAAACCTCTTTTGGGCATGTTTTGGCCCAATACAGGCCCAATTGTGTTTCATTTTTAATTAAAAATGAGCCCAGGGCACCCCTTACATGTTTTTACCAATTTATGGCCAAAACACGTAAGCTCTTATGTGTTTTTACCAATTTGCTTACATGTTTTTACCAACACCCTATTATTATTACCATTATTATTTTCAAATCTCATTTTTTAAAACAAATAAAATAATTAATTAAGTAATTAAAAGGTCTAAAAAAAATATAATTAAATGATCAATTATTTTTGTTATTCTTATATATTGAAATAATTTAAAAAAACCTTTTTGGTTTATAAAAAGAAAAAACCCACCTAAAATCTAATTTATTAATGTTTTTTTTCTTTTAACTTTTTGAAAAAATCAATTAGAAAAAAAGTTGTTTATATATATATAATATTATAATAAACTTATTTGATTTAAATTCATATATAACTCTTTTGTTTTTTAATTTTTATTTGAATCAAATCAAATCAATTAGTTATTCATTCATTCAGAACTTTTTTCAAGAAAAGAAACTAATTTTTATGAAATAATAATAATAGTAGGGGATGTCAAAGTTACCAAATATTCACTTACAAATCCTGGATTTTTTTTTGAGAGAATCCTGCATTTGATTTAGGAGTTTTTCTAAACACCACACCTAAAAAGGTGTGGTATTTCAAGGTACAAAAGCTTTTTTTTTGGTACCAACTCATGAATTTCATCACCTCAAATACCACTTTTTTTTTGTCCAAGAAGATTTTTTCAAGTCACCAATAATTCAATTTATATTGATTTCTATCATGAATTCATAAAGATACTTTTGAATAGACTTGAAAAACTAAAGAATTTTGTACTTTTCATACACACATGTATGTAATATATTGAAATATCAAAGTAATTTATTAAAAAAATAATTAAAACACACTAAATTTAAATTATAATTCCTTTAAAAGAAAATCTTTTGTACAATCACTCCAAACATGTTAAATAGAAAAAATAATAATAAGATAATTATGAAAATAATTTAAGGAAATAGTAATTTTTTGAAATGGTTTAGTATACATATATATTTTTATTCCATTCATTCTTAAGTAATAGTAATCTCATTAAGATTTATTATATTATATGTTAAAAATCTTTTGAACTCTTTTTTTTTTTGTTATCAAAATCAAATTTAAAAAAAAATTAAATTTAAAATCAATTGAGTTTATTATTAAGATTAATATAAATTTTTAAATTAATAAATATTGTTAATTATTTTTTTTTATTAATATTCTCAGTTTTTTTTTTTTTTTTTTTTTTTTAAAAAAAGAAATTCAAACCTTTAAAAAATATATATACATATAAATTTGATAAATTTTTTTAATTCATTAATAATGAATTAATTAAAAAAAATTATAAAAAAAAAGAAAGTTTTTTTTTCATTTTTAAAAAGAAATAAGAGAAAAAAAAATTTATTGTTTTCATTATAAGAATTCTTTTTTTTTGTTTAAGTAAGTAAAATTATTTCATAATATTGTTATTTTTTTATCTATTTTGAAAGATTAATCTTCTATTTCTTAATGATATACTGATTTTCAGATAGTATTTAAACTCATAAAATTAGACAAAATAGAATTAAAAACAACTTTATTACACTAAAAAAAAACAAAAAAAACTAATAATATTCTTTTATTATTATCATTATTGAAAAAAAAGGAGAAAATCAATATAATTATTTCTTTAAAGAATGAATCATGAAACTTAATTTAAATTCAAGAAAAAAGAGATATAATTAAATAAAAAAATTCAAACTAAAAATTTTTGATAAAGAAATCTATGAATTTAATTTTTAAAAGATTAAGATGATAAAAATTTAATAATAGGGGGTGTTAAATTCAACAAATCCTGCCTTGAAATGAAGCCAAATCACAACACTAAATCCTGGGTTTTTCATTTGTAAATCAAATGGCATTTTAACTGAGACCCCTGGTATTTTCACCAAATCCCATGAATATGGGATTTCATTTTGAGACCTAACCCAAATGAGTATTAACAATTCACAACTGTAAAAAATATTCTTCTACACTCCATTTTTGAAAATCTGACTGAAAAGTTTACAATCCATTTATATTTCTTCAACCATATAATAATGCCTTGGGCCAAAACAAAACACATCAAGTAAGATATGAAGATCACCTTGGGCCTTCCTCATCCATCAGGTCACTTAATCTATACTGATTATTCAACCATAATCAATTGGCTTTCAATAAAATCCAATTTCAAATCATGTTTTGGTAGGAGTGGTTCAACTTCAATTGGAAGGAAACCTTTATTAAAGCAGAATGGGTTTCAACTTTTGGCCATTGAGGTCAACAAAAAATCATGAAATTTCCTAAAACTTAGCTCAAGAAGCATCCAATATCAATGGAAAAAATATAAAAAGAAGTATATGGCAGAATTTGTTTTTGAAAATTTAACTGGGGTTGGACTAACCAAAGAAGATGAGAGTAAAGGTATCAAATCCATGAGTGAAAATCTTGAAAGTATATATCCTTTCTATATTGAAATGGATGTGATCTTTGGCAACAAGCCCAATTTCACTCCCATTGAAAGCTATGATTTTCAAGAAAAAGAAAGCTTCAATGGTGATTATGATTATATTTTGATTAATAAGGTAACCTTTCATCTCTTTTTATTTTTAACTGAGACAATTAAAGCCCATTTGCTTTTTAAAGGAAAATTAATTTTCAGAATAAACTCTCAATATTTATCCTTTGCTTAATAATGATGATGACTTAGTTTAAGTGGAAAACATGAAAGATGAATCAGTAAGTATGATTAAGCCTAATATTTATAAAATCTGATGTTGATTATTTCTTCTTTGACCAGCTAAGGAAATCAATAATACATTCAACACAAAAGTTTAATCAAGAATTAACATCCAACTTGAATGACAAGAGTGGATCTAGGAAAAGGTTGATGGATATGTTTGCACCTAAATATGCTTATTTTCTTGAATCATTTCAAAAGGGTTTGTCTTGAAATTATTGTTACTCTGATCAGTCCTACTGAAAAAAGTCAATATTCTTAGCCCATGAAACCAGTGATAATGCTTGTTTAGAGTGGGACAGGGAGAGGTGGAATGAAGAGAAAGTGAGGAACATGGAAAAGAAACAGTTTGAAGAAGCCAAGTTCCAAAAGAAAATGGAGTTTGATAAGAAGAAACACACCAACAAATATGAATTTGAAAAAAAAAGTGGATTTGGGAATTGAAACTTAAGGAAAAATAATGCCAGATGGATCTCACTATAGCAGCATTGTCATCAAGCAGGACAATTGTGGAGCTGGAACGCATTCTGAAATTAATCAATAAGAAGTAATTTATTAGGGATAAATGATTTTATTTTAATTTGGTAATGCATACATCATATGAAATATTCAGTGGTTCCCAAAAATGATCAAAGAACTTATGCAGTGAGGTCAGGACATGAATGGATTGGTTACACAAACAATGTATCACCCAGGGCTTATCCCTTGTGTAATTTGGATACCAAACAGTAATGCATAACTGTAGTTTTTGTTCAAAAGGTTCACTTTTAAATTCAAATTTACCTGTTGGGATTATTAGGAAAAATTGTTAATCACTTTTCATTTGAGGGGGGGGGGGGTTGAAATGTGATAATTTTAAAATGGGTGATTTGTAAAATATAAATGATGTTTATTTTAAATTTGGGAACAAATTTGAAATTTTCCATTTAATTTAAAAATTAAAATCCAATTTTTTTAATAATTGAAATGGTTGGCAACTTTAGCACTGAAATTTTATTTCCCAAAGACCAATTAGAAATTTTTTTCAAATTCAATTTCATTTCTCCCTATTTTTTTTTTTACAAATTCAATTTCATTTCTCCCTCTTATTTTAATTTTAATTTCTTATAATTTTTCATTTTAATTACCCCACTTATTTTGAACCAAAAAAACTGGTATTTATTTCAATTATTCACTTACAAATCTCTCACTAAAACTGATTCACTCCTCTTTTGTCCAGATTTTCAAGCTTTTTTTATTTCTGATTTTCATTAAAAAAAATCAAATCAGTTTTCTTTTTCTTTTAATCCTCTTATGTTTCAATCTTTTTTTGTTTAAAAAGCATAATCATCATCATCCTCTATCCACCTCACACCCTCCTACAAATTCCTCACCATATAATCTTTTTTTGTTTTTTTATCTAATCAATGGCCTCTTGGAGGCCCTTCATTTTTTTGGTTTTATTCACCAGGTCTCTTCCACCCCTCAAACCATCCCAAATGGATTTGGAATCAATTCCAAAAGGATCCTGAATTGATTGGAGGCCTTTTTTTTATTTTTTTTATCTAATCAATGGCCTCTTGGAGGCCATTGAATTTTTTATTCTTTTTATTTTTGGCTTTATTCACCAGGTATCCTCCACCCCTCAAACCCTCCCAAATCAATTGGAGGCCTTTTATTAATTTTTTATCTAATCAATCGCCTCTTGGAGGCCATTGATTTTTTTTAGGTTTTGCTCACCAGGTATCCTCCACCCCTCAAACGCTCCAAAATCAATTCGGAATCAATTCAGAAAGGCTCCCAAATTTATTGGAGGCCTTTTTTTGATTTTATTTAAACAATGGCCTCCAAGAGGCCATTGAATTTTTCTGTTTTATTTTTTAAACCTCATTATTCATTAATAACACTGTTTTTTTGTTTTTTTTTGCTTCATCAATCAATAATAATCATTTGAATTTTATGTTCTTTTATTTTTACTTCATAAATCATGACTAAACATTCTTTTTTTTTGATTTATTTTAAACTTCATTAATTATGACTATCAATTATTGATTTTTTTTGATTTTTTTTCTTTATAAATAATTATTAACCTTTTTTTGGATTTTTCAAACTTCATTATTAATTACTAACAATTATACTGATCTTTTTTTGTGTTTTCTTTTTTAATTTCTTGATGAATCATGAATAATGCTGATTATTTTTTATTTTATTTTTCTTTTCTGATGATAATGACTGATGATTAATTTTTGATTTTTTTATTACTTAATAATAATTACCTATCATCATGTTCTTTTTTATTTTATTTATTAAATTCCTAATATATTATGATGATGTTAATTACTGCCATTACCTTTTATTTTTCTTTTTTAACTCTTTTATTTCTTTTTGAAAAAAGGGGTTGATCATTTATAAGGGTTTGTTTTAAAATTTCATTTAATTTCACCCCCTTCCCTCATCATTTAAATTTATAAAAACCCTCCTCTCTCTCACACTGAAAATTGTTCTGATGATTTCATGGTTAGGACTAAACCAGATTCATCACATCATCAGAATGATTTGAAAAATGATGAAACTATTATTTCTCCTCTTGATGTCATAGCTAGGACTAAACCAAATATAGGAAATCATGAGGATAATAATACCAAAACAAATCATAAAAGAAAACTGACCCAAAGCCAAAGACAAAATATTCATGATTCAAAACAGAGAATGTCTCACCTTTGCCATTAAAGCAGAGTATATATAAACTTCTCAACCATCTCAATTGACAAGAAAGCAGCCAAGGCCTCATGGTTAAAAATTCCATCAGTAAATCCTTGACCCCATCCTTATGTAATAATTGATAGAACAAGAAAGTCATTTTTACCTGTCCTCATTTATGAAATCACCCCTTTTGAAAATTCTTCTGGCCACTATCAAATCATAAAAGACCTTATTATGAGATTAATGACCTTATCCCGAAATCTCCAAGAAATTAAAACTAATGAACAAGTACTAGGTGGAATTATCAAGAGTATTGGCTTTTTTCCTGGTTCTGTTTCTGGAAAATCTGCAGGTGTGTGATATTTTTTCTTTCATTTTTATTTTAGTAATTACTAATTAATTTCAGAAATTTTAGGTGTATACTCCCAAAAACCTTGTTTGACTCCTCATCAAATTGAAACAGATAATAAGCCATGGTACAGACTTCAACAATATGATGAATTAATTTACTCAAGAATATCTCATTTTTTTAAATTAGCTGAAAATGAAAATCAATCATTAATGAAAGAAGCCAAATCACCAAGATTCAGCCAACTGGAATCGACTTCTTCCAATACAAATGAAGAATTCAAATCTTTTGTAAATTTCATTGTTACTCAATATGTATTTTTCAATAATCTGCATCAAGGTTTAAATGATCTCAATGCCTGTACTTATGGTATATTTCCTTTTTTCTCCAAAAAAGATTTTCATCCCCTTCCAATGGTCTTCACCCCATATGGACATGGCTGACACTTCCCCAAATTGAAAATGGAGATCAATTTTTTTTAAGAAACCTGGAATCATGGAAATTGTTTGGAGCAAATCAACAGTGGTTCATGATAAACAAAACCTCCTCAAGAAATTGTCAGTCATGAAGAAAGAGCTCATTTTCAATGCTCTTTTCAAATCCACCATAAATTATTTAATGTAGGTGACAAACTATTGATAATGAAACCTACCAAAATTAATTCAAAAGTCAATGGGTACTTTGAAAGAAATATCCAGGACCAAAAAAGAGCTGAAAATGTATTAATTTTAACTAGTTTTATTTGATAGATAACATCTACACTCTGTTGTATGCCATTGAACTAAGTACAGAATTTATGGTCCTGATAATATTCAAAATTGATTCTCTTTTCTTGCCAAAGTAAGTGGTTTTATTTTTTGAAAATATTTACAAAATCTTCCCAATTATTGTTATTGGACATATTTTCTTCTCGTGGTGGATAATTGTCTTGATATAAATAAAACCATTCATCTCTAATTTGTGCTAACATATTTTGTAAAATTGTGCAAGAAATGATCCAACTATAACAAAGTATTAAATTTCATGATTATCCCTCATTTGATTTTGAATTTTCCTTAGAGAAATCCACCTCCCCTTCAAAGTTAAAATTTAATTCTCAATTCTAGCCCTTGATTTTGATAGGCAGTAATTGAAAGTACAGTTGTCTTCATTCTGTGCCACAACTCCCTTATATTCTGGAACAACCCAAGGAGAGCTTGAATTTTATGAATCAGAAAGTAGGCACTTATCTTTTTCATCAAATTCTTGAGGTTCTTGTGTGATTTTCATATGTTTAGATACATTTGTATCATGAAGTGACCCAGTACAACCCACATGCAGAGCAGTGAACTGTTTTTATATCAAAAACCAGTTGTATTGACATAGAATACCTCAATTTTAAACAATAAGTGAAAATTAAAGTTAAAAAGCTTACCTCTTTTTACAATCAAAATAGGTTTCACCATCATTGGGGGGACTTTGTGATAATCGTATGAGACTCCCAGATATAAATCCAATGCACCCAGGGAAGCCTTCCACCTGCATCATTTGAGAAATATCTCTGAGTTGTTCTATTTTTGGCCACACAATCATTTCTTGATTCAACTTCATTAATATCTAGATCACTCTTTGAGTGTACAACACAATATCCCCACAGCTAATTCCAAATAAAATTCCAATCTTTCCCAATTAAGCCCAATTTAAATTTGATCCTAACCTTGATAGTGCCACAGAAAATTGTATTTCAGAATTTTATTGTTTGTTTTGAAATTTTTTTTTAAAGGTTTTATCATATTGGATATGTGCAACAAATTTCTGAAATGATTCATGTATGGTCCTACAAAGCTGGAAAAAATCTTCATAGGATAATATTTGTAAATCATTCATTGTATACATGTAATTTTATGGATATCTTCTACAAGGATTGATGTGTATTTGTGATTTTATCATCTATAATAAGATTCTATCTTCCTGGATATCAGCATAACTATCAGCTTTGAAAGCAGCAATAAACTGAAGTGAGTTTAATTTATGAAGTAAAGGTAGCCTTTGCAATGCCTTTGGCATGGTAAAGGAAGAAAATATCTATAGAAAATGCAATTTTAAATAAAATAATTTAGGCAATGACCAGTGTATTCAGATTTTATGCAATTTAGCATACCCTTACTGAGTTGGGTGTGGTAAAAGTGTGCCTTTAAGTGAAGCTAAAGGTGATATTTTAGTATCTAAAAATAGGATTTTGTCAGGGTGAGTCTATATAGTAGCTATAAAATGTAGTTACAAGCTAGTATTATGACTGTGACACATCAAAAAACCAATAAATTTAATTATTCAGGTCCTACTGCTATGTGGTAACAGTGGTGATGAGTCTGTTGAGGACCTGGGTTGCAATACTCTAATATCTTTGACTGTAAAGAAGTACTACAATAATTATATTATAATTATATCTTTAATGATAATTCTAAGGACACTACTGATTGATAACAGTTTTGTCACGTAAGAATATGGATAATAAGATAAAGATGATGGGTTTTCAAGGAAAAAACCCTTCTTTTTATATCTTTCAAGACTGTCAAGAGTTATTGACTCTTCACACGTCAGAGGAGTGAAAATTTTGACTCCAATGATCAGCCTGTGGTTCTGGATCATCAGTTCTGACATCAATAGAGGCAGAATTGTGGTTTTGGAACCACAAATGATCATTCTGGATCAATAAAGGGTGAAAAACTTTTCACCTGCCACGTCAGCACTTGGATGACGTTGTTCTGGTGTCTGTATGATCAATAATGATAATTTTAGAGAGGTTATATCTTCAAAAGTATATTATTTTAAGTATGAGAGCAATACTGTTTGATACAAGTTTGATACAGTCATGTATTGCTAGAAAAACCTTCCAATCAAGATATCTCAGTCAGCTCTTAAGATATCAAGAAACTGAGAGCACAGAATTTAAGGACTTAATGAGCTCTTCAATTTGGTATGCTTCATGTTTACCCTTCTTTAAAATAGCAAAAGTTATAAGGGTATTAAGTTTTTGGATGTATTCTTGTACATCAGTATGAGGCTTCAAAAACTTCCATACCAGATATCTTCTTCAATTTGGAAGATATCTGTATTCTGATGATACAGTCTTGTAGGGCTTGATTAGCTCTACAGTTTGTTATATTACACTGTACAGTTGTATGAGTGTATGCCAAAGATACAGGGGTTTGTTTACATTGTTGTTTTCAGAATATCTGTATTTTGGTTGTTAAGCCTTTGAGCCAAGATCCCTCAGTCAATTTAAGAGATACAAAGGTCTAAGGTGTCTCATATTAAAGCTCTTGCTTAGATCTTTAATTTGGTTATACTTTTGTACAGTTTTGTACAAGCCCTCTTTGACTTTCAGGGGGGTCTTGGTTTTAAAATAAAGGTCATATGGTATCGCCAGTTGTAGTGGTGTTACAGCAACATGGATGATACCATTGTGTAGCTCTCTATGTGAGCTTTAAGAAAACTACCATTTTGGTATAGAATAACTTAAATATGCATAAGCTAGATGAGAGGTGAAAATAAGGGTTTTGACTTGTTTATTCTCCTCTAGGTTTCCTTATTCTGTTTGGATAAGGTTGGTGTTTAATTTAAGAGGGGTTTTTTCCTCTTATTTATTACCTGTATTGACTATGTTTGTTCAATACTTGTCATACCATTATTTATGGTATGTTGGATGTCATGCTAGTGCTCTGTTTTGAGTCACAGGCTGACAGATTTGGTACCAAAAAACCTGGGTTTTTGTACCTCAAAATACCGTGACACCTCTTGAGGTGTGGGATTACCAAAGTCCCAAAAAGTTAATGTGGGATTTGGAAAAAAAAACTTGTAATATCGAGTGTGGGATTTCGTAAATTTGACACCCTCTAATAATAATAATTTTTTTTTTAATTTTTTTGAAAAAGAAATTCTGTTTTTTTTTTTTTTTTTTTTTTTTTTTTTTTTTTGTTTATTAAGCTTTTACATATAATTGAGCTAAGTTTTAATTTTTTTAACAACTTAATTTTGAATTTGAGTTTAAAATAATGTATTACTTTGATACTAAATTTGGTAGATTTTGACAACCCCTATTATAGACTTTTACAAAATAAAAAAGTTTTCTTTTCTTTTTCCTTTTTTTTATTATTTATTATTGAATATTTCTCTTTCTTTCTTTTTTGCTTTGAAGGAAAAAAAACTCTATATATATATATATATAATATCCAACCTCAAAAAAAAAAGAAAGTTAACTTAATTTATGTAAAGAAATTATTAATAAAAAAAAGAGTTCAAATCATAATTGGTATAATTTATATGATAAGATAAAGAATTAACTAAATAGATACAATTATTTGTTCAACTAAAAAAAATTAAAAATTTGTAATGGTTTTTTTTGAAATCTCAATGAAATAAGCTGTATTTTTTGAGAGGGACATAGATTTCAAAAAAAAATATTACAAAAGGAGGAAGGAAGGAAGCAAAGAAGGAAGGTTTTTTTAGTTCCTTTTTGAATATTATAGAAAAGAAAAGAAATTCAAGTCATACTTTTTTGTTTTAGGAAAAATTCAAAGACATAACCAAAAAACTTAAATAAAGAAAATATTTAAATTAGAAAGCTTAAAAGAAAGCACTTGAATTCAAATGAAAGCTTTTTGTTTTCACAAAAATTGATCTAACTGTTAAACAAAATGAAAATCAAACCTCCAAAAAAACGGCTCATATGAAGTAAAAACCATTAAAGCACCAAGATAAAATGAAAAGAAATAATTAAGAAAAAAGAAAGTTGAAATTCTAAATTTGTATTTTGAGAATCAAATCAATACAAGTGAAACATTAAGTAAATTTTTCTAGATAAATCCTCAACTTGGATTGAAGAAACCACAAATTTTGGATTGTGTCAAGGATTTTAAATAGATTGAAATCAAATTTCAGTTTACTAAATTACAAAATAATCCATTGAAAATAATGAGTAATTGAAAATAAACAAGATGTAATAATATTGGATTTAAAATTCCCTCCTTTAAAACATAAAAAGAAAAGGTGTTATAATTTGTGAAAAATGGAAATGGTTTTTCCACAATTTAATTATTTCTTCAAATAATTGCTTTACCTGAAGTAATGAGTTGTCAAAAGCATTAAAAATTTTGAATGATCACTTTCCCAAGTATTTTATCAAGAAGAAGCTCCTAAAACACACTCAAATAAGTTTAATTCAGAAATTAATTTGTTTTAAAATAATCTTGAAGGATTATTAATTTAAGGAATTCTTCAATATGAACCAAATTGGTATTTTATATTCATTAATTTCTTAATTTTTGTTTTTTCTAATTAAATAATTCAAATCTGATCTTATAGCTACCTCAAAGTCTTCCACAGCATAAATTTCTGGTAGCTTATCAAACATCAGGATGTGTAGTCAAAAAAGAATGATCAATGATTCAAGTGAAATTCAATTCATTTGAATATGAGGAGCTTCAACACCTATATAGCTATAAGTAAAAAATTCTAAGATTATTCAAAAAAACAAAAAAAAAATCATCATATGGATTATAAATAAAGCTTAAATTATCAACTTTTAAGAAAATAAATTATATTTTAGAGCTTACTGAATTAATAAGATTAACATCTTTAATTTTAAAAGAGGAAAATAATCTCAATTATAAATAAATTCAAGAGAAATATTTCTCTATAAGGTCTAAAAAAATTACCATCAAGTTTTTTTGAGCCAAATATAACACATAAAATTGAATTTATAGATTCTTGATTATTTGAAAATTAAAGTCTTACTATCAGTTTTTATTCTTATCATTATTAATTGGGAACTTTCATGAAAAGACTTTAATCAAAAATTTATATAAAAGATAAATTAACACTGAGAAATTTCAATTTCAGATACTAACAATTAAAAAAAATAATGATAAATCAATAAAGAATGAATTAGATATTTATTAATAAATTAAAAACAATATTTTTGAGAATAAATTTATATACATTTTCCAAAACTTGATTATTTTCGTATATATATGCCAAAAAGATTAGTTTAAATAAATCAATCACTTCAGATTTAGAAGAAAACTAAACTTCAATCAATAAAATCGCTAAAAGGTACATTTCAATCAAAATTGAAATTATAACAAAAGAAATTAAACATAAAAGAAAGATGATAGTAATAATATTATAATTATTAAGAATTTGAGTTATTGATTAGATTTCATTGAGTAAAAGCCTTGGTTTCTTTTTAAAAAACAATTCTTAAAACAAAATAAATGAAGTTTTTTTTTGTCTCATCAATTTTTTTTATTTGTTTTTTTTAAAACAAGATCAATTTATCAATCAATTAATTATAAATTATTAAATTAACTTTAAATTATACCTTAATGAACCATACCTAAAATTTATATTCATTCGGTATTTTTTCTTTTTCAATAATTCCATTTTATGATTTACTATAGTTGATTAGAATTTTCATTTTTTTTGCTTTAGAATTTATAGTTACTCTAAGATAAGCTATTTGGGTATGAAAAAATTCAATTAACATGGTTTTTTTGGTCTCAAAATGAAGTTAATAAAAGAACCATACCCTTCCATAAAACATAAAAAATATTGGTTAATCAGGTTTTAAATGTAATTTTGTTCAATTATTATATCCCTAATCATAAAATTATCTTTTTTTAATTGGTTTAATTTTTTTTGATTTATCTTTGTAGGTCCTAGTATAATATTCCATTTGATTAACAATTCAAAATATTTAGTATTTCCTAAATTTTGAAACTATTAAATTTTAAAGAACCTAATATCTTACTTTCTTTATGAACCAACCCATTTGAAAATTTCAATTATTTTCACTTTTTAATTCTCATTTAAACCTACTTATGACAGCAGAATTGGAAAAATATCTTTTTGAATTGAATCTTTATACTTATTATTATTTGTATTATGATAATAATAATAAGTATTATTTTAATTTTTCAGATTGAAATTTTATAACTTATGGTATCTAAAAAAGAGGGTTTTTTACCTGGTTCTGAAGCTTCAATAATGTTCATGTTGTTTCAATTTAAAGCTTATATTCTTTTAGCTTAATTTCTTTATACCAGTTTTCCAAAATTGGCATTTTAAGCTCCCTTCCCCGGGATTGTCAATCTAGGTTGGGAACTGTAAGACAAATTTCTAAACAAAAATATTCATTTATTTTAAATGTTTTCAATTCAATGAGTCAAGTTGATTCTTAATCTTATTTTGTTTTATTTCAATTTTTTTGATTATTTTTTATTAATCAATTAAATTAGTAACAAGCCACAAATTCCATACCTTTCAGATCAAAATAATATAGAGATATTTTGAATTAATTGTTCTGATCTGTTCTTTTTATCAATTTCTTAATTGAATGTAATACCTTTGATGAACATATATGATGCATTCACCAAATATAACTCACTTGAGACTGAAAATATTCAGAGAAACCTGGTAGAAAGCCCATCTTTAATGAACTTGATGAATGGGAACTTAATCACATTCTTACTCAATTTAAATTCCTCATTAATTAAAAGGTCAAATATTTGATTACTTAACTAATATCAATTCAGAAAATCTAATGAGAAGCTCATGAGCCTGAGGAGGCCACTATAATTTCACCCAAGAATACTTTACCTACACCCTCAAGATTTTCAAGAATGGCTGAAGTTTTTGCAATTTCATTTCCAATGGATTATTGACAAAAAAGAAATATCTATAACAAAAAATTTATTCAATTTTAAGATAGGAAAAAAACACATTGTGTTTGGGTTGAAAAACCATGAAAGAGAAGAATATTCTCAAGAACATTACCATAAACAATCAATAAGAAAAAGAAGTCTCTGATAGCCTGGGGTGGTAATTTTCCAGCCAAAAAAAAGAAGACTGGGTGGCCTCATTCAATACAAATTGGAGCCTCTATTCCGCATATCTCAAGCATTCTATATTCCTTATGGATATGTCACTATTGATAATGGGATGAAATCAGGTTGTGGAAATGAAGGATAATTCCCCAATACCCATGGAAAACCTCAATAAACAATGGAAGAAGCTCCTTTCAATAAATAAGATAGAATTTATTAGTCAATTACTAGGCTTAAACAAATAGATAATGTCTGGAAAATCATGAAGAGGAAAATTATTAAGATAAATAAAATAGAATTGGTCAATGAATTGGAAGTGTGAATTGAATTGGCTTGGAAAAATACCCCTTATAATATTTTGAAATACCCCTTTTATCAATGGTAAAGACATATTAATGATCATAACTTAGGATGGTATTCCTTTTACCTACTGACACTGCTGTTCATATGTATATGTGGTAATTGTTTGTGCTTTCTCTCTTAATTTCATAAGAAAGCGGGTCAACTGATGAATCCATCCTTCATTTTTTGGTTTATTTGGTTTTTAAATCCTTAAACATAAAAGAAATTTTTTTATTATTACTACTGATTATGTTTTGAAAAAGAAAGTGAAAATTATTTTCTTCTTATTTATTAGAAAAACAGTTTACTAAATTAAATTCAATTTTTTACTCTTATATAATTTTTCTGAAAAAAAAAAGTTTTTTTGGGTATTTAAAATTTTGAAAGCTCATGTACCATTTCTGTGAGTGTGAGAAAAATGGCTGGGAAGTCAAAAAAAGCCATTCCTGTCTTTATGAATTGTGTTTGAATTCTTATGGAAGGGCTTTTTACTATACAATTGTATACTTTGAAGTGGAACATAGAAGGTTTTAAGAAAGATCTTTGAAAGAAAAACAGGGCTTCTTTGAACCTTCTTTTATTTGTCCAAGAATAGCTCAAGAATGCTATGATGAAAGAAAAAGATCCAAATAATATAAATTCAGGAATTTACTGCTAACATATTTTAGGCTGGAAATAATTATTCAAAGCCTCCTAAAATACTTTTTTTCACTTTCATAATAGATTTTTAAGAAAATATGTCTGGAGATCAATCAATTCCATGAGATCTTCTTCTTGCAGCTAATCTTTTTTCCAAAGGCTTTAATGCTTTGAGACCTGAATTTCAATTTCCTTCCCAATTTCTTTTGTGAGATTGGAGTCAGGAAGGTGAGCTCAAAAGGGAAACCTGATGAATCCATTGGCCTTGCACCATTTGTTTGAGATTTTTGTGATATGGATAGGTGCCCCATCTTCCATTAGAAAAATGTGATTTTCTCCTAGAATAACAATTACCAAAGTTAATACACCTGGGGAAGGTTTTTCATTTGGAATTTAGCTTACATCACACCTGAAGTCAGGCTGTAGATAGAACATAGGTGTTCATAAATATTGAAAGTTATTATAAACCATTAAAATATTGTGAGATTTCCTAGGAAAATATTCTCCCTTTCAGCTGTGTAGGATAAATATGTTATATATAATGTATGATATCCCGAGAGCTTAGAATAAGTGAAAAATTCTTTCCATTCAGTTTTTCATATTAATAAAAAAAATCATATAATAGAGAACTTACTTTAATAGCTATGCCCACACTTTGAATACTCCCCTTTCATCTTTTGAATGCCTCAATAAATTCCATCAAGTTTTAAAAGTGAAGAAAGTCTCTATTTGGCTCTATTGAATATCTATATTTAGAATATCATAACATTGCTTCTTATTTTTGCTTTAGAATATGACTTACAGAAAAGCACCATTTTGAATGGAAGCCATATATTCAAAGACTTAATTAATAAAACTTCTTTTCTTTTTATATATTTAAGCTCTATAAATTGAGAGGGAATTTATTTCTAGAGGCCTTCTTTTGAAATATATTCCAGAAAGAAAAAACATGAAATATGTATACTTCTTCTATTTTATTCCATTGTTATTTTCAATTTCAGTATTATGTTGATTTTTTTGTATTTTGAAACTTCCTTCAAAATTAAATAAATTTAGAATCAAGTATTTTAGTTGGTAAGACTAATATTTACTGCTTCAAAAGATTAAAAGTTCATAAATTTTGTTTTTTGAATGTTTTATGTTTAATTTTTCTTCTTTTTGAATTTTTGAAATTATTACTTTGGATTTATCAAAACTATATTTTTCTACTTTATTTAATTTTGAGAATTGATAGAAGGATTTCTTCTGTAAAAATTCAATGATATTAGCTTATTTTACATTATAGTACATGCTGTTACTTCAGAATAGTTGATGATCATCACCCATTTTACAGCGGCAGGCCTTACAGGGCTCGCTACATTTTCTTTATTGAAAATTGAATTAAACTTAAACCAATAACAAAGAAAAACCATTAACTTGAAGAAAAAAGAAATGAAATAAAAGACTAAAAAAATAGCAAAATAATATACAAAGAAAATCATAATGATAATGATAGATAATATAATTAAACTAAATTGAAAGAAAGAGTTTTCTGAAAATAAGGCTGATGCTTCTTGCTCCTTGTCAGCGTTTAATAAAAAGAACTTGATTATAAAAATGAAAAAAAAGGATACAGCTTAGCTCTTGTACATTTATCTATAGTTAATTTTTGTAATTATCATGCCATTTTATTTGATATTTCTGACTTAGATTTTGATGTATTTGTTGATTGATATTTTCCATTTGAAAAATAAAGATTCAAATAATGTTGAATCAAAATAAAACATCTTTTCAGAACTAATTATAAATACATCCCTTCAATATACCCTTAATGGTTTGAATCAAAAATCTTCATCTTGTTAGTAAGTTCAAGAAATGAGGACTAACCTCTTCAATACCTGTGGGCTTCATGCACATATGAATCATGAAATTGAGTCAAAAAAATATTAAGAATTCAGTTCAACCATAATATTGATCAAACAAAGGAAATATCCAAATTAAAAACCAATTTCTAAATTCAAAAGGTAACAAGACTGATATTAACCTTTGAGAAATATTATTATATTTTTATTTAAAAGAATATATGATATTTAATATAAGCTAAGAATTAATTCATTATATGAACAAGAAAATATTTGATTGTTTTGAAAATTCTTTTAAGGAATATTCTCATTAATTTACATCCAAATAATATCACAATCTAGGTGAATTCCTTGGCTAAATTTTAGTAATGGAAGGTAATTTATTCATAGGCTCTTAGACATAATTACTAAAAGCTTGTTTTTATTTTATATGATATAACTCTTATTGATTATATATAGCTTAATCAGCCTCTAATAAGCTTTCTGAAAAAGTTTTGAGATGCTTTTTTTTGAAAGAGCTTAACCCTACCACTTGTTTTTTGTTAAGATCACATGAGAGACAAATTATTGAAACAAAATTAGTTGAATTTTCTTCAGAAATAATCATTTTTCAATCCCTTTCAATATATATTAATTAATGATGAATGAAAGCTAATACAGGTATTACCCATGCATTTGAAAAACTATCAAATAATTTTCTTAATTGATTTTAAGAATCTGTTTGACTTTCTTTGTGTAGTATGGATAAGCTTGCACAATTATTCCGGAGTAATTAAATTTCCCAAAGCATGTAGGAAAATCATTACGTGATGTCACAGTTATGGGAAATACCCCCAATGGGTGTTTATGAAAATTCTTTTCCTTAACCCACTTATGGTCAATCAGCCATAATGTCAAGTTTATGGCCAATTGGTCCCCCTTATGATTTTTAGTGGCCTCTGGGACAAACCCACTATCCCTAGCCATTTATTCCCCATAGGCCATATCCTAATTTTAAGGCCTTTAGGCCAATTTACATAATCCTTGCCCCCAGGTCATCCCACTGTAATGAGGCCTGGAGGTCTTCTGAGCCTCCCAGGAGCCTATGGCCCTCTCAAACATATCCAGGCCCTTTGACCTACCCCATTTGATTAGGGGGTTCTGGGCCATTTAGGAAACCTACAGAATCTATGGCCTGCGGGCTGATTGTGGACCATAGGCTCATTTGGGACACTTTCAGCCTAATAAAATGAGTCTAAAGAGGGCTGATGAGCCATATCCTTTGGGTTCCAAAACCCCTTTCGGCCCACCTGACCCCTTTTTGACCCAGCAAATCTCAAGGGGTCAAAATGGCCCAAACCCTCAATAATGGCCATTTATGCCAAGGAGCCCCAATGTTCAATCAATGTACTCTGGAAGTCACCAGAGGCCATCAGCCATTTTTCAAGAGGTCCCCCCCTTAAGAAAAGGCAAACAACCTCCCCAGTCCTGGACTCAGAATTTCAGGAACCAGGAATGGGGCATATATGTTATTATATTCCATTATGCACCATGTTTTATCAGAAATTCAATTATTACATTTTCAAGACTCAATTATTTTGTTTTAAATCAATTAATAAGTCCACCATCCAATTTTGAAAGGAATGCTTCCAAGGACTCAAGCTTGGGAACCATGGGGACACTCAGGAGACCATTCAAGGACACCAATAACATGGCCCTCCAGGTATTGTTTATTTACAACTAAGAAGTATTCATCCAAGGGAATACTTGCCAAGGATTTTTCAAGGGCAATTTCATGAGGTTGTTGCTTCTAAAATTAGTTTTCAAGGCATCAAGAGCTCCAGAACTCCTTGGACAACTCAATTGGCCCATAAAGGCTGTATGGAATTGACCTCTTTGGGTAAATTAATTCATACACTGCATGAATTCAGGCACATTTTTTTATTTCTCAATATAGCCAAACTGTATGTTTCCAAAATGGTCAATACATCTAGGTTTTTAACCTTCCAGGATCAGTATCTCAGGTTTCCACATTTAATGGCCACTCTTTCAACACCTAGGTACTTTTTCCCCAGTTAATTAATTTACCATATTTATTTTGATTCAAATTTTATTTCCATCATTGGAGTTAAATACTGCTATTCATAAGTCAGTCATTTTCATCTTCTTCTTTTCCTGTAAGTCAATATTGGTGGTCATATTATTTACTAAATCTATTTTTCTTTCTGGGAGGTTGAAACAGTGAATTGAGGATTCAATTGATTGAATCTTTGGCCTTTGGCTTTCTTTCTTTTGTTCTGAAATTTTTACTTTCTCTTATTCTTTCTTAAAGAAATATATTCCTCAGTTATTTCTTTATTCTTTTGAAGCCCTCCAAGTGAGCTCTTGATTCCTGTGTGCCAGGCTGCTCTTGTTATCCCCAAGAGCCCCTGTGACATTAGGTTAACTAGCTCATAATTGATTCTTTCATTTATTTTTCTTATTCCCTTATTTTCAAAATCATTCATTCATCAATTATGACACTTTTATGATCTTAATTCCTTTTCTTCAAATTATCTAAATTTCTAATCACTCATTCACTCTCAAAAACTGATTTTCTCTTTATAATTTTCTTTTGAAACTGTTTGGCTGATCATTTTGGCCATCCTATTCCATTCAATTTTGAATACGTTCACAGGTTGAATTTGGCTTCAATTTGGCTTCAAAGTTTATTCATACACAAATAATCATTCATCAAGAATTTTGATTCACAGCAAGATTTTCATTTGATTTTACTTGATTTATTCATTTGTAATATAATTGAGTTTGACCTGAAGATTAAATTGATTTATTTTCTCTCAAGAAGTAATTTGATTTGATTAGTTCTGATCAAGATCTATTGATTGCACTCCTAAAGATTTCAATTTATTGATTGACCTCAAGAAATTATTGAGTTTTATTTCCTTCAAGATTTTGATTTTGATTTTCAACTTCAACCTTTGATTTAATTTTTCTCAAGTGCTGATATTTTATATTTGATTTTTATTTTCTTCATTTTTCTCTCAATATGCCTATCCAAAATTTACCTCCTGTAAGAAAGAGAAGATCTCAGTCAAGAACTCAAGTTGGTCTTCATCAAATGTAAAGATATCCTCTTTATGGCACCCCAGAAGTTCCTCAACTGAGGGCGTTCTCAGACAAAGAACCAATAATAGAAGGAAGGAAGAGGGCCAAGAAGGAAAAATGCATTTTCAGGAGTAGTTGGCACTTTACCAGGTATTTCAAGGACCACTCTCAAAGGTCTTGGTGAAGATGATGCAGAGGAGGAGGAAAAATCTGCGGAAAAAGAAGGGCCTGATGGTCCTGAGGATGCCCCTTCTCTTATGGGGGCATCTCAAGGTACTGGAGGGCTGACTCTAGCCAAGTCTAATCAGTCTGAATCATCTTTATTGGCCATAATGCTAAAAATGACCCAAATTATGCCCATTCTTTGAGCAGCTTCATCTTATGAAGTTTCAAGACACCATATATGAAGGCACCAGACTGATTTCATGGGACTCAACCCTTCAAAGTAAGAAGTTTTATTCAGTCCTGCAAGCTTAGTGTTCACAATGACAAGGAAAATTTCTCTTAAGACAAGAAGAAAGTAATTTATGCCACTTCATTTCTCACTGGCAGGGCTGAAAAATGAATTGAGCCTTATATTTCCAATCTCACCAATCAAGACCCAACTTACCTCATAAATAGCTGGGAATTATTAAAATCCTAACTATTCATTTTATTTGGGCACCCAAATGAAGTCGGAAACTCTGAAACAGAGCTAGATGGCCTAAGAATGAAGGAAGGAGGTCATGTTTCTTTGTAAACTTCTTATTTCAGAATATTGGTGTCAAGAATTCAAGATTGAGGTCAGAGGACTTATATGTATCATTTGAGGAAGGGATTCGCCTCCAGGATTTTGGATCAGTTGGCCTCCCATCCTGCAATCATTGATTCCCTTCAAGACTTAATGGATGTTACCCTGGAACTTGGTACCAGGTACCATGGGAGGTAAAAGAAAAAGAATAATTCTCAAGAAAAGAAGAATGAAACCTCAAAGGAAAGTCTTTCAAATCCTCATAATTCTTCAAGCTCAAGTCACAAGATGAAGAATAAATCTAATTTACAGAGGAGGGAAAAATCCCCATTCTTCTTTTCTGAATAAGGAATACAAGTTGATGGGTTTTGAAAAATAAACTCAACTTAAGGAAGGATTGTGTGCCTATTGTGGTGGGAAGAATAATATTTAGACTTGTGTCAAAAGGGCTAAAAATAAGCTTACCCAACCAGAAGGAAAATTTTGCAGCTAGGGAGAAGCCTGAGTAAAGATCATGTTGTGTTTAATGGAGTTCACTGTTTTCCACCAAGAGAAAAATTGTGCAGCCTGTATAATGGTGTCAATAATTCTCTTCAATTCTTTGCTTTTTCTTCTCTTTATGATATGTTTTAAAGTATTATCATTAATTGTGGTGTTAAAAACTCATTTATTGCAAAGAGGTTTGTTCACAAGTATTATTTGACCATGTAAGAACTCTCAGGGAAGATTCCTCTTATGAATTTGGACTCCTTTGAGTTCCCTTCTCTATTTGTAACTCAACATACTAAATATATGGCTGAGATTCTCTCTTTCCCAATATTTTAATAGGAATTTTTAGTCATTGATACTTCTAACAGAGAAGACCTCATATTGGGCTTTGACTTTCTTAATAGCTTTAATCCATTCATTGATTGGAGGCCAGGGCTTATCACCTTTAATCCTGTCTATAAGAAATTCAGTGATTCTTTTATTCCCCTCAGTAATAAATTTTCCACTGCCACTACTTGTGCAGCTCTGGTTGGTGATTCTAGAACACCATCATTCCCATCTTCTGTCCATATTACTTTCTTAAATTACCCTCAGTACTTTCTACTCTCTGGAGATGAAGTCTTTCGAGATATAAAAGATGTCAGAGAAGATAATTCCATATCTTCACTTAATTTCTTTGATGGGAATGTGGAAATTCCTCCTTCATTTTATGATGAATCCCTGGAGGAGTTGTGGGATAAAAAGGAAGTTCCAGAATAAAGTCAAACCATGATGAATGTTGTTCCTTTTGCTCATCACCACTATTTGAATGTATTCTACAACGTAAAAGAAGAAGAAATTCTGCCTCACAATTCCTGTGATGATCATATTGAACTGGAGGGTTTTCTACATCCAGTTGGGTTCATCTAATCTTTATAAAAACACGAGTCAGATACACTCAGGGCATACATTTTTGTAGAATTTAGAGAAATTTTTCATCTTGGCAAGCTCATATTCAGCAGGAGAACCTGTCCTCTTTGTGAAAAAAAAGATGGTAGCCTTTGTTTGTGTTTTGATTACCACAAACTAAATGATTTTACTAAGAAGAACAACTATCCTGTTCCTCCTATGAATCAGATCCCCAATGTTTTCAATGGTTCTTCTATCTTCTCCTAGATTAATTTGCATGGTGCATAGAGCCTGATAAGAATCAAGGAGGGTTATGAAACACTTGACAGCTTTTACAACTACATATGGCAGCTATGAGTACTTGGTTATTCCACTTGGGCTCACCACTGCTCCTGCCTCTTTTCAGAGTCTTGTCAATGATATTTTGTCTGATCTTCTAGATGTTTATGTTGTGGTTTATTTGGATGATATTATGGTATTTTCTAAGTCTGAGGAAGAGCATCTCACTCATGTGTCCACTGTTATTTCCAGAATCAGGGCTAATAACCTCTTTGACAAGGCATCCAAGTGTAGTTTTCATTCTTCAAGTGTTGAATATCTAGGTTATGTCATTTCTTCTGAAGTAATGAAGATGGACCAACCCAAAGTCCAGCAAATTCTTGATTGGACTCCTCCAAGAAACATCAAGGTTCTGAAATAATTACTTTGCTTTGCCAATTTGTACTTCCATTTCATCAAGAATTAATAAAAGACAAGCAGTTAGCTCACAAAGCTCCTCAGGAAAGATTCAATTTTCCCCCTCAATGCGGAAGCTCTTAACCAGTTTCATCAACTCAAAAAGGCTTTCAACACTTCTCTAATCCTTCTCTACCAACCATTGTAGAGCACAATGCATCATATTATGCCTTGTGTGCTGTCCTGAGTCAGGTTTATGACTCAGGAAACCATCCCATTGAATTATAATAGCCACAAGCTTATTCCAGTGGAGCTCAACTATTAGATTAATGAAAATGAACTCCTTGGAATAGTCTGGGCTCTCAAGCCCTGAAGGGCTTTTCTTCTTTCTCATTCTCTGAAATAATTCTCAATTTCAAGCCCACTGGGCTGAATTTGTATCTTAATTTCATTTATCAATCACTTACTGCCCTGGCTGTCTGAATACTCTTCTGGATTCCTTGTCATGTTGGGAGGACATTTACCCAGAGAGGGGGAGGGTTTTAAAAGGAAGCATTGCATGAATTTTCAACAACTAATTAAGAAAGATTAAGTCCAACCCCCAAAGTTCTTTTCTTTCAAGGTGAACTCTCTTTCAAATTTGATTTAATCAATTCAAAAGGCTTTATGGAAATATTCAAAATATAGAAGTATTTTTCAGGATTCGGGTAAAGTTAAATCTGTGCAAGATTACTCTCTTGATTCCTCTTCCTAACTACTTCTCTTAGAAGATAAGGCGGTGGTCCCAAATGAGCCCACAATTCAACTCAACATACTTCAAAATGATAATGAATCTCCTATATCTGGCCACCCAGGCCAAGAGAAGACTCTCAAACTTTTAAAGTAGGATTTCCACTGGTCTGGAATGACTCAAATAATCAAGGATTATGTATCATACTTTCAACAGTGTTCAAGAAACAAGAATATCAATAACAAGAAGTTTGGCCTCAGCTCTCTTCCAATTCCAAATGGTCCTTGGATTTGTCTCTCAATGGAATTTATCACTCAATTGCCACTGTCCATCTCCTTTGATTCAGTTCTGATAATAGTGGACATTTTCTCAAAAATGGAAGCATTTATTCCAACAATCTCTTCAATCCCTTCACTGGATTTGGCCAGTTAATTAACCAGCCATATTCTCTCAAAGCATAGCCTCCCATAAAGAATCTTCAGTAATAGAGGTTCACTTTTTGTTTTTTCCTTCTGGACCAACCTATGTCAGAATCTTAAGATTTCAAGAGAAATTTCAACCACTTACCACCCAGAAACTGATGGAGAGAAAGAGAGGGTAGATCAAATAATAAAACAGTACCTTTTTATGTATTTTAGTTACCATCAAGAATATTGGAATACCTGGCTCTGTGAGCCTTAGAGGTATTTTCATATACCCAAAAGATCACAAATAACAAAATAAGATAGAACTATAAATAAAATAAATTTATTTATATTATCAAAATGAAAATTGAAATATAAATACAAATTTATATACAAAAATAAAAATTTAATTATAATTTAAAATAAAAATTACATTAAATTTTAAAATAGTTAAAATGCATTTTTACTTGAGAAAATTAAGTAAAAATGAATTTTTAATAAAATCAATGAAATTAAAATATTTTTGGTAAAATGTTACATAAGATGTATTATAGCTTTTTATCCAATAAATAAACTTAAGAAAATTTCTTCACCATTAGATTCCTCATAAAAAATGAGGTGGGGTCACCTCTGGGTAAAATTTCTGTAACTCAACCCCAAATAAGCTTAAATTAAGTTTTAGTATTTTCTGTACAAAAGTTGAAAATACTGAAAAACTTAATTTAATTTGCACCACATGTGGTGTTAACCATCAATTTTTGGGTTAAAATTGAGGTGTTGTGTGTAGTTTAGAAGTTATGAGAAATTGAATTTATTTTCAATTGAAATGTCAAAATGTGCATGTGCATTACATAAGTGAACTGTAATTTACATATGAGGTATCAATTATTACAGTTGTGTACTGTAAAGCTCAATTGAATTGTATGTGTAAATTACAAGTGTATTACATGATGAGGAATTAAAAGAAAAAAATAAATTGAAAAGATTAATTCTGGGGGGGAAAGGTACTCTAGTTCCAAGGGGGAGCCAGACCCCCAAAATCCTTGCTGACAGGCGTGGGATGTCAAAAACCACACAAACGTTCATCACTTTTGGCCTGGAATTGAGTCACAGGGTCTGTGACTCAATTGATGATGAGGTTTTGATACCAACCAGGGCAGTTTTAACTGTTGCCAACAGGGTAAAACTACCCTTAAGCTAAAACAATCTTAGTAAAAACAGGTTTAACTGGATTCTACGTCTCTTACACACATTCCAATGTGTTTTGAAGGTTCTAGAAAAGGTATTACTATAGTAATGGCTTATTTAAGGGTCTAAAATGCCTAAAAATAGCAAAAAATGGCTAAAACCAGCCCTTTCTTGGTCTAAACCAGGGTTCAATGATGCAATAATTGGCTTTTCTGTTGTCGGAGTGTTTTTCACCACTGAAGAGAGTAAATTTTACCTTTGGAGTAAGAAAATTGATGGCTATAAACCAATTTCTTCTTTGCCCCAGTTTTCTCTTCATGTTAGAATCTTTTCCTTTTATAATTAGTTTAAAGACTGTTAAACCAATCAATAAATTTTCCAACCACCTTTTTTTATATCAATTTAAACCTTTTAAACACATGCAAAAGTCATTATAATCCTTGTTTGTGACTCTTATAATCATTTTTACCCCTTGAACCACCCCATAAGTGAATTAAAGCATCTTTCATCACTGTTAACTTTGTCACTTTGTTTCCAAATTCACTCTGGTAACTTTTGGGTGTGTTTTCCCTTCAAATATCTTTTTCAAGACTCTGTTCTTCAGTTAATTTCTTGAAGTTCTTTGCTCAATTAATTCCAATTGAAATTGCTCTTGAAGAAATTTCTTTTGTAGCCTTAAATATCTCTTGTAGAGTATTTTTGGATACATTTTTATTGTTGGTAAAGAAATAAATCTTTATAGTATTATTTTTCATACTTATAAAGTTAAAAGCAATAAAATTGGTGTGTTTTCTCTTAAAAATACTATTTCATACTATTTTTTAATTATATTTTACCTTATACAGATTTTGAGGACAGGAAAAGTACTTTATTTTTAATCAAAGTTTCATATCCACACCTTACAGGCTCCCTCTGACTGAATTTTCCCACAATCATTCTGAAAACTCTTAAACAAAACAATCACTCTTTTTCAGTGTTTATGGAAAAGATCCACAAATTGACTCAGATAACATTACTCAAGATATTCCTTCTATAAATTGATCTTGACAAAATCAATAAGTATAGAAATATTCCAAGAGAGAACTTTAAGTTTCCATGAACAGGTTTAAGAGGTAAGCAGATGAAAGTAGAGCAAGGTCACCTGTTTTAAATACTGGTGACATGGTACTGCTATCCCCCAGGAAAATAAATTCAAAAAGACACATCAAAAACTGTCAGAAAGATAGTTAGGTCCATTTACAATCTTGAATAAAGTGAGTACTCATGCATACCACCTCAAGCTCCTATATTAATGAAAGTCCATGAACCCAGTCTTCCATATTTTCCACCTTGAACCAATCAAGATTTCAGAAATCCCAGATAAGCATTTAGAGCCTCCCATCCAATCATAATTGAAGAATAAGAGGAATAAGAAGTCTCTTAAATACTGGATTCAAAGCTCAAGAGAGGAAAATTATGGTCTCTTATGGAATTGAGAGGTTTAAGTCAAAATCCATTTTGGAACGAGCTGAAAACTTCAATAATTGCCTTGAACCTGTAAAAGATTTCCATTCTTTGTATCCTGACAAGCCAGGACCAAAATTTTCAATAGCTTGGACTTTCATGGTGCTTGGTGGGGAGAGGAATTACCAAAAGTGTGAGCCTGTGGGGTATGTAAGACATAACCATGAGGCCACAAATAACTTTTTCACAGACTTATGAAGTAAATTCAAAGAAAAAAATAATAAAAATCAAGTATAAACTTATTTTTTTATAACAAAACTATGATTATTATGTCATTTTTAGATTCTACACCACAAATAACCTATGGTAGACCCATAGGGTGTTACACCCAAAAATGGCTATGTACTCTGTTATTGGAAGCTTTAAGAATCTCACAGTAACAATATACATATTTAATATTTTTAATTTTGGCCACAAATTTAAAGTTTCATAGTTTTTATGCAAATATAAAGGGAAAAAGTAACACAAGAAGGTGTGACAAAGAAAAAATCCAAATAGGGCCAGGGTAACCAACTTTTGGGATCCTCAAAGACCCAATTAAGTCTTGATACCTGTATTGGAGAGATTTAAGACTTATTTAAGCTTTAAGATTAGGCTTTGATTGAGTATCGAAGTTTAAACTGGTTTATCCCAAAGTTGGACAGGAATTACAAGCTCCCAAGGGGTAAATCGCCATATGCAAACTTGTAATGAAGGTTTTAAGAACTTTCAAAGATTAATTAAGCTTAAAATTTTGAGGTATAAGTTCTAAAACCTACTCAAAAGTTAAGGTTTGGTGTGTATTGCTATTTTATGTGGAAAAATAGCAATAACTTAAAAATTCCTTAAAAATCTACTTCTTAATGGATTCTCTTCAAGGTTTCACACAGCTTACAATTCAATTTTATCTGTGTATAGATTCAATTTTGAGTCCCTTTTTAAAAACAATGTTTTGGTAATCAGACTTGAAATTAGCTCTTTTGATTCTCATGAAAGAAATTGAGATTTCTTTAAAAAAAATACAAAATCCAGTTTAAGAGATTTTAACTTGAAAATTAATTTTTGAGTTTTTTATTTGATGAATTTTAATATATATAAACCAATCTCATATTTAAGCTGAAAATAATTAACCCAAAATAGGAGTCAAGTTACTTGGAGTTAAGTATAACACTGGTAGCTTCAAATCAAAATGGAAACTAAGTCAACTTAAGTTAACAACCTGATATTCAAAGATTATATTTCAGTTTTAATCTATAAACTATCCCTATATCCATCATTAATCATGAAAACTTCTTTGGAGGCCAAAAAAGAGCCTTTAAATCACAGTTTTTGTCCAGAAAAATCACCATTCAATCAATCAGACATTTTAAATAGGTAATATTTTATTTCATATAAAATCTTATATTATGAAAGTAATTTTTAAGTTAATGAGCTATTTATAAGCTATAGAAAAGGACTTATAATAATATAATTTAGATTATATTGTTGTAATCACAGATAATTGATTTTATTATATAAAATGTTTCTCTTAAACTCTCCTTTGAATCCACCAATATCCTTTAAGGAGTGTTAAATGTTATTTTATCATAGAGAAATTGTTCTATTCCTCTAAAATATTGGTTTTTGCTGTTTTTATAACTTATAAGCATTACTCAATACTATAACTGTTGTTGTTTGACTTATTGTATTGACTAAAGATTCTAAGTGAGTTTTCCCTGAATTTCTATATCTTTTTTATCTAGTATTATTTTTTTATATAGAATCTCTATAATTCATTCATTTATGCACAGTGTGTGTGATATTTCTTTTATAAATGATACTCATATTGTTTATCAATGGATAAATAGCATTATTTTCCACATATAATTGTCTCAGTAAGAGCTTTTAGATTTCTTTCTATTATAGCTGTTAGTGACTATAATAATAGAATAATTATAATTCATTATAATTCTTAAGATTTTTTCATTATGAAATGATTTGATAATTATTGATTCTTTTTTATACATGATTATTTTTAATAACTATATTAATTTGTGGATATAGCATTTAATTATATTCTATTTTCTCCTGAGGGCAGTCATAGGACTCTTGATATTTGATACTATTATTAAGAGTTTAATTTAAAAACCTTACATTTTGGGGCTTGGCCATAATTTTGACCAATATTTGGGACATCAATCATATTCTAGATGTTATTTTACTGTTTTTTGACATAAAATTGCCATATTTACTTGAATTTTGGTTTTTTGGGACTTATTTGATAATATAAATAAAGTTTTCTTCTTAAGAATATTTTTTGAAAAATATACTATTGAGTGATTTGGAATATATTTATATTGTTCAACTATTGGCTTATTTACATCATAGACTCGAAATTTAGTCTTTGAGTTATTCTAGTAAAAAGTTAATACTAATAAAATTTTGATTGAGAGCTTATTATTTGAAGAATTATTATTTCTTTAAATAAAATTAAAAATTCAAAATCTTTACTTGAAAATATTTTTTTACTCTTTAGACAATTTTCATTATTTTTGACATAATTTGCCATAAATTAATTTATAAAAACTTTATTCATTAAGCTGAGATAATCAGCTCTTTTGATTATTATTTATTAATTAATAAATAATTTTTTTGATTCTAGTGTCATCTATTAGAGAAAGCTCTTTTGAATCTAGCATCTGAGAGTCAAGTTTTGAAATTGAAACCAGCCAAAGAACAAGAGGTCTAATTACAAAAGAACCCTTTGAAGGTCCAGCAGGTGAATTTAACACATCTCCTAGACATATTTATTTTAAATTGACATGAAATTACTCCTACTAGAAGTGGAAGCAACTACTACATCCAATAAAATGGATTTAGACCAGTACATTCAAGTCATAAATCCAAAAGAGAAGAATGTCAGCCCAAAGGAGCAGCACAAATAGAGGATTACAGAACTTCCACCAGCTCCCAAAGGCTATCCAGAACCTTTGAAACTCTTCTAGAGAGTCCTGAATCTGACATAGCTGCTATTCCTGCTGTAAGATATGAACAACTTCCAGCAAGCAGCAGTAGAGATATACCAGTCTCAGTACAAGAACTAGTTTATGGAAGCAAACAAGCAGGAGTGAGAACTTCTTCCAAATCTCTGGATAGGGACAATTATCTTATATCTTCAAGTGAACAAGCTTTTATTCCTAGAAAAGACAGAGTACCTTCTAAAAGGTTTGACTCCAATTTCTGTAATAGGGAAAGTCCAACAGATAAAAGCTTGGCTGAAAAAAATTGAATTTTGTCAGAGGAGCAGAAGAAGCAGCTGTCCCAAAAGAAGGACAACAGCTATGTGGAGGATCCTCAAGCCTCCAAAAAGAAATAATCAACCTTCACAAGCTCTAAACACAGGAAAGCAAGCTCTAAAGAACAACTCTAAGGGAAAGAAAAATGCAAAGGGGAAGGCAAAGTCCAAGTGAAACAAGCCTTACCCTCAGAATTGTAGAGCTTCAGAGAGAGAAAAGACACCCACAGACAATGAGTTGAATATGGCAAAAACTTTGATGTAATTCAAAATATAATGGGAGGAAATGATGAAATAATCTTTCCCAAAGAAATACATCTTCCAAAGCTTGTATATAATTTTGAAACTTAGAACAAAGAAATTTTAACCAATTTTCACAATTTTGCATATGTTCAACAGAAGTTGGCAGAGAAATTTTACAAGTAAAAGAGTCACAAAAGTCAACAATTTTGGGTCTTTAAAATGTGAACAAAGACAATATTTTTCATTTGATGCACATTTGTGAAAGAATAGAATACAAAGTTACATTTCTTGATCATCCAGATGATAATTCCATTTCTTTTATTGCTAAACAATTGAAAGAATTAAGAATACAAGCTCAAAACTTGTAAAATTAAGCTGTTCACAGTGCAGCGCTTTTCTAGGAAAAGTTGGAAAAATTCTATAAAGCAATACCTGAGTTTAAAGAATATATGAAATTAAGTATTAACAATATCTTGTTAAAAAATGAGCTTCCAAGAAAGTCTAATCTGATTCTGGACAAAAATGTGTTGAAATTGAATAATGATGTAAATAATACAATTTCAAGTAATGCAGAGCTATAAACTTTCTTTAAATATAAGGACATAAAAAGATTAGAGGAATTTTCTACCTTCAGTGGTGAAGTATAATATAATCATCAGGAATATATGAAAAAAATTGATATTTTAAAAGAAGAACTTAACATATGAGATGAATACCTAAGTTCCAGATTACACTCATTATCTACCAAATCAGAAAAGAAATGGTATTATAATATGAGACAAGATCATGGTAAAAACTTCTGATCTTGGTGGGAAGAACAGACCATTTTCAAATTGGCTGATGACCCTTGAAGATTTATACTGGAAAACTATTTTGAAGAGGCCATTTTTAATATTGAAAGTGACAGGCCCATGTCCTGGTTTCTTGATGAGAAGGATAGATTAACTTTCCTTAATCCTGATCTGTCTGGAACAATGGTACATAGAAGGATATTGAGAAAATTTGGTGGTGACCTTGAGCATCCTATAAGAAGGAGATGTATTGGGACTTGCTTTACAGAAGATTATGTCAATGCAATGGAAAACCTAACTTCCAGAACAAAAAATTGGTATAAATTGGTATAGACCCCCAATAAACATTAGGACTAGTGGGAAACCAATTTCAATACCAAATGGACAACAATACAGAGCTCATTTGAAATGTCATATGTCAGCCTGTGACTCAAAACCAGAGCACAAGAAAAGAAGCCAAAATACCATAAACCAATGGTAGAGTAAGAATACCATCAAAACATGGAGGTGAGCCCAAAAAGGCTCAAAAGGTATCAAAAGAAGGAGGAAACTAACTTCTTTCCAAATATACAAGTACCATAATCATAGGACAAATAATAACAAAGATATTCAGGCTCAAAGCAGTTCCTGAGCATAAACCTTAGTTTTCACCTCCCATCTAAAATACAGAGAAAGAGGATGAACTCCAGAAAATGGGTGTTCAAATTGAAGCTCTCCATCAGGAATATCTAATGGTACTAGCCAAGCTGGGCTGGTATCAAAAATACATAATTTGTGGGAAAATTAAAACCAAATAAGGGTGAATAAAATATTCACCTCTCATATAGCTTCTACCATTTCAGTGTGAGATACTCAAAGTGGGGTAATTTTGAAAAGAGAAAAATAAGGGCTATCTGATTTTGCCATGCACTTTCTCATAAATCCTCTAGAGAAAAAGTTATGGAGAAAACAAGTTCCATACAGGATTTGAGAAAAATCCATATTTAGATAATGGAAATTGAACATGGTATAGCTTTGCCATATTTTATGGTACCCATATCAAATGAAGCACCATTGATTAGGCCCCATCTAGTGCTACACAATGAGCCAACCTTTAGCTCAATATCTTGAAAACGGACAAATCTATGGCAGTTTTAAGGTTCAAATCCCACAGTTGGGCCAATATACTTTTACTGTAGAATACTTTCCCATATCATTGGATATGAGGTGCCAATTAGACAAAAAATCCTGAAAATGCTTCATTAACTCATAAATATTTCAATACAGGGCTCCCATACAAGTTCTGTACTGAATTCTATGCATCATACACCTCAAAAGAGGGATGTGTGGTCCCTAGATGAACATTTTCACCCTGTATTGGTGAAAAATTCCCAGATGTGCTTTTAAGACCACATCTGATCCCAATTCAGGCTATACAGGCTCTTTTAAAGCCACAATCCAGTCCTTAGAAGTGAAAAACCTTCATTTCCTCCATGTGAACTGGTGTAGAGGACCCTGTTTTACTCCTCTTAAATCTTGATTTTTTTTGTTTGTTTAACCTATAGAAATTATTCAATACTATAGCTTTTGTTGTGTAATTTTTTGTATTAACTACAGATGATAATTAAGTTTTCTTTGAATTTCTATATCCTTCTTATCTATTATATATATTTCTATATAGAGTCTCCCTATAAGATTTATTTCTGCACAGTGTGTGTGATACTTCGTTTATGCTGATATTCATATTATTTATAAGTGGATAAATATTATTATTCTCTATATGTAATTGTCTAATTAGCAGCTTTTATATTCCTTATTATTATAGCTGTAAGTGGCTATAATAATGTTAGAATAATCATAATTAACTATAGACATTGAGTTTTTTATTATGAAATGATTTAATATTAATTATTTCTTTTTTTATTATATATGATTCTTTTTAATAATTATATTAAGTTTTGGTGATAATATCTGATCATATTATATTTTCTACTGAGAGAAGTCATAGTGCTCTTGATATTTGATACTATTATCAATATTTTCATTGAAAAACCTTACAAAAAGTAACTCCAACTCGTGATATACACCTTTAAAGGTACTCTACCCTTGTGTTGTAAGCATCCACTTGGCCAATCTGTGAGCACTTGTTAATTTTTGGACAAAGGACTTGGGAAAAAGCTTTCAACATTTAACTTCATGTTTTATGGAAATTTTCATCTGGGAAAATGGGCCTTTCTCTCAAATTCAAACCCCAATATTTTGTACTTAAAGTCAATCTTTATTTCTTTTTTTAAAATTTATGGCACTTGCAGGATTGGTAACCCCCAAAAGTAAGCTCCTCTCCTGGTATGAACTTACCTGAGGGGTCTAAAATATGTCAAAAAAATCACCTTTTCCACTCTGTGAGCACCTGGCATCATTTCTTTTCCCAGGTCTTCAGCATTCAAATCCATGATGAAGATTGGAAACCTCCCCAACAAATGTTTATTTTCTTTCTTTTTCTCCCTTTTATATTTTTTTTTCATTTTCTCTTTACTATATTTCTTCAAATAAATTTTTTATTTAATAAAAATCATGAAAACATTTCTGTCAAACCCAAATTCTTGCAAGTACAAAGCCAAAACTCAAAAAAAGACAAAACCATCCTCATGTCATATGCCAAACTCATTATCAGTTTTTATTCTATGTTTCAAATTACAGAACCTCTGAGAACCCAAATCAATGCATCACAGCAAGCCTCAAAAGGGTTTTTACCTTTCCTTGGTGCTCAGGAGCTCACCATTCAAGGTTGGGGGGTACTGTCACAACCATGGAAAATACCCCTTAATGGGTGTTTATGGAAATTCTTTTCCTTAACCCACTTATTGCCAATTGGGCATAATATCAAGTTTATGGCCAATTGGCCGCCCCTATGGGGCTTAGTGGTCTCTGGGCAACACCCACTATCCCTGGCCATATACTGATTCTAAGGCCTTTGGGCCAATTTCCATAATCCATTCCCTCCAGGCCATCCCAATGGAATTAGGCCTGGGGCTCTTCTCAGACTTCCAAAATATATCCAGTAATGTTGGACTACCTTCTTTAATTGGGGGGTTTTGGGCCATTTAGGCCCCCTACAGCCTCTATGGCCTTTGGACTGTAAATCACAGTTTGTACACCATGTAGTACAGTACACATACCATAGGCCCATTTGGGCCCCTTTTGGCCTAAATCCACTGAGCCATATCCTTTGGTCCACCTATCCCATTTTGACCCACCAAATCTCAAGAGGTTAAAATGGCCATTTATGCCAAGGACCCTCAATTTTCAATTGAGGGCCTTGGGAAGTCAACAGAGACCATCAGCCATTTTTTAACAGGGTTTTTTCTTAATAAAAGGGAAGAACCTTCCCAACAACTGTAGGAACCAGGAATAGGGAATATATGTTATTATATACCATTATGCACAATTGTTCCTCAGAAATTCAATGGTGACATTTTCAAGACTCAATTATTTCATTTTAAATCAAGTCACTAGTCCACCATCCCATTCTATAAGGAAGGCCTCCAAGGACTCAAGTTTGTGAACCATGGGGACACTCAGAAGAAATTTAAAGACACAAATCACCTGTCCCTCTAGGTATTGGTAATTTCCAGCTCAAAAGTATTCCTTCAATAGAAGACTGGCCAAGGATTCTTTAAGTGAAATTTCAAGAGTTTGTTGTTTCTCAAATCAGTTTTAAGGCATAAAGAGCTCCAGAACTCTTTGGACAACTCAATGGGCCCATACAGATTGTATTCAAGCAGCCTGTATGGCATTGACCTATTTTGGTCAATTCATTCATAAGCTGTGGGAATTCAGGAACACAGTTTCATTTCGCAAGATGGCCAAGCTGGTTTTTCTACCTTTGAGGATCAGTCTCCCAGCTTTCCACATATCCTTACCACTCTTTTAACCCCTAGGGACTTTTTCCCCAGTTAATTAATTTACTGGTTTTATTTTTCTTAATATTTCCTTTCCATTCTTGGAATTTAATACTGATATTCATAAGTCAGTCCTTTGCACCTTCTTCTTTTCCTGTCAGCAGATATTGGTGGTCATGTTCTTTTCTAATTCCATTTTTCTTCCTGGAAGGTTGAAAAAGTCAAGTGAGGATTAATTTGGTTGGCTTTCTTACTTTTCTTCCACATATTTTGGACTTGCTCCTATTCTTTCTTAAAGAAATATTTTTTTGAATTCTTTATTTATTTATTTGGATCCTTCCAAGTGAGCTCTTGATTCCTGAGTTCTACACCACTCTTCTTATCCCCAAGAGCCCTTGTGACATGTGGATAGCCTTTAATACATCCTAATTTTCACAAGGTACCTGAAGATCTTCAAAGACTTAAAATAAAGTGAAAATCACTATATCAAAAATAAAAAAGAATTGAAAAATACAGGAAGCCAAAAGTGAATTAAATGAATAATTTTCTTAAGCAAACTAATGGATTGAAGTGAAGGTTAGCCATCTTTATCTATGCAGTTTACCTTTCTTCAAATTTCACACATACTTGCACTTTCTTCATATTCACTATGGAAATCTTAGGTATTAGATCTCAGAAATTCTATTTTCTACAGAGCTCCTACTACGTTTATTGAGAAAAAAATAAAAAAAATCAACAAAAAGCTATAAAACTTGTTTTTTGTCTCATACTCAAAGATTAAAATTGATTAAGAATTACTAATTTTCCAGGAGGAATATGGAAAGCTATATATGAAGTAGTTTCAGAGAGGAAAGCATTTAATAGTTCAAAAATTGAATCACTAGATATTTCATATTTAAATTAGAAATATTTATTCTCATATAAAGCCATCCTTTTTCTCTTAATATAAGACTGAATATTGATTCAACGCTTGGAATTGTATGAGATAAATGTCCCCAATTACAAAATTAAAGCCACATATTCTTTCACTCAGTATTATATATCTCAGATATAAGTCAAAAAGAATCCTATACATAGTTTCTTGGGATGAAATATTGGTAATATTAATTGCACAGAAATAAAACTTTGGAAAACTTCTTTTTATAGTAGCATTTCGTAATCTGAATTAATAATCAATTTCAATTTAAAATGGAAAATATTTCTGTAAGAAGGACAGAAAAAGCAGGTATATACTTCCTTTCTCATCACAAATTTTCATTAGAAAAACCAAAATTCCTTAATTTTATCTATTTTTATATCATCTTTACCCTCAAGAGAGCTTTATTTTCTTAAATGGATAACTGATTTATCTAAAAGGTCTTCCAAAAAAATGGGCTTAAATGTAAGTATTTTACAGTTATTTATTCAAAGAAGCTGGATGGAAAAATTTCATAGTTAAGCTGTAATATTCAATGAAACCCCTACAACAGATCTTAAATTTCAGTTTTTTCAAGTAGCTTATCTGAATTAGAAATTAAAACAATCATTAATTGAGAATTAAAATCATTCTTTTCATAAATTTTGTTGAGCTATTGATCTTTTTAAATCCATACCAAGAACTACTATTGAGCCACTTGACTCAAATATTTATGACTTGAATTTCTTCCGAAAATTATATTTTTGGATTTTTTTTCCTTCCACTAAATGAGTCCAATGTATCTGAAATTTGAAGTTCCAAATAACACCTGATGTCAGATGTAGCCATATTCCTCTTAGTGGATGTATGGCACATTGGCCATATGATTAATGAATAGTGATAAGTAAGGTTAAAAAACATGAGAAATGAGGGTGAAAGTAGCTTAACTGCATTCTATTAAGACCAGAAGGTGTTCAGGGAAACCAAAAAATCCCCCCAGATCATAGGAGAACATAAATCCAAATGATGGTTCACTTGAAGATTCTTAAAAATAAACTTCTCCTTAGGTGAACTAAAAACTCACACCTGATTTATTTTCTTTCCCAACTAAAACTACAGCTTATTACTCAAACATGATCCTATCCCACTGTTATACATTGTGCAAACTCCACCAAAACTTCAACTCATTTCTGAACACACACTTCTTTCAGGTAGGGTCTCTTTGCTGCTATACAAAATTGGCTTCCACGTATATGAAGTTTTTGAATAATTTACCAGATGGAAATCTCTCTAGGAATTGAATTTTAAATTTCCTTCAAGTTAGCCTTATCATTTGAAAATATTAATTGAGTGGTATTTTGCTGAGCAATATCATTCAAAGCTATTTGGGTATGGAATGATCTTCTCAGCTCAAATTATTTTATAATGTTGAATACTGTCAATTTTAGGAAAAAAGTCTGCCTCCAAAACTACTCAAATGGAAATCCAAGTGCTTGTTATACCTGATATTTGGGATAAAATTTCAATCTCAATGTATCAAAGCATGTTTCCTTTATTAAAGTAGGATTTGAAATGAAAACCTCATAATGAAAAAAAGAATTTCAGTTCATATGAGAGAAAGAGAAATAAAAAAAGAAATAATTGTGACAAAAATATCACCCAACTACTATGGAAATTGAAAAGAAGAAATCATTATATGGAAAGAATCATATTGGAGAAATTCAAAAATAATAATTCTTGTTTTCAAAAGAAAAGATGAATTAAAGATTGCACATAGGCCACATTTCCCAAGAAATATGGTCAGAAGCAGTGTATATGCTCCCAATCAATCAATAATGTAAGATTCATGCTAAAAAAATTCCTTTACTATAATACCTTAGCTGAGCTGTGATTATAAATGTGTTTTTGAGAAACCCTAAAGAAAAGAACTCAAGGAATTTCTTCGAGAAACACTACTTTGACAAAGTTGACCTCCAACAAGAGGATCAGTTGAAAGTCTCAGTAGTCCCACAAGTGGTACTGAGAGTTATTTAGCTATGATGATGTCTTTGAGATAAATAATTTCCCCATTAATCATGCATCTGTAGCTCCATAAGGTATTTTCTTTATGATGCTCCCATCCTAATACCTCCTCCCAAAAAGACACTATTTACTAGGTCATTTATTTTCTTTGTATTGCAAGTATAATTTGAGGTCAATATATTTACTTTCTTCTGTTTCTCAAACAACAATGAAGCGTTCATACAGAACGGAAAAATTACATAATTAATAAAGAAATCAGCCCTTTTGAGATATCTAGTTTTCTTCCTCGGGAGTGGATGGCTAGATATACCTATGGAATCTTCATTGTAACATAGGATTCTAGCTTCAAGATCAAAATGAAGATTGTTCAAGATACAGATTTCTTGGACCCAATTTTGGAATGCATTTTATAATGCAAGATAGTCTGCCACACAGTTTGTTAGTGTCAAACCTTATTGTTTCTTTTTGCTCAACTGAGTAGAAATTTTCCCAAATTTTTATAAAAGACCTCATTTTTAAATCTTTAAGAATCCCCCTCATTCTAATTTTAAACTCCCTTTTGTATATGATTATATAAGGAACTCCTTGATGGGTAAATAAAATGTTATCAGTTTTTTCTTTATTAATAATCCTGTAACAACGGCCTCTGAAGTGTATTAGTTTCCCCTCGATTATAATATAAACCTTTCAGAAAGAGCTAAAAACTCAAATTTCCATATTATAGGCTTACAAAAAGATAAGAATATTTAGCAGTCTCTATCAGAACAACTCAATAATCAGATAGATACTTCATATAGGTAAAATATAAAGAGATGTCTAATTAACATTACATAGAAATCTACCTTTAAGATCAAAATAGCAGGTCATATGATGATAAGCATAATAAATAAGGTTATATCCTTTTTGAACTTAATAATATAGATTATAGGGGTGGAATTAATAACATAATAGATATAATACCATAAGGGAAAGATTTCATACTTGGCAATATATTTTATAAGGCCTTTTATGACTGATAGAGCTAGTGATACTTATAGCTTGATAAATGAAGGATATAATAATAAGAAATATAATATAAATATTAATTTTAAAAGTGTATTTGAGAACTACTTTATGAAAAATATTAATACTCTTAAGATAATACTATTTATTCAATATTAAACTCTCACATCAATGATGTAAGTAGTTTTCATCAATAATACAATAATACTATAAATGTCTGTGAGCCTTTTGTATATGACCACATATTCAAAAAGGTCACAAAGTAACTTTACCAGACTTATTTAAAGTATAATAATTGAAATTATAATGTTAAAATACATAAAAATGGCATAAAAAGGCATAAATTGTTGATTATCTCAGACACAAATGAATAAGAATGTGAGATAGATTACACGATTAAATTCCCCATCAAAAAATAAATATATGACATCTTTACGTCATATCTTTGAAATCAGTACTTACAGAAATAACCTGCATATATGTACTTTTATGATCAGTGCATATATTCATGGTTTTAGGCTCATTTCTTTTGAATTACGCATGATAAGAGCTTGATTAAAAAAGAATTTACCACAAAATAACTGTAGGAATACGGATATAAACTTTGTGTGCCCAGCTATAAATAAGGTTGAAACTTCCAAGAGGATATTGCGCAAAATAGCAATAGCTGTTGACAAGTTGAGAATTAAAGGTGGTCCAAAATTCAAAAAAAAAGTTAATATTAATATTTTAATACCCCCTACACATAAATGTATTAATTTTCATCATGTTATTCAAAATACAACCCTAAGAAATAATGGTTTGAAGTCCAAAATAGTAACATTCAACACAAAAGATGAGGTACAAGAAAAATCATCATAAATAGAGTTTTGATGATGTAACAAAATACTATTGGATTCTTTGTGAGGACATGCTAAGATATTAGAACTAACACCCTTAATCTCTCTAGCATTAATGAATTGAAAGTTATTAAGGATAAAAGTTTAGGCTTAGAAATGATCATTTATGATCATTAACTCTAATCTTATTTTAAGCTTAACAGTTAAATAAGAAATAAAACCGTTGGATATCAGTATTTTATAATTATAAAGCTATAATCCACAAAAATAACTTATTTTTACAAGCTTGTGATGTCATCAAATTAGAGTTACAGTGATAACTCTAAAAAATGGCATTATAATGAGATAAAAAGGTTCAATTATGATGTAGTCATCACCAAAATTTGAAATACTGATCAATTACGATTTATATCCTTATTAAATGTCTGCTAGAAGGTGTCTGGTTGCTAGAAGGAAGGAATTTTACTCTAAAAGGACCTCTTCTTCCTCTGTTTCCCCCTTAGATGCATCAAAACACTAAAACATCAAAATAAAAGGTAATTTCTTAATTTTTTAAATATAGAACTATTATATTATTAAATACCAAAGGTCCACTTTGTATTAATAACTAGTGTTGATGTAAGTAATCCAATATTTCATTTTTTTGTTAAATTTTCTTAAAAATCTCTAAAGCCATGTAAAAATAGTTAAATTTTCAATTCTCTCTATTTTTTATTGTAAACACATATTAAATAAGTTTTATTTATATTATTAGGTGTAGATTTAATCAAAAGTATTATATTAAGTGTTAAAATTAGGTTTTTTTTAATTGTAATATTTTCCTCTTTATTATTATTCTTAATAGTTCTTTTATTAATATAAATAGTATGTATATTAATATATAACTTTAATATTAGTAATAATATTTTTATAAATTGTTTTTTATTAATAAATAACAATTTATAACACACTTCCTACTTTTTTGGTAATTATAATAAATTCCCATAAATATATTAAATATTAAATATTTATATATTCATTTTATTATACCATTCTTATAATATAGGTTATATTATTTTCATTTATTCAAACAATATAAATGAATTTAATTTGTAATTATAGCAAATTATTATTATTATAATAATTATTCTTAATCTTCTTATTCATGAAATTAGGAGATTTGGAGCACAATAAGTAAAATATTAGTAGCTTTTACTTATTGTTTCATAGTAAAACCTTACAGTCTGCTTCTGAACTTTTCTACTTAGCTGAAATATTTATCCCCCTAGCTATTTCACTAGAATAAGTATGTGAAAATGTTTTGGATTGAGGATTAGATTTCAATTTAACAGGGAAATATTTCTATTAGAAGGTGGAAAAAATGAGGTAAAGAGGCCCTCCCTTGAGAAACTAAAAAGCAAGAGACTTAAAAGAACTTTACCTTGAGATATCTAATCTGGTGGGTGTTTTTGATATAGTGTCATTATATAGAGATATTGCACCATTCTGAACTTTCTCATTTTTTATGAAAATCCTTGAGGCAATTTTTCTGTTGAATAATTTTGAAATGGCTTCGTTGAATCAGAATATTCTACCATATTCTGAAATTTTATCCCTATTTCAAATAAAATTTATTATTATTAACATCCTTCAGGGAGCTTTACTGGTGAAGAGTTCACAACTGATGTTAGTTTATGAACTTATTTCATAATTTCTCACATTATTATTTGATCAGTGATATTTTTTATGGTGATGATTATTTTGGAAGATCTCATTTGAGTTACTTATTGCATAATTTCACACCTTTTGAGTATTTCATCTTATGAAAGCTGATTTTATGTTGCTTTAGAGATGAGGCGATTTAGTGCAGTTATTCAAATATTTATTTTTCTTATGATGTGCAGTCTTGAAATCCTTTCCAAGCTTTTATTGAGCTTTCAACGCATAATCTGAATTAAGTTTTAATTTAATTCTACCTTTCCACACTCTGGAGGTGTATTTATACAGCTTTAGCTCATTTCATTATATAAAATTCATCATGGTGACTGTTATGCGTAGTAATCTGATAAATTTGGGGAATTTGGGGTGCATTTAAAGTTACATTTATCCCTCCTATGCATACCTTTCTTTTTCTGCTACTTTAGCTGTATTATTATATATTATCGAGTTTTGTGAACATTCTGTTCAATTTCTTTTCTGTAATACCACACTATGTAATTAATATTTTACTCCTTTAAAGAAATATAGCCGGTCTGGATTTGTTTCTCAATTCTTCTTTTATTATATACTATTGATTTCATAATTTGCCTTATGTGATTATAATAGTGAATTTTGAGTTGCATATGCCTAAATTAAAACTTGAAACATTGAATTTCTGAAATATTGCACCTTCAATAGCCTCGGAGCTGTTCGAAAAAGGTCTCAAACACCACACCGCATCTACTCAAGGATCCAGGAGAAAATACTACAGTGTTTTCCATATAGCCAATCAGACATTATAGTGAAATAAACTGTGGTTCGCATGGTGGATTTGAGGGATGTGAAAGTTTGTTTACCACTAAACCAATTTTGGTTTGAGATTCCAATATCATGCACAAGAGAGAACTGATAAAAATAAAAAATAGGGTTGGTCTTTTGGGTCTCATTGTCATATTGTCAAAATATTCTTCAGAAGTGATGGGAGAATAAATTGGTGAGTTATGTTTGATGATTGGAATTTTTCGGTAATAAAAGAATTGAAAATAAAAAAACTATTACATCAATTGGAATGAATTCCATTTTTTTAATGAAATTATTCCATTCTATTTTAAGTTTTCCTTCAAACCTTCAGATAAATTGGTGTAGTTTATTGTCACATTTTAATGAAATAACCCTATCATATACATAAATACAGATTATCATGGAAAAAAGCTTGCTTTTGAAATAAGGGAAATGATCTTTAAATTTCATTTTATTCAAAACTCATTTTTTGGAGAAGTTTTGATGAAATAATACACCAGAAATTCCCCACTTGATGTGTACAATAAAGGGATTTTTTCAAAACAAAATACACTTCCTGTGAATTGTGAATCGAAAACAGTTTAGTGTGAAGCAATAAATTAATCATCACTTGAACTGAAAATATATTGTATTCTCACAGAAAAATATGGCCCCTTTCATTTGTGAATCATATAAAGTTTTTCCAGAATACAAAGGCACAGAATTGAGTCTGTTGGGAAATAGGTTTCACTGAAATAGATCGCATGTCCTGGAGAATAACCTCTACCAAAAAGCCTTTCCTTACACCTTGTTATATTGCCTGAAGAATTGTGCTTTACATGAAAAAATTACTTATTTCCAGTGAATCAAATGTCAACGGTTTGATCTCCCAAATTTTAGACGCCTTGGAGCTCCAGTTGTAATAGTTCAGAAGCACAAGCTTCCTAAGAATTTGTTCATTCTCTACTCTTTATAGCTGAATAACAACTGTGTGAGACCATTATTTTGTGGCTGATCAGTACTGAATTGAGAGCTTCATTCTTCTCTAATTAGATCTTTTCAGTAGGGTAATGACCAAGTTCAAAATGTAAACTTTTGTTGATAAATCCCTTCAATGGTGAATTGGTGTCTTATGAAGGGGAATTACACTCAGGGAGGGTGACACAGGAAGGCTATATCACATATTTTTAAACAGTATTCTATAACAACCAGACAGCGGAGCCAGGTAATAAGCTCAATATACTGGGGGCTTAATATTAACATTGGTTTTAATGCTTAATGTTGAATAAAGCACAAAAACCAAAAGCTAAAAGAATATTCAAAGCTATCTCTTTCAAAAATAATATTTCAAAAGGTTTAATTTCAGATGTGCAAGAATCAGGAAAAATATCATTAATTGAACTGGTAAAGCAGTACGAGAATCTCACAGATTGAATGCATTTTTTTCTTTCTAGAAGCATGGAGCTCACCATATACCTTGAAATTTGGTTGAGGCACTCACCTTCACCTTTTTCTGCTGGAAGACAGGGGGGAAAGTATTATAAATATGCCCTTTTAAGTCAGAGACTTAATCATGTCATCTGAGAATAATTCTCATTCATTATAAGCTCAAAAGGATCTTGGTAATTTCAAACATTGAGATCTCATAAGGGATATCCAGTTTAAAATTAATTTTGGAGCTTCTAAGTTACTAGGAATTTCAAAAATGAATGAGTAAGTGAAGATATGGTCTCTCGATGTTACAATGTACTTAAATAAATCGAGATCCGGAGTTAAAGGACTCAAGAAGTAAAATAAAAGGAAGTCTAAGAAATCTTTTTTTGTGTCTCAGTATTATATGTGGTAAGTAAATGAATACTAGCTTTAGCACAAGTCTCACGGAAAAACTGCGGCCGATTTCTCAGACTATTAGGATTTACTACCTTTTCAGATGCGTTTCCTAAACAAAAATGCCATTTTATTTGAAACAAGTGGCTATTTAAATCATTTGGGATGGTAAAGTATCAAATTTCCAAACAGGAATCCACCATATTTTTTCAAAAAAAAATCATTTGAAATGAGGATTTCCTTTAGATATGAATACGGAGACTCTATCTCACTATCTGGAGCAATATCGAATAAAACCAGCTTATCTAGAGATATAATTCTTTTCAAAATAGTGCGACTGGATGGAAAACTATTAATGATAAGCTTTTTTACTTTAGGTGATATTTTTCTCTTTTTAATATGAGTAGTAGTAATATTTTTTTATAGAATGAGCAAGAATAATTTCAAAAGGGGACATCAAGTTTATTTTGGCCAAAATATGGAGGGCCCCGCTTAAGTGGTTAGATGATCCACTGTTGGAAAGGAAAAAATCCAGGAAATTTTCCTTGAAAAAAGCTAAATGAGGAGCTATATCATATGCATAGTATGAATTTTTGACATCCAAAGTAGGGGGTCAATTTTCAGGGGTCTTTGGGTGAAAACAAAATGAGAGGAAGGACCTGAGCCAAAAAAAGAACTGTGAAGGTGGGAACCATTTTTCTTCCAGTATCCTGGCTCCCCATGGATGCAAAAAAAGGAGCTTAATTTTTCCATCAAGTGATCTTGTGGGTGTTGAGGCTTGGAGGGGACACAGTTGTGAAAGAGTAAAAATGGTTGAGTCTGTTAAATTTTTATTGGAGGAAAATGTAGCGAGTGGAACAATTTTACTGAAGCAATAAAGGAAAGGATAATCCTGTCTTTATGAGTGCTCTACATTTGTGGATAAACTTGAAAGGAATTGGGAAAAGTAAGAAGCTGGAAGATTTTTAATTTCCATAGGGAAATATTGTTTCTAAAGCCATTTTATCAAATTATTTGGAAGTAAATGAGGGTGGCACTGAATTTAATTTGAATTCATTGATTTTGAATTGCTTTTTATTCAAGAAAATACTTTTCAATTGAATAATACTGTTGTTGACTGGTAAATATCCACCAAGTAAAGCCACCAGAATGATATCAGATCAATCACAAATAACCTGAAGATTTTTTGAATCTATTACCAGGAGAAAAAAAGCTTTAATGGCCTTAAAAATCTAAGGCATATGGAGGTGAAATTGGAACACCAAAGGTTGAGATAAAATATGTGGACCTTTTAGATATGACAAAATATCCAAAAAGGCCACAAAACAACTTTAAAAAACTTATTTTAATAATACAAATTGAGATTATAATCCTAAAATAAGTAAAAATGCCATAAAGGGGCATAATGTGTTTATTATCTCAGAATACAATGAATAGAAATTCCAAATGAAGTAAATCATTGGATTTCCCATTGAAAACTACATATATGACTTATTTATTTCATATCTGTAAATCCAATACTTACTAAGATAACCTGGATATACACACTTTTATGATCAATGCATATATTCATGTTTTTTAGCTCATATCTTTTAAATTACACATCATAAGGAGTTTATTCAAAAAAAATGTTACCAAAAATGAGCTTTAAGAATAAAGATATAGAATTTATCTGGCAATCTATAAACAAGGTTAAAACTTGTAAGCAAATATTGGAAAAACAGTAATAGATGTTAACCACTCAAAGTGAAAAGTGGTACAGAAGTAGAAAGAAATATTATATACAGATTCTGATAGCTCATACGTGATTAATTACATAATATTCATCATGATATTCAAGGTAAAACCCCATGAAATCATGGTTTAAAGTCTAAAATAGTAAGTTTTGACAGAAAAGTGGAGTCAGAATAAAAATCATAGAAAATATGGCTTTGGTGATGTAATGAAATCCTCTTTGAATCTTATCAAATAAATGCTAAGATATCAGAATCCTCTCTCTAAAATGCTTTATAATGAATATCTCAAAGGCTATTAAGTATTAAAGCTAAGGTTTAAAATGATCATTTCTGATCAATAACTCTAATCTTAATTTAAGCTTAACAGTTAGATAAGATATATAACTTATTTAAATTAGTATTTTATTATTGAAACTACTATAGTTCACGAAGATAAGTTATATTAAAGGTTTATTATGTCAGAAAATTAGAGTTACAGTGATAACTCTAAAGAAATGGCATAATACTGAGATTGAAAGGTTTAATAATTATGTAATCATCACCAAAACTTAAAATATTGATACATTCCAGTGTATAAAATCAGTACACATCTACAAAAAAGATATCTTATCACTAGAAAGAAGGGTACTTACTATAAAAGGACCTCTTTTTCCTCTGTTTCCCTCTCAGTTTCAACAAATACAATCAAATCATCAAATAAAAAGGTAAATTTCCTTCTCCTTAAATATAAAATCTCATATTGTTAGATAAAAAATATTTATCTTATAGTAATTACCATTTTACATTTGATGAAATCTATATCCTATAAATTATCTTGAAATCTCTAAGTATATGTAAAAATAGTAAAATTTGTAATTATCTCTATTGTTTATTGGAGATAGAATTAAAATAAGCTGTATTTAAATTTTTAGGTGTAAAATAAATCAAAATTATTATCCTAAGTATTAAAAGTAGGTCATTTTATATTCATTATTGGTTTCTAATAATTCTATTATCAATATGAATAGTGTTTATCTTAACATATAGTTTTAGTATTGGTAATATTACTGTTATAGATTGCCATTCATTCTTGAATATCAATTCCTCACACATTTATTATTTGTTTTTAAAAATAATAAATTTCCATTAATTTATTAATTATCAAATATTAATATATTCATTTTACTATATTATTATATTTTCTTCTAAAGATTATAAATACTTACACCAAAATTATGATAATATCTTATTATTATAATTATTTTTCATCTTATTATTCATTTCTATGGGGACATTCAGAGTATGATAAGTAAAATATCAGTGACTTTTACCTATTTCTTTCATAGTCAAACCTTAACGTTGGGGACCTGGCAATGATATTTATTGAAAAGACCTTCTAAAAAAGACTGAAATTGGGGTTATCCAGTATTAAATTATATTTTCATAAAATTATAGAATAACTTTATATTAATTGATTTTAAAAGCTATTCAGGAATTTGGAAAGTGATTTTTCCAATCCTTAGACTTGAAAAACCCTTTCTTTGAGGGACTCCACCAATTGAAAAAGCTATTTATAAATGAAAAATAACTTTATATTGAAATTTAATCTAAAGTAAACATACTATTTTTTATTATTCATATATTAAAAAATAAAAAACTTTTTTTCCTAATTATTTCTCTTACATACAAAGATGAAAAGAAATTTTTTACATGGAAATTGCCATATCTTTTCAAAAAAAACACTTTTATAAAAAGACTTATATTCATTTTTTATTGTTTGAACATAACCTAACAAGTTTCAACCAAGCCAATTTTGAAAGATTGGTAGAAGAAACTTTACAAAGTTCTCCAATGCCATTTATATCTAGGAAAGGAAAATCTAAGAAGTTTATTCTTCTAGGAACCACCATTCCGGGCTCTGAAGTTTTGTAAGGTGTGGATATGAAACTTTGATTAAAAATCAAGTACTTTCCCTGTCCTCAAAATTTGTATAAGGTGAAAATCAATTAAAAATAGTATGAAATATTATTTTTAAGAGAAAACATGCCAATTTTATTGTTTATAACTTTGTTAGTATAAAACAATAATATTATAAAAATTTATTGTTTTACCAACAATAAAAATTTATCCAAAAAATACTCTACAAGAGATATTTTAAGGCTACAAAAGAAATTTCTTCAAGAGCAATTTCAATTGGAATTAATTGAGCAAAGAACTGCAAGCAATTAATTAAAGAACAAAGTCTTTAAAAAGAATATTAAAGAGAAAACACGCCCAAAAGTGACCAGAGTGAATTTGGAAACAAAGTGACAAAGTTTACAGTGATGAAAGATGCTTTAATTCACTTTTGGGGTGGTTCAGGGGTAAAAATGATTATAAGAGTTACAAACAATGATTATAATGATTTTTTCACGTGGTTAAAAGGATTAAAATGATTTAAAAGTGGTGGTTGGAATCTTTGATTGATTGGTTTAACAGCTTTAAACTAATTAATAAAAGGAAAAGATTCTAACATGAAGAGAAAAGTGGGGCAAAGAAGACATTCTTTTATAGCCATCAATTCTCTTACTCCAAAAGTAAAATTTACTCTTGTCAGTCGTGAAAAACAGTCTGACATTAGAAAAGCCAATTATGGCATCATTGAACCCTGGTTTAGACCAAAAAGGGCTGGTTTAAGCCATTTTTAGCCATTTTTAGCCATTTTAGACCCTTAAATCAGCCATTACTATAGCAATACCAGGCCTAGAGCCTTCAAAACACGTCAGAATGTGTGTCAGAGGCGTAGAAACCAGTTAAAACTGTTTTTATTATGATTGTTTTATCTTAAGGGTAGTTTTACCCTCTTGGCAACAGCTAAAACTACCCCAGTTGGTATCAAAACCTCATCATCAATTGAGTCCACAGACCCTGTAACTCAATTCCAGGCCAAAAGTGATGAACTTTTGCGTGAATTTTGACATCCCACGCCTGTCAGCAAGGATTTTGGGGGTCTAGCTCCCCCTTAGAGCTGGAGTTCCTTTTCCCCCCCAAATTTAATCTTTCCAATTTATTTTTCCTTTAATTCCTCATCATGTATTATATTTATAATTTACATATGTAATTCAATTCAATTGTACAGTACAATACAGTAATAATTGACACCTCATATGTAAATCAAAGTTCACTTATGTAATACACGCGCACATTTTGACATTTCAATTGAATTCAATTGAATATACTTCAATTCCTCATAACTTCTAAACTAAACACAACACCTCAATTTTAACACAAAAATTGATGGTTAAAACCACATGTGGTGTGAATTAAATTAAGGTTTTGAGGATTTTCAACTTTTGTATTGAAAATACTAAAAACTTAATTTAAGCTTATTTAGAGTTGAGTTATAAGAATTTCACTCAGAGGTGACCCCACCTGATTTTTTATGAGGAATCCAATGGTGAAATAAATTTTATATGTTTATTATTGGATAAAAAGTTATAATAAATTTTATTTAACTTTTTTCCAAATTTATTTATTTTCTCACAATTTTGTTAAAGTTTCATTTTTACTTAATTTTTTCAAGTATAAATGTAATTTTATATTTACAAAATTTGATGTATTTTTTATTTTTAAATTATAATTAATTTTTTATTTTTAATATAATTTTATATTTATATTTTGATTTTTATTTTAATAATATAAATAAATTTCTTTTATTTATATTAATATGTTATTTTTTATATTTGTGGTCTTTTGGGTATATGAAATTACCTCTAAGGCTCACAAGTTTAGTACCTCTCTTAAATTTCCATAAAAAGAATTTTTTTCTAATTTCTTTTTATTTTCTCTTTATTTCTGAACATGACTACTAGAAGAGGTTCCCAATACTCCATTCAATTAGATGAAGGTGGAATCAGAAGTAGAAAGGATCACAAAAAAGAAAAATAAAGGGAAAAATACCCAGTGGAACAGAATCCACACAAGGAAGTGCCATATCCCAAATTCAAGTCCCTTAAACTCCCATTATCTCTGAGCCTGAATTAGAACTAACTATGAGTCTTTCAAACAGAGACAAATCACATTCAGAGGTCTCAGATAGATGTCTACATGAGACAGTAAAAACAGTAATACACAGTATAGAAGGACACAAACTGGAAAATGCTGCTCCAAATCCACCAGTTAGTGATGAATTCTTGGCACATGCTCAAAGGGTTCCTGAAAGAGGATCAAATGATGAAATACTCCAATTTATGGATTCCACTACCATCCAAACCTCAAATCAAAAAGATAATGGAATGGCACAACCAAATGAAAGAGGCAATCAAGGAAGAAGCCCCAGTAGCTTCTACCAGAAAGCAAAAGCTAACCAACATCCCCAGGAAGGGAAGAAAAGCAAGAGAAACAACTGGAAGAAACCATATTCCCCCAGTTACAGAATCCCAAGAATCTGAAAAGGATTTCATGGACAATGTTTTCAGCATAGGCAGAACCTTGATGGAATTCAAGGACAAAGAGAAGAAAAGAATGAGTCAACCATCTTTCCCAAAAAAATAAGTTTGTCTCATTATGTTGTAAATACTTGAAGAGGAATCAAAAGCAGTATACTACCTTTAAAAAACATTGAATAAATTCTATTATCACTAAAATAAATAAATAGTAGTATATTATCTTTAACTCAAATTTTTGTACAAAATAAAAAAGAAATGAAAAAAAATCAATTTTATGGTTAAAATAAGGAAACGAAAGCCTCTAATTGACAAGATCCAAAAATTAATACATGGAAAAAAGAATTTTATAAGTAAATAAAAGATATCAGGCAAAAAATCTTTGACAATCAATTATGACCAGGGTATTGAAAACTTGACAGAAAAATTAAAAAAATTGTCCATTTCTAGTGGAAAAACTGTAGAAATGACTTCATCACACCAAAAGTTGCATCTGGACCATGTAGAAATTGGATTAAACAAGAATTAATCTTGAAGATTTTATGTAAAGTGAAATCAGACTCATAGATGGGAAAATTTATAAAATGAATGAGGCTAACTTAAATATGCCAAAGTTATCAACCCCATTTTCACACCTAAGAATTCCAGTTAAGCCAAAAGAGTAAATAACCAATCTCTTCATAACAGAATGAAGTCATCAATACAACAATCACATATTCATGAAAGAGGCAGCTGGCCAACATTCACAGAAGAAGGAGAGTATTACCCCATTTCATTTATCAAAGAAATTGAAATGTTTCAAAAATATTATGCCATATCAGATTAATTAATCACTACAAGATTGCATTCATTATTTGAAAAATCTGCAAAAAGAGGGTATTATGGCATAGGGAAAAAAATAGAATAAAGAACTGGTCTTGGTGGAAAAATGAAATAATCACCAAGTGGGAAAATTGTGCCTGGAGGTATAAGATAGAAAATGCATTTGAAAGTGCATTCTTTGACCCAAAAAAATATAAATCCTTAGCTTGGTTCACAAAACAAATTGACAGATTAAATGCATTATATCCAGAGATGTCAGAGAAAATTGTTCATATGAAAATACTCAAAAAATGTGGAGGAGAGCTAGAAAATTCCCTGAGAAGCAGATTTATAGAACCATGCTCCACATAAGAGTAAATTAATGCACTGGAAGACATAGTGACAAGAACCAAAATTGGCAGAAAATGGAAAAAGTTGGACATAAAAAGCCTAAAAAACCATTCATTAAGGAATATAGACCAAAAGAACCTTTCAAACCCAATAACACTAATGAGAAGAGAAAATGCCATAAATTTGGTGGTATTAGACACTTTGCCAATAATTTTCTTCAAAAGGCAAAAATAAATGAAATTGTGGCAACAGAAGACCACAATAACAAAGATGTAGAATCTAATTCTGAGAGGGATGTTGAAGAATAAGAAGCCTTTTAAAGTGATGAAATCAACATAATCAATGCACAAATTGATAATATTGATTTAAAATATTAATTACTGGATTTGAGCTCAAATTCAACACAATTTGGAACATCTGATACATGCCTTACAAACATACAAGATTCCAAAGTTCATGGAACAAAATATGAAAGAGGAATGGGCTATATGTCTTTAAAATCAAATATAAGCATTTTTATGCTAAAAAATCAGGAAGAAAACGTAAATCTGGAAACAGGAGCATACTGCACCTGTGTTGGAAAAACCCATTTACAAACACTTATACCAGATTGGGAATAGAAATTCATACCAATACAAGGGGTTAAAGTTAGTAATGCAAGTGAAATCTTCAGGCCCCTTGGAATAATTGACTTAAAATTTATTTTCCCATATCCTTCTCAATGTATAACAATTAAAGTGGAATTTTTAGTAATGTATAACTGTACCAGTAAATATTTCATATTTTTAAATAATTATTTATCAATATATGGCATAGATATCTCTAACTAAATATATGAATATCTTACCATAGGGAACAATAGAGGACAAAAATTTGGCTTCTTGAAGAACAAAAATAAATTACTGTTATAAAGAGTGAAGAGAAAATACCAGAGAAAAACTTATTAATAATTAAACAACTAATAGATGCAGAATTCATTCAAGAACTCACAGAAAAAATGATTGATCTCTTATATAAATACACAAGTGCCTTTTAAACTAAAAAAGAACTGATGGGTGCTATTATTGGACATTAGGTAGACATTATTCTAAATGTAGAAAAACCTTATCCAACTCTGTTAAGAAGACCAGCTTATGCAGCTAGCCCAAGAGCTAGAGAAGCCTTAGAGGTACACATTAAGTAATTACTGGACCTAGGGGCATTAAGTCAAGTAGAACATAATGAACAGGTAGAGGCTACTACACCTGTTATCATAGCCTGGCATAATGGGAAATCAAGGATGTTAGAGTATTTTAGAGCTCTAAGTGCCTATACCATCCCTGACAGATATCCAATACCTAGAATTAATGATAAATCAACACAATTTTCAGAGGCTAAGCTAATTACATCCCTGGATGCTCTAAAAGGCTTGACCGGAATTTCTTAAAAGAAAATTCTATAAAACTAATAAGAATAATAGTCCACTATGGCATATATAAACATCTAAGAATTCCCCTTCCCATTATCAAAGAATGATGGATACCATATACCCTGAAGAACTATAAGAGAAATGGCTAATTATCTCTATTGATTATATCATAGTTTGCTCAGAAGCTTGGTAAATTAACCTTACACAACTTGAAAGATTCTCAAAACGAATAGCACAACTAAATATGAAAATTTCCTTGAAAAATGTTATTTTGCATATGGTGAACTAAAAGCACTGGGACATGTTGTATCTGGACTATGTTTTGGCATAGATAAGAGAAAGGTAGCAGCAATACTACTGAAGCAAATTCCCAAAACTAAGAAAGAAATTCAATCATTCTGATAATTCTCTGGATATTACAGGCAGAATATGAAATACTTGGAAAAAATTGAAAAATCTTTGTATAAACTGTGTGATCAGCAGACAGTCTATTAAATGACTGAAGAAAGAGTTAAATGATATGAGGAGCTGAAGAAAGCCCTCACAAATTCCCCCTTTCTCTTCATGGCAGTTTGTAAATTTATGCTTGTGGAGAAGGATTAGGTGCTGCACTGCATCAAACACAAATTGTCAATGACAAACCTGTTGAAGGGACAATCTTATTTATTTCAAGACAAATTAAGCCAATAGAAACAATTTATGGATCAAGCCAAATGAGATGCCTTTTCTTAGTATGGGCTTTAGAAAAGTTACACTATTACTTGCATGGAGAAGTCTTTGATGTAATTAAAGAGTTTAATGCTGTAAAATCATTATTAAACATGAAGACAAGGAATAAAAATATGCTGATATTACAAATTTCCATCTAAGAATATAGAGAAATATGACCATAATCCATAAATTTGTAAATATTAACAAAAAGGAAGATTGTCTTAGTAGCTGGGCTTTAGTAAATGCACCTGAAAACCCTGCATTGGTACCACAGGAAGCAAATAATATAGAAGGAATATGTGTTACAGACATTGGCACAGAATTCTTTGGAAAAGTTAAAGAAATCTACAAGATGAACAAGAATTTCCATATTTTATGCCAGCTCCTTATGAAAGACTATAAAGACCCATAATTATCTTTCAAACTAGATGAAGTATGAAAGAAGGCTTATCATGAATTGAGATTCCACCTCCTTGATGGAATTATTTATCATAGAGCCAAAGATACATGTGTTATGACCCTAACCAATAGAGTTTTGATAAACACTATACTACATGAATTCCATGATAGTGGTTTTTCTGGAAACCTCTCAGAAGATAGCATACTGGAAAGATTAAAAACCTTTTCTTGGAGACCAAATTGGAGGAAAGATGTTTTGAATATTTCAAAACTTAGGACAGAGGCCAAAAATCAAACATACCCACAGGCAAAAAACTTGGAATTATGATCCAAATCCAGGAGCTACAATCCCCATGGGCAATATCTCATATGGATTGGGTAAAAACCCTTCCCCCCAGGAGGAGATAGAAGTTTTAATGCATGCCTAGTGTTTGTTGATAGGTACGGCCAAACCCCAATTTTCTCACCATTTAATGAAGATGAAACAGATATGGAAACAGCAATAATGATATTAAATAGAATTTTTAACCATACAGGCTTATTCCAAAATATGATAAGCTATAGAGATCCCAAATTCACTTAAGCCTTATGGAAAAATCTCCATAACTTGTTTGGGACAAAACTATCATTCTCAACAGCTTATCCCCCACATACTGATGGACTAGAATAAATAATGATACAAACTTTAGAGGAAATTATCACAATATTTTGTGCTTATGGCCTATAATTCAAAGACTCTTATGGTTTTTCCCATGATTGGTGTGAGCCTATGAGGTATGAATGACATACCCATAATGCCAAAAATAACTTTCTATACAGCTTTTTTGGTCTGAATAGACTTATAAAGTGGTTTCAAAAGAAAAAATAACAAAAAACAAGTATAATTTTATTTTTAATAAACAAAGCTGTGAATATTGTGACATTTCTTCTTCTACACCAAAAATCACTTAGGGTAGACCCATAAGGTGTCATACCCAAAATTGGCTATTTCTTATTTTATTAGAAGATTTAAGAATCTCACAGTACAATTGCACCATCTTGACATTTTCTCAAAATTGTCAAATAAAGCTTAAATAAGCTCAAATTTAAAGCTGCATAAGGTTCATCCAAACTTACAAAGAATTTGATTAAAATGGAGGTGTGTTTTATATTTACTTAATTGGCTGATTATTTACCATATGGGATATAAATCTTGCCCAAGAGCAATTTAAATTGATTCAAAGGAATAGTATGGCTTCAAATAAATCAAAGGAAAAATATATGCAAAAAGTTGGGACAAAGGAGAAAAGCCAAATAGAGTCAGGGTACACAGCTTTTGGGATCTCCAAAGCCTAAATTAGGGCTTTCCACCTGTGTTGGTGGACTTTAAACCTTATTGAAGCTCTTATATTAGACTTTAGTTTAACATCAAAGTCTTAGCTGGTTTATCCCCAATTTGGACACAAATTACAAGCTGCCAAAGGATAAATCCCCATATGCAGGATTTTGTTCAAGGTTTTAAGAACTTTAAAAGCTTAATTAAGCTTAAACTTGAAAGCTATAAGCTTTGAAACCTTATCAAAAGTGAATGTTTGCTATGTATTGGTATTTTATGTGGAAACAGAAATAATTTCAAAAATTCATTAAAAATCCAATTCTTAATAAATTTGCTTGAAGGTTTCACAAATCTTCAAATTTAATGTTATATGCTTATACATTGAGCTTCAAGTATGTTTTTTAAACACTATTGATTGGTAATTAGCCTTGAAATTAACCTTTTCAATTATTCCTAAAAAAAATTAATATTTCTTTAAAAATTGATTAAAAATCCAATTTAAGCAATTTTCACTGAAGCTTTGCTTTTGATCTTTTCATATCATTATATTTAATATAACTAAGCTTATCTTATATTTAACCCTAAAATAATTAACCCAAAAGAGGCTTAAAGTTACTAGGAGTTATAAATAATGCTGGAAACTTTAGATTGAAATGAAAAATAAGAAACCTTCAGCTAAGGAACTTATGGTTAAGCATGGTTTTTCTGTTTTTCCCTGAGAAAGCTCTCTATAATTATTATGAATCATGAGAGCTACTCTGCAGGCATAAAAAGAGCCTTTACATAACTGGTTTTTTCCATAATCATCATCATTCAATCAACTAGACATTTTAAAATGGTAATATCTCATTAAATATGAAATATCAAATTATTAAGGTAATTCTTAAGTTATTTTAGTGCTTATAAGCTATAAATGAAAATTTCAAATCATAGAATTTGGATTATATTGTTATAATTAGCAATAATGGATTTTATTATATAAAATTGTTCTCTTGAAATATCTTTTAAATCGAAATCTTTCCTCTATGATGTGTCAAATCTTCTTTTATCAAAAACATGTTTTATTCCTTTAAAATATTAATTTTAGGTGCATTCTTAACTTATAAACATTATTTAATACTATAACTATTTGTAAGGTTTGACTATGAAAAAATAAGAAAATATTACAAATATTTTACTTATTGTACTATGAATGTCCTTATGAATTTTTTACAATGAAATAACAATTATTATTATTATAATGTCTTTAAATAATTATATTATTAAATAAAAATAATAATATAATATATATTATAACAAATAATATAATAAAAATATATGAATTAATATTTGGTAATTAATATATTCTTGGAAATTTATTATTTGTACCAAAAAATAATAAATGAATAAGAAATTGTTATTCAATAATGAGAAAATAGTTTATAGCAATAATATTACTAATATTAATGTTATATATCAATATAAATACTATTTATATCAATAAAGAATTATTAAAAATAATAATAGAGAGAAAAATATTATAATAAGTGGAAGGAACCCACTTTTTATGCTTAATATAATAATTTGGGATGAATTTATGTGAACTAGAGTAAATAAAGATTATTCAAATTGTATTTACAAATAAAAATAAAAGAAATTACAAATATTATTGCTTTTATGTGGATTTAGAGCTTTTTAAAGAGAATTATAACAAAAACAATCAATATATTGATTTAATCATGTCAAGATTGGTGATTTTAATGAATATTATCTCTGGTATTTAACAATATAATGAATTTATATATAGATCATAAAGAAATTACCTTTTAATTTAATGTTTCAATGTTTTTTGATGCATCTGAGGGAGAAATAGAGTAAAAATAGCTCTATTTATAGTAAAACCTTCCCTCCTAGAGTCCAACAGGCTTCAAGTAGACGTTTACTGATGATATACATTGTAATTGATCAGTATTTTAAGGCTTACTGATGATTACAACATAATTAAACCATCTTATCTCATTATTATACCATTATTCAGAGTTATCACTATAACTCTAAGCTTGTCAACAGCATATGCTTGGCAGAAGCCTAAACTTCATGGATTTTATTATTATTAATCATCACCTAATAGTAGTAACCAGTTGTATCACTTATATAACTGTTAAAACTAGAATACGATTACAGTGAGTGATCATAAATAATTAATTTTGAGCTTAAACTTTGGGCACTAATATCTTTTAAGCTATACATGCTACAGCCAATTGAATAGTGGCTTCTAATAGCTTAACATGCTATTATTGAACTGCCAAGAGAATTGCTTTACATCATCAAAACTTTATTTTTGATGATTTTTCTTGTAACTCATCTTCTCTGTCAAAATTTACTATTTTAAACTTCAAACCATGATTTCAAGGGGCTTTACCTTGAATATAATGATAAAAAATGAATTATTCTTCCGTAAGACCTATTAGAGCCTTAATATATACTTTGTTTTAAGTCTGGACTACTTTCATAGCAATTTTATTCAATAAACCCATACAAGTTATAATCTTGTTTATAAATTTTCAAAAAAAGTTTATACCTTTATTGCTAAAGTAATCGCATGATAAGTTAATTTTTTCAACCTCTATCATGTGAATTTTAAGAGATATGAGCTAAAAACCATGAATATATGCACTGACCATAAAAGTGCATATATTCAGGTTATTTCCTTAAATATTGAGTTTAAAAATATGACATAAAAATATTATATGTGTATTTTTCATGGGGAATCCAATGGTTCACATTATTTCATATGTTGTTTCATTGGTTTCTGAGATAAATAAGAATTTATGTCTTTTTATGATATTTTTACTTATTATTCATTACTTATTGACTTTACAGATATGCCATAAAAATGATATATGTGTATTTTATCATGAGGAATCTAATGGTGTATTTCATTTCACATGTTTACTCATTAGATTCCAAGTTAATTAAGAATTTATGCCTATTTATGGCATTTTCACTTATTTTAAGATAATTAACTTAAAAGAGTAATTATTGTAAAGTTTTCTTGTGATATTTTTGTATATGTGGTCATATCACAAAGGCCCACACTGTTGTTGTTTAGCTTTCTGTATTAACTAAATATTATAAGTAAGTTTTTTCTGAATTTCTATATCTTTTTTATCTAGTATTAGTTTTTTCATATAGAATTTCTCTATACCATTTATCTCTGCACAGTGTGTGTGATATATCTTTTATAAATAATACGTATATTATTTATAAGTGGATAAATATCATTATTTTCCACATATAATTGTCTCATTGAGAGATTTTCTATTTTTTATTATTCTAACTGTCAGTGACTATAATAAAAATATAATAACTATAGCTTATGATAATTGTTAAGATTTTTATATTATGGAATTATTAAATAATAATTAATCCCTTTTTTATATACTTATTTTTGAGTTATAATATTTTATTTTATTATATTTTCTACTGAGGACAGTCATAGTAGTCTTAATACTTGTTACTATTATCAAGGGTTTAATAGAAAAATCTTACAATTGGTGTACTCTACAACCAGCTCTTGAACTGGAACATAAGACATAAAATCATTCATTTACTGGTAAAACACCTGCAATGTTGGAAAAATGTTTGGATCCAAGACTACCGTATGATACTCTTGAAAGTAATTGGTTTATACATTCAAATGCAAGAAGGTTTGAGATATTTCTTGATAAAGCAAAACATCATTCAAATAGATGTATGCATAATTATTCCAAATATTAAAAAGAAAGATGGGACAAAAGTGACAAGCTACCTGATTTAAAAACAAGACCCAGTCTTAATATTAACCTCAAAATTCAATAACATTAAAGGTCACAAGAAATGCAAAGATTCTTTTGCAGGACCCTTTATGATAAGACCCCTACATGTCCCTAATTCTGTGAAACTGGAGTTAACAGGCAAATTAATGAACAAGCACCCAGCTTTCCCTGTACATCTAATAGAACCTTATTGCTCAAGTGATAATGAATTATTTTCCCTAAGTAATAAACCATAACTTGAAGTTCCTCCTCCAGAAGAAGAAAAGAAAATATTGTTAAAGTCCTTAAAGAAAGGAGGATAAGAAACAAGAAAGAGAGGGTATACCTTGTAAAATACAGGAACCCAGCTCAAGAAGATGAATGGCTATGTGAGAAAGATATAACTAATTCTGACAAATGTCTAGGAAGTTTCAGACATGTAAAAAGACCTAAAGAGTAAAAAACAAGCATTATTGAGCTTCAAGACTAACAAAGTTCATTGAAGAGGTAGGACAGTGGATGGTAACCTAATTAACATTATCACATTGTGGTACAATTTTTTTGTGGCAGGGAATGTGAGCCTTTGAGATATGACCATATATCCAAAAAGTTTACAAAACAACTTCAAAAAACTTCTTTTGATAAAAATAATTGAAATTATAATCTTAAAATAAGTAAATATTCCATAAAAAGGCACAAATTCTTGATTATCTCAGAAACCAATGAATAAAATTTTCAAATAAATCAAACCATTGTATTTCCTATAAAAAACTACACATGGGACTCTTTCCTGACATATCTTTAAATCCAATACTTAATGTGATAACCTGGATATATGCACTTTCATTATCAGTGCATATATCCATGGTTTTTAGCTCATATCTTTTGACTTAAACTTGATAAAGAGTTTATTCACAAATAAATTTACCACAAAATAGCTGTAAGTAGTATATATATGAGCTTTTATTAGCAAGTTATAAACAAATTTGACGCTTATAAGGGAATATTAGGCAAAATAGCAATAGCTGTTCACCCCTTAAAATAAAAGGTGGTACAAACTTAAAAAAAGGAAAAATTCATATTTGAATAGCTCATAAATGAACAATTATGTAATTTTTATCATTATATTCAAGGTTCAATTCCTTTAAATTATTGTTTGAAGTATAAAATAGTAAATTTTGACAGAAAGGTGAAGTTACAAGAAAGATTATCAAAAATAGAGTTTTGATTATGTAATGAAATCCTCTTGGTAGCTTAGTGAAGAAATTCTAAGATACAAGAATTAACCCTTTGAATTGCTGTAGTATTAATAAATTGAGAGTTATTAAGGATTAAATTCAAGGTTAAAAAATAAGTGTTTCTGGTCAATAACTCCAATATTAATTCAGGTTTAGCAGCTAAATAAGAGATATAACTTGTGTATATTATTATATAATGATTAAAGCTACTATGATTCTCAGGAATGAAGCATTTTCAAATTTTATTATTTCATCAAATTGGAGTTACAGTGATAGCTCTAAAAAATGGCATAATATGAGATAAAAATTTCTAATAATATAATAATAATCACCCATCCTTAAAATATTGATCAACTCTGGTGGATACCATCAGTAAATGTCTACTATAAGGAAGGATATTTACTATAAAAAGGACATCTTCTTTCTCTTTTCCCTCCCAGGTGCAAAGAATAAAAGAAAATCATTAGATAAAAAGGTCAATTTTATTCTTTTTTGATATAAACTCTTATATTATTAAAGACCAAAGCTGTATCTCATAGTAATCACTATTTTACATTTTATTAAATCAATATTCTGTTGTCATTTTTTAAATTCTCTTGAGATCTCCAAATCCACATAGCAATAGTGAAATTTGTAATTCTCTCTATTTATTATTGTAAATGCAATTTAAATAAGTTGTATTTACACTCTTAGGCATAAAACAAATCCAAATTATTATCTAAAGTGGTAAAAGTAGGTTATTTTCTCTTTATTATTCTTCTTTTAGTTAATAGAAATAGTATTTAAATTATTATATAATTTTAATCTTGGTAATATCACTGTTATCAATTGTAATTTATTATTAAATATCAATTATTCATGAATTTATTATTTGCCTGTGGAAATGATAAATTTCCATAGATATATTAATTATCAAATATTGATATATTTATTCTATAATTTAATTTTTATAATCTAATTTGTATTATTTCATTCTTTTTTAAATAATATAAATACTTAAGCCATAATTATCATAACATTTTATTATTTTATTTTTTTAGATCTTATTTTTCTGGGAGAATTAGGAAATTTAGAAGAAAATAAGTGAAATATTAGTAATTTTTACTTATTGTTTTATATTAAAACCTTACAAAATACCACAGTAAATTATCACTAATATGATTTTCCCTTTCACTGAGGGAGGACATAAAATAGATCAGCTCACTGATTGTAAGCCTGAGACTTGAAAATAGAGCACAGGAATAAAATTTGCAAGTACTGTAAACATGAAGCACAGGAAGGATTTAAATACACATTAAAAGTTTATTAAACAAAATAAAAGTACAATAAGGAAAAAATTACAAAGAACAGAGCCTAACAAAGCTATTCTGTGAATTTAACAATCTGTAAGAGAAAATATGCCTCTTTTAGAAAACTTTATTCTCATTACCAAAAAATAAGAAGTAACCAATTTATTCAGTTTTGAACCCTTTCTGATAATATACCTTCATATTAAACTCTCATCTAAACACAGATTTTGGATCACAGAACCACTAATTGGGGTATCCTGTTTATTACCTAAATAAGGGCTATTCAATGCCACCAGCTCCAAGACTGTAGCACCACTGGATCAGAAATTACCACAAAAATACTATTTTAACAACCTGAAAAAAAATCCCATTTTTTTACCTCACATCTTCCTTCCACAGTTCCAAAAATATGTATATTTTTGAGGATTGAAAACATATTTTTTCATAAGAACATAAATAATTATTGGGAAATAAGGAAGATAGAATATAAGGAGCAGAGAAAGGGTTTCAAGCAAGTATTTCTTTTTTTGCATTTAATTTCAACAATTTGGAGATTTAGGTCTTAAAGAATAGAAGTAATATCATCAGAACTTTCATTTTTATGAGCCAAATAATTGGCTTGCGATCTCAAAAAATTATTCATAACAACATCTCTCAGAGAGAAAAGGCTTTTAAACTGTGACAAAAGATGAAGAAAAATTAATAAAATGATTTCTGTCACACTACTTTGAGAAAACCGACCTCCAACAAAATTATGAGTGAAAGTTCTCAGTATTCTTTCTGAGACAAACTAAAAGCTAGCTAATACTTTTGAAACTTTTTAGGTACAAAATTTCCCCTTTCACTTATGCCAGCATAGTTTTTAAAGTTATCATTTTTATAATTCTCTAATACTCACAGTTAGTGGCCTCCACGAATATTTTAGAAGTAGATTAATAGCCGCTTCTATAATCATTCTACCCTGATGAGAGATTTAATCTGTATAAAATAGGATTTTTTCCACTTTTCTTTTATTCTCATAAGCTGGGTTTAAAATAACCATGGGAAATGTATTATGGAAGGAAACCATTTGAGAGTTGGCCACAGATTTTCATCAGGGATTCATGGTGAGCAAAACACAAATAAATGTTAACTTAACATTCCATTTGGCTCTTAGTGGATTATTTCTGCTACTGCTTATTGCAAAGTATGGGAATCCCAATTTTTTCAACAATAAATATGGATTTCAGCTCAATTACCCCCATTAATCCAATTGAAAAGCTTTTATTAATATCCAAATAGTTGAAAAATTGATATACAGTTAGAAGAACAAATTAGGAGAAAACAAACATTAAGCTGTACTATTCCTAGATAACTTCAAATCTCATGGATTAACTCAAGAGAAATTATCTAATATCAATGTTGTTTTTTTCCCAACCTCAATTTATTTAGGAATACATTTGATTCTGGCATCTTTAATACATTGAAGGCTGAAGATCAAAGCCAACTTATCTATTTTGAAACTAATTATTACCATAGCAATTTTTCATTAAGCCTCATTTCTGATATCAACCAGCTAAATGAATTTCATGTTGTCTAATTGCCATGGAGTGAAATAACACCAGAAAAAACAAAAAACTTCAGGAACATGATATAATTATCTCAAATCTCCATAAAGATAGAATTAATTCTGAAACTATTCAAGAAGAAGAATCTCTTGAATAATTTGTGACTTAAGTTTTGGAGTTTTTCAACCAATTGAAAATTTCCTTGAAATACCTCCCAAAACATTTTATTATTCAGTGACAAAGATTATTTTATTGAAACAATCAAGACCCAAAATAAATCTGGCTAAATTACCTTTTCAAAACTTTGAAGCCAATGGCATTTCAATCAGAAAAATGCCTGCTGTGGCATGAATTAGGAAATACATGGAAGGGAAAATTTTGGGAAATTTGTTTTAATGTCTTTTATATCTCATAACTCTTTCTCTTATTATGTGTGATGATAATATTAACTTCCCTTCCTTGAAGGTTGAATCCTCTTGACTTCAGCTCCACAATCAATCAATTTATTTTTGACGGCAGATCAATAAGAAACCTCTATTCATAAGACTCTAATCAGATTTTGATTGATATTCCAAAAATGATTTCTTAAATCCTTGACCTACTTTTAAAAAAAAAATTAATAGATAATTTTTATTGTAAGCCACTAACAACTTGATAATATTGATGTTATTTTTTTATAATACAGCTAGCAATATAAATTACTCTTGTTGATAATACTATTCTTATTGATGTTTGTAAATAGTATGATAAAGGTTTATGATTATATAATTTTGGAATGAACATAATTTTGATAATAGCTGTATTTGGATGAAATTATATGTAATACAGTCAATTATTGAATATTATGAGCTGATAAAGGCAAACGTTTTGTCAGCCTGGGGCTCAAACCCAGAGGACAAGCATAACAGCCAACATACCAGCAACCAATGGCAGACCAAAATTTCACTAAAAAGTGACCTGAGCCAAAAAATCTCATAAAGTTCATTAAAAGGAATAAGAAATTAACATCTTTCCAAAGATACAAATCCCGTAACCATAGGATAAGGAATGACAGTGTTATTCCAGCTCAAAGAAAGAACTGAGCATAAATCTTAATTTTCACCTCTCATAAGAAGTCCAGAGGAAGAGACAGAACCCCCTCAAATGAGGGTTCAAATTGAATCTCACAATCAAGGTTATCTAATGTTACTAGCCAAATTGAAATAGCATCAAAGCTACAGAAGTTATGTCTAAAAATAGGCCAAATAAGGGGGAACAAAATATTCACCTCCCATCTAACTTCCACATTTTTAGTGTGAGATACCTAAATTGGGATCTTTTCTGAATGATCACAATCAGGGCTTTCTTATTGTCCCATCCATTTTCTTATAACTAATATAGAAAAAAAGCTATGGAGCAAACAAGCTCAATACAGGATTCATAATAAATCCACAAATTGATAATGGAATTTAGAATTGGTATAGATTTGCCATATTTAATGCTATCTATACCAAATTATTATACATTGTGTATATCTCATCAAGGGCTACAAAATTAGCCACTTTTGAGCTCTCTATCTTCAAAACCAACAAAGATACTCAGAATTTAGTATTTTTATCCCACACTATCCCATATAGGATCTTACTGTGGGACAGCTATCCATAAAATTGAATTAAATGTTTATTATTCTTTGATTTTTCAGAAAATTACAAATAAGAGTCATACAGGCATGCTGTGTAAAGAATCTGATGTCTCAGAAGCACCAGAACACACCTGTAAACAACATTGGTGAAACTTTTCACCCTGTATAGGGTAAAATTGACAGCTTGTGGTTCTAAAACCACATTACCAAAAGGAGTCTTTTCCTCACCAAAAAGCCAATCCATCATCCTGTTCTAGTATTCTTACGCTGTATAGCTTCATATAAAAGTGGTATTCTTAGAATTAGACGGTTATTACTATAATCTTAATAATTGTAGGGTTGATTATGATAAACCAACAGATAATTACTGCACCCAGGGCTATCAGTAGCATTTACCATCACCAAAATCTTTAGTATAGCGCTTTAAACCATCTGATCATGAATTGATTATCCTTACTTTTGTTCCAAACTCATAGTTATAGATTTCTATAATCACTGTAAAGCTATATCATAGAGTCACCCTGACATTTTGGGGTCCTGGCCTGTTTTTTACATAGTTTAGACAAAGTTTTGGTTTATTTTCACTTTTTTCTGCTCATTACTATGCTTCTTGGATTTTCTAGAACTTTTTTATTGCTTATTTAGTCTTTTATTGAGCTATGGGAGCCCCTGAAGGGGATTTTCTTTGTTGTATTTCTCTATTCTTATTTTTTTTACTTATAAAATAATAATAATATAAAAAAACATATGATAATAAAAAATTACAATTACAGTATACTTCAACTCTCAGGAAATATATTTCTTTTCCTCTCTTCATGATTTTGAGGAGTTAGAAATATATAATTCATATTTATAAAGACCTTTATTTAAAAATATAGTCATATTCTTTTCATAATATATACAAAGTATATATTACTTGAATTTTTCCTTGAGAAAAACTTTTCTAATTCATTTTTAACCCAAATTGATATTAAAAATTGAATTGACTCATCATTATTGAAAATTTCAATATCAATCTTCCAAAAAAATATATAATCATATATTTTTTAATTTTTATCTAATAATATATACAAAGTATATATTTTTTGAATTTTTCTTTCAAAAATACCCTTATAATTCATTTTATTGACCAAAATGGCGTGAAAATGAATTATAATAATTATTATTGTCAGTTTTAAAAATGACTCAATCTTTTATGAAATATATCATCATGAATTTTCAATTTTTTAATAATAATATATACATAGTATATATTGTTGGAATTTCTCTTCAAGAAAAACTCTTATAATTCATTTTTTCACCCAAATTGGTGTGAAAGCTTATCATTATTGTTATTATTTATAGTTTCACTAATAAAAATTCATCTAAAAAGATAAATAATCATATATTTTCATTCCATAATAATATATATATATTTTATATATTGTTAGACTTTTTCTTGAAGAAAGACCTTTCTAATTAATTTTTTTCACCCAAATTGGTGTGAGAATAGATTATCATAGGTATTATTCATAATTTAGATAATAATACCTATTCAAAAAGAAATACAATCATATTTCTTTTGCTCAAATTATTTTCATAATATATATACAAATCATACATTTTTTGGTTTTTTTCTTTAAGAAAAAACTCCTATAAGTCCGTTTTTTAACCAAATTGGTGTAAAAAAATTGACTATTACTATTATCATTGATAAGTTCAATAATAATACCTATCCAAAAAAAGGAATAAATTCATATCTCTTTTACTGTTCTTTTTAGTATATACAAAGTATATATTGTGTGGATTTGTCTTTAAGATAAATTCCTGTCATTCAGTCTTTCACCCAAATTTGTGTGGAAAATTCATTTTCATTATCATTGATAATTTCAATAGTAAATTGCCAAAACTTACTTATAGATTCTTAGAAGAACAGAGATTTAAATCAGCTAGATAAGACTCTAATTCTGCAAATTAGAGATGATACCACCTCATTTCAAAGACTCTGTATTTCCAAGAGATTATTCCTTACAAAGAGAATCAGCCATAATGAGAAATAGAGACCTGAGAGGGAAAGAAGTTGAAGTCGATCATACTGATAGAATATGGCAAAATGAACTTTACTTCACCTTTCAAGATGGATTTCAACACAAACCCTCCAGGAGAGCCTTGCATAGAATCAGAACTTATTCTGACCCATCAAATCTTCAAAGAAATTCTCCAATGGAGAATGGCCGACAGTTAATTCAACCTAGAGTTCCACTGGAAAGAACTTCTAGAAAGTATTCAGAAAATTTCCCTCAAAGAGATATTCTTCAAAGAACTCATGAAAATCCCAATAGGGTGAAATTTCAACAGGAAGTTCAAAATTCTGAAAAAAAGGGCAGCCAAGAGTACAGAGAATCAAGCTACTATCTGACATATGGAGAAGAAGTGGAACCAGAGAGAGCATACTGTGAATCCTTCAGGCTCACAAGTATTGGAAAACCAACCAAAGTCCCCAGTGGCTTCATAACACTCAGGAACCAGCATATCAGTGACGATGTCACCATGCTTTCCAATACCAGTTATTACCCAGGAGAGGGATAGGATCATAGGTAAAGTAAGATACTTCTTTCAACCAGAGGAAGAAATAGTCAGACCCTCTTATCCAGAAATTTTTGGAACTGGTGGAATAAGTACATAAAAACAACAAATAGATGTAAATACTTCTGATGAAGCTAGCAGCCCTAGAATAAGCAATAATATCTCCACTTAGAGTGAACACAATTTTTGGACCCGTGAGAGAACCATAAGAAGTAGTGCACTATGGATTCAAATGGCCCAAATTTCAGAAAAAACTCAAGAAAAGTTTGAAAAGCTCCAAGAAAACAATTTAAGCTTGCAAGAACTGATAACCTTACAAAAAACTATCCAAGCTCTTCAAGAGGGCTATGATAAACTAATAAAAGCCTCAGAAGATACTAACAAAAGACTAAAACAAGTCTTAGAGGAGAAATACCACTGCAAAAGGGAAATGGAATATCTTCACCAAGACATGAAAAAACTTTTCAATGTGTTCCAAAACATAAAGCCCCATCCACAATGCAATTTTTTGTATAATACTGCATACCACCAAAAAGACATCAAACCAGATCTCATGTTGGAGAATAAGCCAAGATCTCCATCACAATACCAAGATGGAGATGAAATGAGTTATTCAGAGAATAAAGCCATGAAACAGATTATAGAGTCCTCAAGCTGTCCAAAATTCTCTGGTTTAGGATAATATGATTATATGGAGCTCATTGATTATATTGAGGGACTCTTCATTGATGTGCCAAGTATACCAGACTACTGTATTACAGCTAGACTACATATATACAGCATTCAAGGGACATGCTATTATATGGTACACTGATATGAAATATATCCATTGAAGAAGAAATTGGCCATGGTGAAGGAGCCAAATAATTCAAAAGTACTTTGATAATACATTTATATGGCAGAAAGCTGTTTCATTTGAAAATTATAGATACACAGTAGACAAATATCCATATAATTGGTGTCTGAGACATTCAAAAAAGGCTAATAGCCATTGACCCTCACATAACAACAGAAATGAGACATCACAAACTGTTGACCAAACTACCCAGAGACTTAGAGCATGAATTAAAATTTAGATTCCTCAAAGAATCCACCTTGGATGAAATATCAAATACCTCTTGAGAAGTAAGGATTAGAACATCTATTGGTAGATACAGTACCCATAGTACTTTTTATAACAGGGAGAATACAACCTGAAAGACAAAGAAGCTCATGATTCAGTAGTTGAAGTGACAAAAGCATGTCACAACAATGGATCACCCAATAACTATGCAGAAAGTTTTTTCCAAAGACCGGAAAGAGATATTTCCATCAGAAAAAGAGAAAAGGAAAGACCAAGAAGGTTCTTAATCTTACTCTAATAGTGTGGGAATTGGCTGTGGAGATGATTCATCCTGTGAATTGAACCCCAGTGAGTAATATTTAGTGGAATTTGAGGACCATTATACAATGTAAATTGGACCAGTCCCCTCAACAAGAAAACTAATGGCCAAGAATTTGGATGTATTGAAACATAACCCACCAGATAGGGAGATTATGTCCACAAGAAAGTTGTTGGCACAAGGTCCCATAGACCACACTAGAGACAGTCCCTCACAGAGGGGTGGAAAGTCTCATAAATGATGAGCCTTTTTTTAGAGGGAGAGTATGTTAGCCTGTGACTCAAAACCAGAGCACAAGCATGACAGCCAAAATTCCATAAACCAATTTTAGAGAAAGATTCCACTAAGGAGTTACCTGCGCCAAAATAGCTCATAAAGGGAATCAAAAGAAAGAGAAAATTCACCTCTTTCCAAAGATACAACTCCAATAACCATAGGATAAGGAATGACAGTTATTCCAGCTCAAAGCAAGAACTGAGAATAAACCTTAATTTTCACCTCTCATCAAAATTCCAGAGGATGAGACAGAACCTTACCAAATGGGTGTTCAAGTTTAAGCTCCCAAAAAGGGCTAGCTCAATTGAGCTAGAAAAAAACTACAGAAGTTATGTCTAAAAATAAGCCAAATAAGGGTGAACAAAATATTCACCTCTCATCTAACTTCTAATTTTTTTTGTGAGATACCCAAAGTATGTTTTATTTTATAATAGAACAATCAGGACTTTCTGATTGTGCCATTCATTTCCTCATAGCTCATCTAGAACAAAATCAATGAAGCAGAAAAGCTCAATACAGGATTCATAATAAATACCCAAATTGATAATTGAATTTAGAATTGGTATACCTTTGCCCTATTTAATTCTAGCTTTACCAAATAAGTAACCATTGTGTATATCTAATCAAGGAATACAAAATGAGCCACTTTTGAGCTCTTTATCTTTAAAACTGTCAGAGATAATCAGGTTTTAAGATTGTAATCCCACACTATCCATTATAGGATCTTACTGTGGGACAACTGTCCACGAAATTGAATTAAAAGCTAATCAATTGAATTAAATTCTGCTTATTATTTGATTTCCCATAAAATGACAAAAAAGAGTCATAAAGGAATTTTCTGTAAAACTTCTGATGCATCAGAAGCATCAGAACACACCTGTAAACTCCTTTGGTGAAACCTTTCATCTTTTTTAGGGTAAAAATGACAACTGGTGGTACCAAAACCACATTTCTACCCAATGGCAATCTGTGTTTAGTGAATAGCACCACAAACCAGCCCACAGTAGTGAAAGGTTTTTCTCTTTGTTTGTGTGCAGAGGTAAGCAACCTCCCAATACCCCAGAACAAGATAAAACAAGGCTTTTCCTCAACAAAAAAGCCAATCCATAATCCTGTTCAATTATTATTATGTCAGTTAGCTTCATATAGAAGTGGTAGTCCTAGAATTAAGAAGGTATTATTATAATCTTAATAATTGTAGGTTTTATTATTGTAAACCAACAGATAAACACTGCACCCAGGGCTATCAGTAGCATCCACCATCACTGAAATATTTAGTATAGCCCTTTTAACCATCTTAGCATTAATTTATCTTCCTTATTTTAGTTTCACACTCAGATTTATAGCTTTTTATTATCATTTTAAAGCTATATCATAGAGTCACCCTGACACTTTCAACTTCTTTTATTCATAAAATCTCTTCAGAAACTTCCTCTATACTTTGTTACTGATCAATTAGGAATAGGGGATATTAAAGAAAATTAATTTAGAAAATAATTTGGATAATATTTTGACCAGTATTATTAGATAAATTAATCAGACAATTATTTAATGCTTGACTACTGGGCAATTGGAAATAGAGGGTAGTCAATAAAATCAATATATCAAATAATGTGGACCAACTTTTAACTGCTCTTATTAAATAAACAAATTAGAAAGCTCTGCTGATATTGGCTACTGATAAATTAGTAATAGTGTATGGTCAATAAAACTAATTTATAAAATAATGCAGACCAAATTTAAACTACTCTTATTAGATAAATCAATCATAAAGTTCTTGTTATCTTGACTAATGAGCAATTAGGAATAGGGGATAGTCAATACAATCAATCTATAAAGTAATGTGGACCAGCTTTTAACTGCGCTTATTGAATTAAAAAACCAGAAAGCTCTACTGATATTGGCTACTGATAAACAATTAATAGTTTATATTCAATAAAACTAATTTGGACCAACTTCTAATTACTCTTATTAAATAATTGAATCAGAAAGTTTTACTGATATTGGCTACTAATTAATTACTCATAGTGGATATTCCATAAAATCAATTCATAAAATAATTTGAACTAGATTTTAGCCATTCTTATTAATAAAATGGATCAGGCAGTTCTTCTGAGATTTTTTACTCAGAAATTCGGAATAGGATATCAGTAAATGAAATCAATTCAGGAAATAATGTGGACTAACTTTCAACTATTATTACTCAAATGGATCAGAAAATTGTTCCGAGCTTGTTTACTAATAAATCAGGAATAAGGGATAGTCAATAAAATCAATTTATAAAATAATATGAGCCAACTTTCAACTACTTTTATTCATCAAGAACTTAGAACTTCCTACTTATATTGTTCACTGAGAAATTAAAGATAATTTATAGTCCATAAAATCAATTTATAAAATAATTTGGACTACATTTTACCAACTCTTATTAAATAAATTGATCACAAAGCTTTACTGAGATGGGCTACCTATCAATTAGGAATATTGGATAGTCAATAAAATCAATTCATAGCATAATTTGGACCAACATTTAACCACTTTTAATATATAGACTAATTGGAAATTTCTTTTAAGCTTGTCTACTGATCAATTAATAATAGTGGATAGTCAATGAAATAAATTTATAAGACAATGGGGACTAGATTATAACCACTCATATTAGTCAAATTAATCAGAAATATGTATGTAGGCTGGAAACTTATCAATTGAAAAACAGGTGAGGGCCAATGAAATCAATTTTTAAAATTATTTGAAGAAACTTTTAACCACTCTTATCTAATATATTAATCATAAAGCTCTCTTTAGATTGGCTACTGATAAATTAGTAATAGTGAAAATTCTATTAGATTAATTTTGGAAAATAACAAATATCAGATTTTGATTCCTTTTATCTATATAAAAACGTTAAGCTTTTCTACTTAGATTACTTACAGATGAATTAGAAATAAGGGAAATTCAATGAAATAAATTTTTCAAAATAATATAGACCAAATTTTTTTACTAATTTTATCTAGAAAAATTTCAGACTTGTCTGATTATCTTTGATAATTAGAAAATATGATAAGTAAGGTACTGAAATTAATAAGAATCCTCTTTCTGTAGAAATAAGAAAATTTTGGAAAGGAAAGAAAAAATCCTTTATAATTTAGGAATTTTGGTCTTCAATAGTGGGCTCCAAAAAAAAAGGGACTTTATTTTTTTTTTCTTAATTTCCACTATAATGATCAGTTTTTTTGATATAAAGAAAATTTTTAAAAACTAAATTTTAAGAATTTAAAAAAAAAATTCTTTTGATTTTAAGCTTTGTTTTTTTTTTGAAAAAAAATAAAAAAAAAATTTAATTATTTAACTTTTTGATTAATAAAAAAAACTCAATTTTTGATTCAAAAAAATGTAATGTTTTCTTCAAGCTTTGATAAAATTTTATTAAATTCTATGTTTTTTTTTGAAAAATTTAAAACTAATTTGAAAAATTTTAAACTTATTTCTTTAAATTTTAAATGTCAAGGTTTTTTTTCTTAATTAAATTGATAATTAAGCTTTTTTAAAATTATAAAACATATTTAAAATTTTAAAATTTTAAAAAAAAAAATTAAAGTTTTTTTTTTTTTTAAAGCCCTTATCTTCTTGTTAATTCAAAATTTTAAAATTAATTACTCTTTTTTCTTTTAAGAATATTTTTAAAAACTTTGATCAAAATTAAATCTTTCAATTTGAATAATTGAGCTTTTTTTTACTTATTAAATTTAAATTTTATAATAAATAATAAAAAAAAGTTTTTTATATAATTTTTAAGTTTTTTTTTTTTTAAAAAAAAAATTAATTTAATTGAAAAAGGAAAAAAAATTAATTCTTAAGAAAAGAAAAAACATTGTGAAATTTGAGTTTTATAAAATTAAATTTGAAATTTAATATATTTATATAGAATTATTTCTTTTTAATTATAAAAAAAAATGGAAGGTGTAATAATATATATATATATATATATTAGTCAAAAAAAGAATCAAAATCTAAAATCCAAAATCTAAATTAGATCATAATTACTCAACATTTTTTTTTTGAAGAAAAAAATGAAAAAAATAAGAATTTAATTTTACCTATAAGTGATAATTAATAAAATTTAAAGTTTTTTTTTTTATAAAAATTATATAAAAAAAATTTATAACCTTAACTCTAAGAAAAATAAAGAAAAAAAAAATTGTTTTTTTATTAAGCTTGGTTTTATTTTATTTTTCAACCCCTTTTTTTTGTATAAATTTTTTTTTTCTTTTTTTATGAAATTTAATGAAAATAAATTAAAATAAGAAATAATGATAATATTTATAATAATAATTTAACATTGACAAATATATATATATAAATAATTAATAGTTTATTTTAAATTATAATGAATAAGAAAATATTTATTTTAGGATGTTGGTAAACACATGTAAGCTTTTTAGTAAAAACAAGTAACTTTATGCTAAAAACACCTAATTGGCCTATTTTTTTGAAAAAAATTTCCTCAGGCTTAGTTTTGAGGTTTTTTGATTTTATTTTTCCTTATTTTTTCTGACATGGGATGTGAAGATCTCCAAGTTTTTTTTTTTTCCAAATTTCTTCAATTTGGCCAATTTGACAAAATAGCCTATTTTTTTAAAAAAATTCATTATAAATTTTCCCACTAATGAATTTCCAATTTTTTTAAAAAAAAATAAAGGGAAGAGATTTGATAATCAAAAAACAGAAATCCAAAATTTTGGGATTTTTTTTGGGTGGGACAATTGTAAGCCCAATAATTGCTTTTTTTCATGTTTTTAAGTAAATTTGAAATGCCATTTACGACATAAATGAAATCAATAATTTAATTTATGGCATTAGTGGAATTTAAAATTCCATTTTTGGCATTAAAAGTGTCATTTATTTCATTAAAGGTGCCAGTTATGGAATTAAAAGTGCCATAAATGGCATGAACAATGACATAATAATGTCATAAATGGCATACACAGTGTCATAAAGGGCATAAAAAAGTGCCATAACAATTCCATAAATGGTATTAACAGTGACATTTATACCACTTAATGGAATTATTTACAATTAAATAAATGGCAATAACAACAGCATGACAATGAAATTTATGGAATTAACAAAAGCATAACAAAAGTGCCATGAATGGAATAAAAAATGACATGGCAATGCCATAAATGGTATGAGCAGTGCCATTTATGGAATAAACAGTAACATAAAAATGCCATTTATAGAATGCAAAGTGCCATAAATGGCATCAAAATTGACATACAAATGTCATATATGGCATCAACAATGGCATAAAAATGCCACCAATTAGATCAATAATCACATAAAAGTTCCATAAAAGGGGCTTTTACAACATAAAGGTTCTTTTTAGCTACATGTTAATTAAAAAAACACCTTTTATGTTTTTTTTACTTATTTATGTCAAAAACAAATAAGGGCTTAAATTTTTTTATTAAGTTTCTTACATGGGTTTACCAACACTATTATTTTATTTATTTTTTGAATTATAATTAATTAATTAATATTAATATCATTATTTTTTATTTTAGTTACTAATTTAAGTTAATAATAATAATATTTAAATTTTTATTAAATTAGATAAACTTCATATATATGAAAAAAAAAAGAAAATCTTATTTTATATATATAAATATATATAAATATATATTTTTTTTATTTAAAATTAAGATTTTTTTTATATTATTAAAATAAAATATTTAAAAAAATAATAAAACAATAAATTATAATTATTAAAAAAAAAAAAAATTTTTTTTTCTTGATTGATTGATTAGAATTATTTAAAACAAAAAAAAAATTCTAATTAATATTTTTTTTTTTTTTTTAGAAAAAAAAACAAATAAAAAATTGATTTATTTTGAAAAAAAATAAAAAAAAAAAAAAAAATATATAAAAATAAAAATAATAATTTATCAAAAAAGAAAAGAAAAGTAAAAAATCAAAAAAAAAAAAAAAAAAATTAATTTGAAAAAAAAAAAAAAAGGGCAGATTTGAATAAAAAACAAAAAATAAAAAAAAGGAATTGAAATTTTAATTGCAATTTTTTGAATTTAAAATAAAAAAAAAAAAAAAAAGTCAATGTTTTTTTTTAAGTTTTTTAATAAATATATTTTAAAAATATTATTATTATTATTATTATTATTTTTTAAATTTTAAATTAAATTATTAATTTAATTTAAATTTTTTTTTTTTTTTTTAAATTAATAAATGATTTTTTGGTTTTTTTTTTTTTTTGAGAAATTTTTTTTTTTTTTTTAGATTTAAAAAATTATATTTTATTCAAAAAATAAAAAATAAATAAATAATTAAATAAATAATTAATTAATTAAATTAATTCTTTTTTAATAAATTATTTAAATAATTTTTTGATAAAGTTTTAATTTTTTTAAAATTCATTATAATAGAGAGTATGTATAAGTTTAAAAAAAAAAAAAAAAAAAAAAAAAAAACAATTCATCACTTTAAATAATAATTTTAAAATAATACTTTTTAATAAATAATGACTTAAATAATCAAAAAAAAAAAAAATCATTAAAACAAAAAAAAAAAAAAAAAAAAAAAAAAACATCATATTTAAAATGAATTAAATTATTTTATAATTTTTTTTTTTTTTTTTTAAAAAAAATTAAACTTAATTAAAAATATTTTAAAGATTATTAAGAGAAAAAATATTAAAGTTCTCTATTAAATTTAAATTATCAAAGAATTTTCATTTTATTATTAAATTTGAAATGGAAAAAATTTCTCTTGTGATACTTTGATTGACTTATTACTCTAAATTTAATGAAAAATTAATAATATGGTAATATTTTAGAATGGTAGTCCTAATTCATATTAGGATCACCATTTTTCATTGTTGAGTCTCTTTTTATTATTGATTACCACTAATTTTCATTGATTTTTATCTTTTTTTAAATAACATCTTAAAAACTTTAGTGAATTGTTTGATTGGGCATTTATATTTATATATGGTATTTTTCCTCAAGTTTTACTTATTTTCCTATGTTTTTTTTTTTTTTAAAAAAAAAATTCTGCATTTTTTTTTTGTTTGGGAGGCTTTAAAGCAAATCAGCTTTTGAATTCTTGTCACTTTAATAGTTTTTTTTTTTTTACAAAAATAACACATACAATCAATTTGTGACTTGTATCATACTAAATTTGAGTGCCACATTTGAGCATGAGATACCAAGCTGGGCAGCAAGAAAAATACAGTGTGCGACTTGTATCTTTTTTTGTTCGCATACTTTAGGCAGGGCACGTACAGTATCTCAATTTAATTTAAAAACAAAATTAAATGAATCACTTTTTTCTTTTTTTTCAAAAAAAAACAGTGCAATTTTGGATTATTTTTTTTTATAATTAAATGAATTATTAATCGATTTAAGATTTTATTTTTATTTTTTATTTTATAAATAAATGTATCTTTATTATAAGATTCTTTGATTGTTTCATTTTAGTAATATTAAATTTTAACCTTTGATTTGTTTTGTAGAACACTGGATTAATTTGATTATTAGTTTTACTTTTTATGCTCAACTTGAGTTTAAAAATTTCTTTATTTTAATATCCAAGCTCATTTGATCTGAAGGTGACAAGACCAAGTTGGTTTGACAAGCGTTCGATTGGGTGCCCAGATTTAAAAGGAGATTAAATTTTGTTTCTCATTTACGATTAACTTAAATGCGCTCTATGATTGATGAGAAAAATTCCTTAATTTTTTTGCAAAAACAGAATAAAAAATGATTCTAAAGGTTTTTAAGGTTTTTAACAAGGATGATTTTATTATTTAAGATAAAAATATACGTATTTGATGGTTTTCTATTTAAGATGAGCAAAATAAGAATTTAAGTAATTTTAGATTTGTTTAATATGTGATTTGGAATCACTGTTTTGTTTAATTTTTGAATTTGGCGACTTTTTAGTTTCATTAGACTTGTAAGTTTTTCGATAAAAGTTTATAAACTAATTGATGATGAAATTTTTTTAGGATGAATTAGGGGAGATCTAATTTTAAGAATTTTATGAAGAAGCGACTTACTAAGAAAAGATAAGATGTTAAAATGAAGCAACCAAAGAGAGCAGCACCTTCAGTACTACTACAATCTCCCCAAGTTGGTAAGTTACTATACTCTCCAGCAAAGTAAGAGTAAGCTTAATTTTCAATTTTTAATTTTTAATTTTTAATTTTTAATTTTTGAAGGGGTTAAGAGGATGAATGATTAGTTCAAGGAGATGATGAATAAGAGCGAAAGTTTTTAATATCTTACAAGCGAAATAGATTACTAGGAGATCGATTATAAATTGACCAATTTGAAAACTTGTTAAAGCTTTCTTGTACCAAGGTTTATAACCAGGGAAAGCTGTAGTTGTAAAATAATACTAAGAAGATAGAATGAATTAGATTAAAATTTTAAAAAGATGAAATTTTGAATTGATTTAAGATAAAATTTGAGCTTACATAATACATTATGACATGAACAGAAAGGTTGACTACGATTGGAGTCCAACTTACTGAAGTTCTACCGTTCAATTGAGTAAAGCAAAGTAAGGCGGTAGCACTATGATGAAATACATGAAGGAATTGAAGGTTTTTCTTTTTGACGACAAGAAAACAAGTATCAAGAAGTTCCCAAAATTTGAAACTAATCAAGAAACAATCAACTGATCAGTTTAATTAAGACTAAAAATTAGTCTAAAAATGGAATTTAAAAAGATATGAGGCCAATTATTTTTGTTTTTTAAAAAATAAATAAGATGAGTTAAAAGTTTAGTTTAAAAAAAATCAAGATAAAAAAAAGCTTTGAAGAAGTTAAGATGATGAATAAATTTGAAATTTAAAATGATAGTTAAATTGATAAATGAATGAATGAATGAATGAATGAATGAATGAATTTCTTACTAATAATTTATAACGTAAAGAATGACTAATTGAGGAGTCCAAGCTTTTGCGTGACAAATTGAGTAAAAGAATCCATGATTCCAAATGATTGGGATGACTTGTTCTAGATATAATATTAAAAGCCATAAAGATCCAAATGAAAGTAAAAGATTATGAATCATGAATAATAATTTGAATTCTAAAGATTTTTAATTTTAAAATCCATGAATTCAATTTATTTTATCAATTTTGATAGAAAAAAGAATTAAATTAGTCCCAATTTCATTGAAAATTGATGAGAATATGAATAAATATATTTAAAAATCAAAGATTTTTTATTTTTATTTTTTTGATTTAAATTAAATCAAATTTATGAACGCACGCATAGGTTTTCTATCGATCATTAAATGTTGACCACCAAAGATTATTAATAGATAAATTAATAAGGTAGTCACGATGGTAAGATTAGTCGAAATAGGGGTATAAGGAGGTTCCCAAGAATAATAATAAGGAGGAATGTAGGGTAATTGATTGAATAATTTTGTGCTGAGATCCCATACGATTGGCATTTTTAAAGATTTAAAAAAGAAGAAGATTTGATGATTTGAATTTGATTAGATAATTAAATGATAATTTATGATAAATTTTAATGATTTGATATTGATAAGGAAAGAATTTCTTTTAATTTAAATTTTTATTATTAATTTAAATTTTGAAAGATTTCTTTAATCCAACAATTTAAAATTCGATTCAAAAGGATTTCTTTTTTTTAAAGAAATAAATTATTTTTAAGAATTTAAAAATGATAAAGATTTAAATTTGAATTTAAATTTGAATGGATTGGATTGTATTTTAAATTTTAAATTTTGTATTTTAGATTTTAAATTTTAAATTTAGATGGAATCAAGTAAATTGAATTGAGAGAATGAGTTGTTATTAAATATTAAAACTTGAATAAGTTTGTATCCAAGATCACCCCAACTAAACTAATTTAGGATGACTCTTTAAAAATCAAAATAAAAATAAAACTTGTTCATTCATTCAATCAAATCAAATCAATCATTTATTAAATTAAATTAATTAAAAAAATATAAAAATTAATCAATCAAGATTAATAAAGATTAATAAAGATTAATCGATCGATTAAGATTTAAAATTTAAAATTTTAGATTTCAAATTTTAAATTTTAAATTATTATTTTGAATGATTTCTAATTTTAAAAATTTGACAATTTTTAAAATTCTCGATTAAATCAAAGATTTTTTAAAGAATATTTTAAAAATTAAAATAAAATTCAAACTAGTGTGAATGATTAAATCGTTAACAGATTTATTTAATCTATTAAATTCAAATTTCATGATTGGGGTCAAATTAGGAGTAAAATTAATCATCAAAAGATTAATTTGATTAATTAATTTAATGGTCTGATTGAGTTAAGTTTTCTTTAAATTTTAGTTGATGAGGGGTAAAAAAATAAAATTTTAAAAATTTCAAGATTTTTTCGGTTTAGATTTTAAGTTAAAAAGGAGTTAAAAATTTAAAAAAATTTAAAAAAATTTAAAATAAAAAGGAGTTCAAAATTAAAAAAAAAAAAATTAAAAAAATTAAAAAAATTAAATTTAAAAAAATAAAGTTCTGCTTGGGTTAATTTACCTTGACTGTTTACAGTAAAGTAAAGTAAAATATTTCGTCAAAAAATAAAAATCTTTAAATTTAAATTAGAAATAATCAACTAATCTTAATAATTAATTATTAAATTTGATTCTTATGATCATTATTATCATAAATATTATTTTTTAAATCTTTAATTTTATAAAAAATTTAAATAATTAATTTGAATCTTAATTAGTTTTTATTAAATTATTAACAAATAAAATCATTCAGTTTTTTGGTTTTTACTTTTATCAAAAATTCAAATTAAAGAATCTTTTGGGAATATTTTACATGCAATGTTTTATAATAAGGATAAAAAGGGAAATTTGAATTCAAATTTAATTTTAAATAAAATTCTTCAAAATTTCACACCTTAAATAATCTTAAAACAGACTTCCTTAAGGGAAAAAAGTAAAAATAAAAGGAAAAAGAAAATTATTTTATTAATTTTTAGTTTTTTAATAAATTAACATTTAAAAATCATATTTATTCATAAAAAGAAAACATACCATTTTTCCCCTGATTTATCCAAATATTTAATATAATTAAAACAATTAAAAATTAAAATGAAAAAAATATCTTTCTTTTTTGAATTATTTTGAATTAAATTTGAATTTTTTATTTATTATTTTATTTCTCATTTAATTTTTTAATTAATTTATTTATCTCTTCATTTTTTGTTTTATATTCAATTTCTTCTTCAAAAGAAACTTGTAATATATATTATTATTATTATTATTCTAAGAAATTTTTTTTAATTTAAAGAATTGATAAAATTTATTATATTCAAAACTTTTTTGTTTTTTTTAAAAAAAATATATTCATAAATTTAAATTGAAATTGAATTCTTTTTGTTTTTGAGAATAAATAAATAAATATATCTTTTTTATTATCATTATTATTGTTTTTTTTAGAAATAAAAAGAAATTTGAAATTTAATTAAATTAAAATTTAAGTTTCAAAATCTTTTCTTTTTTAATCACCAGAAAAAAAAATTGAATCAAATTAACAAAAGACTTATTTAAATTTAAAGTTTAAACTCCAGGAAAGATCTTTAATTAACTGTTGAGATTGGATTTCTTTTTTTTGTTAATTAAAAAAAAATTTAAGTCAATTATAATGATTTTTTTTATAAAATTTGAACTTTTTTTTTCTTCCTTAATTAGAAAAAAAAAAGAATAATTTTCTGTTTAAAGGGAATTTTTATTTCAATTCTTTTAAATTATATAATTTAGTTTTTTTTCTTTAAGTGGGGTTTTTTCAGGTTGAAAAACTTCATTATCATTATTTTTCACTTCAAGATTATAATAATTTCCCAACCTTCATGAAGAGGATTTTTGAAAAAATTGAATTTATGGAATGTTTTTTCTTTTTTCTTTTTTTTGGAATAAAAATAATAATGGGTGAATAAATTGAGAATTATTTTTTTTCAAAATTATGAAATCCATCTTATTATTAAAATTTTAACCTTAAAAATTGTCTATCTATTAAATCTTCCAAATATCATTTTACCTTATGGTTCTGATTAATAAATTAAATTTAAAATATCTCAATGAGATAGTAGATAATATTTTTTGAAGATTGTCTGATTATTTAAGAGACATTTTATTTAAAGAAATTATTTCTATATTAATTAAACCTAGCAATTATTATCAAAATAATAACAAAATTACTGATAACTATCATGGTTTTGGGATTAAAATTAATTTAAATTTATATTATTAAGTCTTTAAAATTTTCTTCAAAAATGAAATTTGAAATTAATTTATAAAATAATTAAAGAATTTTTTTTTTAAATTGATTTTTTTCTTTTAAAATTTAAATGAATATATGACAAAAATCCATTAATCAAAAAAAAAAAAAAAGTTTAAACCATTTAATGAAGAATTTGAATAAATATTTTAAATCTTTTTTTGATTACAAAAAAAAAAACTTTTTTCCTAAAAATTTAATTTAATTTAATTGAAAAATAACCTAAATAAGAAAAAAAATTTCAAATTTAAAATTAAAATTTAAAATTAAAAACTTCATAAATCTTAAAATTGATATAAAAAAAAATTTTTTATGTTTTTTTAATTTCTTAAAAATTATATTTATTTTTGAACCTTTTTTTATTTAAATTATTAATAAATTCTTTATTATTTCTTATAATAATATATATATATATATATATTAAAAGAAAACATAAAATAAATAAATAAAATTTTAATAATTTATTCAATTTATTTAAAAAATATAAATAAGATAAATTATTAAGGTTTTTGGTAAAAAAACTTGAGATTTTAGTAAAAAAAAATCCCTTATGTCTTTTGTTAAAAATTTATGTCCAAAACATGTAAGTGGCCTATCTTTAATTATTTTTTTTTTAAAAAAAAAAAATTCCTCAGGCTTAGTTTTGAAGGATTTTTTTTTTTAATTTTTTTAATTTTTTTTTCCAAAAATGGAATTTAAAGATACTCAAATTTCTTGAATTTTCTTTTTTTTTTTTTGTGTAAAATTTATTCAATTTGGCCAATTTAGCAAAAAAAAAGGTTAATTTTTTCTCAAAAAAAAAATTCATTAACAAATTTCCCATTTATTAAATCAAATATTTCTTTTTTTTTAAAAAAAAAATAAAGGGAAAAAACTTTAGAATAAAAACCCAGAAACCCAAACATTTTGTGATTTTTGTTGGGTGAGACAATTATAGGCTCAAAAAATTCATTTTTTTTAATGTTTTTTTGTTCATGTTTGTGAGTAAATTTGAAATTCAATTTATGACATCAATGGAATTCAAAATGTAATTTATGGAATTAGTGGAAGTTAAAATGCCATTCATAAAATTATAAGTGCCATTTATGATATTGAAAATTAAATAATAATTCCATAAAAATTCCATAAATGGAATCAACAACAGAATTAAAATCAAATTTATGGAAGTCAAAACAGCATAAAAATTCCATTTATGAAATTAAGAGTGCCATAAATGCAATAAGAATGACATGGCATCAAAAGTGACATAAAAATTCCATAAATGGAATCAAAAATGACATAAAAATTCCATAAATGGAATCAGAAATTACATAAAAGTTTCATAAATAGATTTTTACTCAATAAAGGCTCTTTTTAGCTACATATCAATTAAAAAACCCCCTTTTATGTTTTGACTAATTTATGTAAAAAACAAGTAAGGGCTTATATGTTTTTACCAAATTGCTTATGTGGGTTTACCAAAACCCATTATTTATTTGAAAAAATTTTGAAATAAAAACAATAACAATTTAAAAATAAAAAAATAAATCAAATAATTGAAAAAATATTATTTCAATAATATAATTGAAATTTAATTTTCTTTTTCTTTTTATTGATTAATTTGTTTGTTATATATTTAAATTAGAAATAATCTTTTATATTGAATTAATTTTTTTTTAATTTTATGAAAAAATTAATTAATGGGTGTGTTGGTAAACCCACATAAGCCCTTTTGTGTTTTTACTAAAAACTTATGTGTTTTTGTCATAAATTGGGAAAAAAACGTAAGGGGTGCCCTGGACCCATTTTTAATGGAAATGAAACAAAAAACACTGTATTGGTCCAAAACCTCCCAAAACCCACCAAAAAAGGTTTTTTACCAACAAAATCCCTCTAACCCAATGTTTCCAGTTTTTTTTGCACATCCCCCCCAAAAAATCCAAATTAATAAGTTCATCAGATTCACTACCCTCAGAAACTGAATTGAATAAATATGGAAAATAAGAAGTAAACCTTATAAGCTCCAGAATATTGGAAATAGGTAGCAAAAAATCACAAAGAAATTCCCAAAAGCCTGCCACAACTTTGAAGATATATTATGCAATTGACTTTATCTGTGAGCATTGCCAAAAAAATTATCACACAAGTGATGAATGCTCCAAGCTATGTGTAAATTTCTTATTCTTTTTAATGTATATTTCTTTTTTTTATTTTAATATTTATGAATTTAAACTTTTTGCACCTTCACTTGTCCCACCAAAAAAAATCCCCAAGATTATGGGCTGCTAGTTTTTTATTTTCAAGATTGAACTCTTCATTTTTTTTTAATAATATGGAAGAAATTAATAAGTGGGAAGATTTTGAATTATTTTTTTTTTTCTAAAAATTATTCCATTTTTTTCAAATTGGAAAAAAAAAAAAAATTTGAAAAAATTTAACAACATTGAAATCCCATGTTGGAAAAAATATGGAAAAAAAAAATTAAAAAAATCCTTAAAACAAAGCCTGAGGAATTGTTTTTGAAAAAAATAAGTCACTCATTTGTTCTTATTAAACTCTTATGTGAGTTTACCAACACGCTTTATTAATGAAATAAAAATAAAAATTTATTATTGAAGAATTATTATTATTAATTTCAATCTTTAATTTAAATATATTTAGATTTTTTTTTTATTAATAAAAACAAAAAAATTTGAAATTTTAATTAGATATTAAAAAGTTTAAAAAAATAAATATATGAAAACTTTTTTTTTTTTTAAATATATATTTCAAAAAAATTCTCTTTAAAAATTATATTGAAATTCAAAAACAAAATTTTTCTATATTTTCAAAAAAAAAAAATCAGGAAATTTTTTCTATTATCTCTATGTTAATTAGGTTGAAAGTTTTTCTTTTTTTTTTTTTAAAAAAAAAAAGAGAATTCATTTTATAACTATTTTTATCAATAGGAACTACCAAATTAATATCTTTATTGGTAGCTTTTTTTGTAATTTCCAAATCCCTAATTATAATTTTTATAAACTAAAGATAATTTAATTTAAATCTTAAATGTTAATTCAAGTGTAATGTTTGTTTTTTTCAAATTATTTTTTCTAAAAAATTATTAAAAATGAGAATTTTTCAAAAAAAAAAAAAAAAAACAAAAAAACATTAATTTGATTCAATTCTAATTTTCAATTTTAATTATAAATAAAATTTTTAATATATATATATATATTTATATTTAATATTTTAAATTTATTGAAATTTAAAAAAAAAAATTATAATTGAATTTATTTAAATAATTTAATTAAATTGATAAAAAATAAAATAAAAAATTAAATTTATCTTATTTCATTAATGATAGTAAGATTTACTATGACCAAAAAAAAAAAGAAATAGGTTTTTGAATTTAATATGAATAATTACCTCAATATAATTTTTTTTTGAGTTGGATTAAAAGTATGAGAATCACTAATGCAAGATATTTTTTTTATTAAAAAAATACATATTATAAATTAATAATTATCAAAAATAAATTTTTGGAATTATCCCTTTCTTGAAAAATAAAACATTTTAATTTTGAAATTATATTTAAATAAAAAGTTTTTCAGAAGAAATTAGCTTAAAAACAACGAAGGGGAGAAATAATCAAGAGAAATTATTCTCAAAAAAATAATCAGGAATAAAAGAAAAGGAATTCCTTCCCAAAATTTTCAACCAGTTACAAATCATAATTACCAACTCAAATGGCTCCAAGATTACCATTTATGGTACCAAAATAAATTCTTAATTCTTATAAAGTTAAATTTCTTAATAAAAAAGATAATATTATCAAATTAGTAATTAATAAATACTATATTCTTAATAAAATCAATTTTCTAAATTTTATTATTAAATAAATTTTTAAGAATTTGGTTATTTATAAAAAAAAGGTAATTATTATCATTTTTTCATTAAAAATATTTTTTTTGAATTATTTTGTATGTGAAGTCTGATTTTTATTTAATTTAATTTTAAACTACAATTTAAAAAAAATTGTTTTGAAGTTTATTTTCTAGTATTAATATAAAGGTATAGCAAAACAACAAGTTTTATTACCCTGTCATAAAAATTAAACATTAATTGAAGCATTGATAATGATATTGAATAAATTAATTAGATATAAATTATTATTTCAAAGTATCAAAAGTTACAGACACAAAACAAAATGCTTGATATTCACATTAAATGTTGTTTCAATTTATGGTTTCAGAAAAGGTAAAGTCATATTTATTAATTGAGGATTTTCCATCAATTTGTTTTAATGGCCTATTTGATTTGTGCATGTGGAATTAGATTTTATTGTTGTGTGATTTTTAGAAACATTGGCCTGGTGGATTTAAAAATATTGCAACTTGTTGAAGTAGTTCAAGATTGAAATGGTGTCTTCCTTTCAGATTCAGATGATCTTAAAGAATATGAAAAGACAATTAATCATAAAAAATTGAGTGAAAGTTTTAAGATTACCTTTTTATTTTGAATTAAGATATATCATTTCTTTTGAGGATTTTTATTTATAAGAGTATTTTTTGCATGGAATAAAGATGTGGAATATTGAATAATTGATTTCTGAGGGATTGAGAATGAAATTAATGAAAAAGACTAAAAAAATCAAAGAGATAGGTTTGAAATTTTTGAATTTTGGAGAAAGACTTGGTTTAAATCCCAGGGAAACTCAGTTGAAACAATTTAGAATTTCCAGAATACAAATTAAGGTTTTTAAACTCAAAACTTCAATCAAAATTTTGAGTAAATGGAACCCAGTATTTTGAATATTTAAGCTTACCTAATAGACCTATTTTTACACCATAGCTAACATACTTTGTAAATTATTCTTATGTTATTAGAATCTTTTAATAAGGAAATTAATAGTAAAATTTGTTAAAAATGTAGGAATTTTTACTTATTCTTTAATTTATAAGCCTTGAACTTATTTTAATCAATTTCTCAGTATATTATTCATATATAATAATTCTCTTAGGTTTGATTAACCTGGGTTTTTTTATTTATTTAAATAATTTGAAATCTTTTATTAAACTTTAAATATTTTGTTAATGTATATTTTTTTTTTAAAAAAAAATTAATTGATTAAGAAATCTGGATATTTTTAATTCAATTTTCAATTGTTTTTGTTGAATTTAGAATTATATCAAGAATTTTAATGATTTGAAGTATTTTCGGATTTATTTTAATAATATTGAATAATTTGATCAGTTTAAAATTATTATATTAATGTATAAATATTAAAAAAATATCTAGTTATAATAATAATTTAAAAATTCATCAAAAATACTCTTATTATTATTGATTATTATTATGTTAATATAAGGGATTGTGGGAATATCGATCAAGTATTAAATATATGTTTAATTTAGAACATGTGTATGGATTTTTAATGATTTTGAAATTTTTCGATTGTTTCACCAATTTGGAATCATTGTATTGATTTGAAAATGAAGTTCTAATGAATTGACGTATATTTAATTCTTTTATTACTTACAGAATATATCATTAAATAGAAAAATTATGATTAATTTATGATTATTTTATGAGCTCTTAATTATGCGATTTTATTTTAAAGTTTCAATTATTTTGGTATGTTTTTTTTGTTATTTTGAATTATTGTATTATTTCAAATTGATTGTGAATTTTGGAATTTTTTCATAAAATCTTATTGATCTTAATGTTTTTGGTTAATTCTATATTATTTGATGAAATTTAATTCATTTTGTCAGTGGTTCTTATCTCATTCATTATTTTGAAGGTGGTTGAAAATTGTCAATGATAATGTTAATTTTTCCAATTTATCTTCAAATTTACAGGTTTTAATAATCTAGAATTATATTTTTTCTGTGAGCTTTTATCAATTGAGATGTATTTTCTCAAAGAACAAGTGTTTTATCATTATTTGATTATTGAATTAATTTGTAACAATAGAATTGATTTCTATTGATTCATTTTTATTAATTGGTGAATTTTATTACCTTAAAAATTCGGAAAAATTTGTGTTAATTTTGAAATATTTGTGAAATTTTTTATTCCCTCATTAAATTTTGAAGTAGTTGTTTCATTTTTGATCATATCAAGAATTTTTAATTATTAATTCATAGGGTGTTGGTAAACACATGTAAGCTTTTAGTAAAAACACATAAGCCCTTACGTGTTTTTACCAATTTATGGTAAAAACACGTAAGTGACCTTAATTTTCAAAACAAATTCCTCAGGCTCAGTTTTGAGGATTTTTCAATTTTTTTTTGCCATATTTTTCCCGACTTGGCATGTCAATAAGCACAAATTTTTTCAAAATTTTTTTTTGGCCAAATTTCACCAATTTGGCCAATATGCCAAAATGGCATATTTTTTCAAAAATTCATTTAAAATCTTCCCACTTATGAATTTCCTTCATTTTTTTAAAATGAAGGGTTCAATGTGAAGAATAACAAACCAGAATCCCATAATTTTGGGAATTTTTTTTGGGTGGGACAAGTGAAGGCGCAAAAAGGGTTTTTTTTCAAATGTTTTTTCCTATCATTGTAATATGCCTATTTTTAAAAAGTGAATTTAATAACTTCCCACTTATGAATTTCCTTCATTTTTTTTAAATTAAAGGATTTAATCTGGAAAATAAAGAACCAGAAGCTCATGAATGGGGAAAATCTTTTTGGTGGGACAACAAGTGAAGGCACAATGAGTGTTTTTTTTCAACTTTTTTTTCTTGTGTGTAATATGACTATTTTCAAGTACAAAAGCTCCACATGTTTGATAAAAAAGGAGACTGAGGTGGGATTTAAGCAATAAATATGACTGAAGAGGGGGATAATTGGCATAAATTGTATATACAAAAATCATTCAATCAGAATCAACCTCCAAAATAGTGGGTTTTTTCTGAGAGGGGGGAGAAAGATTGGACAAATACAACGATCTGTGTTTCTTAAATTTATCAGCCCACCCCAGGGCTTGTTTTTGGGCATGAATCTCCCAGTTCACAGTAATGGGGGGGACTGGATAAACTTTAGAAATGATGATGTCCAAAGGAACAAAATGAGCACAACTATTCAAGAAGCAGATGAAAATGGGGGGATTATCATTTGGAGGACAGAAATAAGGGAAAAAAGAAAAAGATTGGGCTGTGGAATAAAAGAAAACTGGTCTTTTATACTTATTTGCAATTGGATCCCCCATGTCAGGCATGGACATCCACTTGCTTTTTGGAGCCTGGCCAACATCTTCATACCATTCAATTCTTTCCAAATAAGAAGATACTGAGGGAATTAAGGTGTTCATGGCTTCATAAAGGTCTTGATTTTGGTGAATTTCTTCAGCCAAGTCACCTCTGACATCAGCCCATTGATCTTGAGTCTTGTAAATGAAGTGGGATACTGTTCTGTAGCCACAGTTTCCATCACCCTGGACATTGATGGCCTTGAAGGTGTATTTCAATATAAACTTGGGCAAGTCTTCTGAGCCAGTTATCTGATAAAATAAGTTCAAAAAATGAATAAATATCAAAATAAACAACAGAAAATTACATTGAAAAGAATCAGAAACTCACAAACAGCTTGTAGCATTCATCACTTGTGTGATAATTACTTTGACAATGCTCACAGGTCAAGTAAATTGCATCATAGATATTCAAACTGGTGGCAGGCTTGTGTGATTTTCTTTGTGAGGTTTTGCTTCCAATTGCCAATCTTCTGGACCTTCTAAGGGTTACTTCTGATGTATTTAATTCATTTTCTGAGGGTAGTGAATCTGATGAACTTATGGATTTAGATAATGAGTCCTCAGAATCTTCAGACTCTTCAGATGAGTCCACTTCCATAATTGGAGAGGGGACATTTGACTGGGATCTTGATGTTGCTGTGCTGGTAACTTTTGATGGGGGTCTTCCTCTTCTCTTGGATTGACTTTCAATAATTTCAAATCTTGAAGGTTCTCTTTTGTTTTGATTTTTGTTTTTATTCTTGGCTCCTTGGGGTCTTCCACGGATATTCTTGCATTCTAGAGGGTCTTCATAATATTGATCATCCTCTTGACTCTTGGGAATTTGATCAAATGGGACTTTTCCAGTCAAAACATCTTGAAAATGTTGAAGTATTGGAGTGATTTCTGCCATTGGTCTTTGAAACAGGTCTTCCCCAATGTCTTCAAATATTTTCTTGGCTTCATTCTTTCTTTCTTTTTAAACACTTTGATCATCACCTTGAAAACCAGCCTGAGAAGAATATGACAAATAAAATCAGCTAATAAGAAAAAAACTAATAAGAAGAAATTAAAAAACCCTCACAGGCAAATTCAAATGCCATTGAGGATGGAAGTCTGATAATTCAAGCCTTTGGCGCTTGGAAAATGCCTTTTGGGTCTTATGCTTGCAAGGAATGCCTTTATAATTGTTGTATTTGTTGGTGCATCTTTCATTTGGAGGAAACTTTGTTTTGAAATTCTCAAAGACAATCTGAAGAGCATAATGAGACACCTTTCCATTGAGGGCACAGATGTGTGGAGGAAAATTCTTGACATGGACAATCATTTATTTGGAGATTCTGTTGATAATTTCAATTAATTGTTTTCTAAATGCCATGTGGAGAGCCCTGACTACCTCCAGGAGAGTACCAGTGGACTTTTGGAGCCAATGTTTAACCATGGAATGGGCACCTTCAACTCTGGAGGTGGAGCCCACACCCAGGTGGCAATGGTGGTTGGTCCAGGCTGACACATAATACTCCTTTAGAGGAAGCCAGGTATTTTACAAATACTGCAAGACCTCAGGATTTTTAACTTGCTTTTGAAGCTTCTTCCAGTTTTTCTTTAAAAGACTTTTCAGTGGGTGAATACATAAGCTGAGAAAAGAATCCCAAAGTCATTAATAAAGACAATAATAAGAAAAAAAGTGAAATAAAGTGAAATAAAGTGAAGAAGTATATTACTTGATTCCAAAGGCCCATAAAATTTTCAAAATCAGTTCCATGACAAATTTTCTTCATGCAATGAGCAGATACATCCTTGTTGATGTGCCAAATGCATAGCATGACTTTGGAGTCTGGGAAGAGCTTCTTAATAGAGTTTTTCAAGGCCAGATCCCTGTCAATAACAATAACTGGAGGGGGAACAAGATTGGTGTTGTTGAGGACCTTGTCAATGTATTGATTTAATGCCCAAGTATATGAAGTTCCATTTTCATTCTTCATCAAACAAAAAGCCCCAGAAAAGGTCTTATTGGTTGAGCTGAATCCAACAACATGAAAAAGGGGCATTTTGTACTTGTTGATTTTATAAGTACAATCCATAAGAATGACATGAGGAAAGACATGAAGAAGTTTTATGGCCAGGGGGTGAGTAAAAAACAAGGAGGTAATGTGTCCCTCAGAATCCCTTGCAGAGGACCAAACAAAATTTTCTTTTTTGAGAGTGTCAATAAGAGCATCAATGGGCCTTCTGCCTTGCAGTTTGTCTTTATTGATCTTCTTGACTTGGTTGTAAATGTCTTGAAGGATTACAGGCCTGTCAGACTCCCTCTGGCTGCATAATTGGGCCTGAATTTGCCTTGGCATGAGCAGTGTCTCAGACATTTGAGCAATTGGGGATGTTTCTTGCTCATTGAATTTCCTGAAAGCAGGATGTGCCATGATATTTTCAGTGGCATCATGGCTATGTTCAGGATTTTTGACTTTAAGAGTCCAAGTGGTACTCTTGGCATATTTCCAGGAATAAAGTCTAAAAGGACAGTCAAGCTTTCTTGAGGTGACTGTTTTGGAGGGGCTTTTGTTGGGATTTGGGGTGCCAGACCTGTCACAACATATTTCAATTTGGTTGTGGGTCATATTGGACCTCAAGGTGGATACAGCATACCCCTGAGCCCTGGCAACATTATGCACATGTTGCCAAAGAAGCTCAAGGGTCTAAAATTCACCTTCAGTGGGGGGTTGAAGCATTTTTTAATGAAAAATATGTATAAAAGTGAAAAAAGGGGGAATTGGGGGATTTGGAATGGGGTAAGAACCTTTCGAAATGTGAAAAAGAGGTGAAAAGAGGTGTGAAAAATGAACAGAAGTGGTTAAGAGTGAAAGAAAGTGGTTTAAACGTGGGATTAATAGATGAGGGAAGGTAAAAAATTGAAAATTGAGAGGCTTGAAAGCAGGTTGTTGTGGTGGAAAATGCAGTCTTTGGGGGAAAAAAAGAAAAAAAAGTGTGAAAAGCTGTGCAAAATGGCTTTGGTAATGCTGTTTTTCCAAAAAAAGTACAATGGTTTGGGGTGGGGATAATGTGGATTATTGGGGTGTTTGGGCTTGTTTTTTTTTTGGGGGGGGCTGGGCAAAAAAATCTGAAACAATTTGGAGTTAGAGAGGTTTTGTGGGGAAAAAAGCTCTTTTGGGCATGTTTTGTCCCAATACAGGCCCAATTGTGTTTCATTTTTAATTAAAAATGGGCCCAGGGCACCCCTTATGTGTTTTTACCAATTTATGGCCAAAACACGTAAGCTCTTATGTTCCTTCTTTAACTTTACATTATTATATCAATTTCTCCTTATTTGATTAATTTTAAATTATATTGTTCATTTTTAATGATTGTTGAATGCTTGATTTTAGTATAAAATTTTCATTATTTCATCAATTTTGAATTATCTTGTTAATTGTTTTTCTTAATTGATATTTATTTTATTTTATTTGGTTAATATTTAATTATTTTACTACGATTTATCTTTTCAATCAAATTTGTGATTTTTTATTAATTTTAAATATTCTTTATGAATTATTAAATACTTGATTTATTTTTGACTATTTTATCAACTTTAATTATTTTATTAACTCTTAATTATTTCATAAATTATTAATTATTTCATAAATTCTTAATTATTTCATCAATCTTGGGTTTTTTGGTTAGATTTCAATTATTTAATTCATTTTTAATGATTTTCCTAATTATTTATAATTGGATTAATTTAATCACTTTATTGATTACTGATTATTTCATTCATAATTAATAAGCTTGCTTATCAGTTTTGAATTATCTTTAATGATTTTATTGATTCTTTATTATTTCATTATTTTTGGATTATTTCATGAATTTGCTTTTTTTTCATCATTTTCGACTTGATTTAGACTCTTTGCTTGATATTTATCTTTTTTTATTAAAATTTTGACTATCTTATTAGTTTTAATGTTTTTGATTAAATTTTGAATATCATTTTTTTGATTATTTAATTAATTGTCAATTATTTCATTCATTTTTGAGTCTTTGATTAATTTTATTTGCTTTATAAATTTTCAATTATTTTTAGTTAACTTATCAATTTTTAATTTACGGTTAGCTTTTTAAATATTTTTAGTTAAATTATTAATTTTTCAATTTCCGGTCAAATTTTCATTTTTGTTTTTAAATATCCAACTCTTTAGATAATTTTAAATTATTTTATTAATTAATGATTATGTGGTAAAATATTTACTTTTCAATGAAATTTGTAATTATTGTTTCATTTTTGTTTTTTTATCAATTTTCATTAATTTTGATTACTTGATGAATTTGTCACTATTTGATTTTTCTAAGCTTGTTTTATTAATTGTTAATCTTTTTATCAATTTTGAATAGTTTGATTGATTTTATTCACTTTATTAGTTTTAAATTTTTTATTGATTTTTGATTGTTATGATTAATTTATAATCTTTTGATTAATTTTGAAATATTCCATTTTTTCTAAATTGGTTGTTGGATTTATAATTAATTCTTCAATTGTTTATTTTCTTAAAGTTGGTTAGTTTTTTCATATGATTTTCTGTTGTGTGGTTTCAATTAAGTGAAATCGTTTGATATTAAACTTAAAATTATTTCTTGAGCTATTTAATCAATTATTGGATAATATAAAGAAAGTTACTTTGAATTAGAAGCTAATCTGCTTACAATAGCATTTTGATCATATCTTAAAAATTCAGTGATGTTTCCTTTATTATATGTTTGCAAAATATTGTAATTGTTTCAATAAACCAGTATAGAAATTGATAATCATATATAGTAACCGGTAGAGCTACCTTCATGATAAAGAGTGGAATGATGGACACTTTTGGCTTTCCACACCATTTGAAATTTTCTTGGGTTTTTCCCAGATATATCTCTGTCTATAGAAGGATCATTAAAAGAAAAAACCATTAAACAGATAATAAATAACTACTATCATACCAACATCTCCTTTAGAAATCGGAATTTAGAGAAAATAAGAATAAATCCAACAATCAGCTGAATAAGTATGCAGAAAATTGGGAAATTTATCTGTTAATTTTTTTTGAGAGAGAGACTTTTTTGAAATTAGAATAATCTAAATTTAATGTTTTAAAAGTAGGTACAGTGAATTATTGAACTTTTTGATCATTATTAATTGAAATATCTGAAGAAGTTTATTGAAAAAAATGTTGAATATAATATGAAGATTGTTATATTTGGCTTTTAAGCTGATGATAGAGATCCAAATCTTGAATATTTTTGGTGATCTAATAGACTGGCCAATAGTAAAATTAGAAAGCCTTGATTTTATCTATCCCATTGAGAGCATAGTACTAGTAATTTCATTTTCATATTTCTGTGTTTTTTGAAATAAAATTTCTGAGAGTTTGGAAGTAAAATTTAGATAATTTTGTTCCAAAAGTCGGAGTTTATTTTGAGGTATAAGAGTGAAAATAGTAACCATTATAACCAATTATATAATAATACTTTTATCAAATGAAACGGCTGTACCACTGTTAGGAGAATGATATTTATTAATAATATATTATCTATGGATAATATTTTATGTTTGGAAAAATGATCATAATTGTTTTCTTTTGTTTTCAGTAGCTAGAACGGGATTAAAAAAACCTTTTACTTTGAAAATTCAAACTTAAACAGCATAATTTTTGTTTTTTATAATGAAGATATTTATGCAACTTTTGTGAATGGATTCAATTTTTTCCAGAATATTGGCTTGATTTTATTTTCTCTGGAATTAATTTCTATTTAAGCAGGTAAGAAAGTAGAAAAGTTATTATTGTAATTTTTTTATTCAGAAAAGGATATTCAAACTGGATGACATCGTAAAGCCCCAAATTAATGGGCTTAGAAATTCTATCACTGGAAATCATCCTTCCAGTCTGATATTTATATAGATAATGCTACTCACTAATGATTTTATTATGAAATAATTGCGGAAATTATTTTGCTATTTTATAGGAAATCGGATATGAAAACTATAATTGAGATGAAATAATTAGCTAAGGATTCAATTTGTGGGGATAAATAAGCAAAAGGGTGGCCTTTCCCCTCAAAATGGGTGAAAAAGAGTCAAAGAAAATTTTAAAAAAATACTAAAAATGGTTCCCTAATAATTAAGAGACCCTCAGAGTAGCCACGACACACCCCATTTTTTCTGGATAATGTCAGTTACATCAATAGGGGGTTGCAAACTAATCCTGAGACCTCTTTAGGGCCCTGGGTGTGCGTTATTGCTAAAAACTTAAAGCAAAACCCCTAAGGGCCTATTTATGAGGTCTCCAGACCATTTGAAATCCCCCATTTCTGTGATGGAAGCTATACATCAATGGAGGACTGTCACTTAGTGCTGTGGAATCTCTAGGGACCTAGGCAGGACTTATTCATAAAAACACAAAAACCTCATACAGAGGTCTCCAGAACATTTGAAATCTCCAAATTGATTTGATGGAAGCTATAAAGCAATGAGGGTCCCTAGAGTCAAAATGAGGTGGGAAACAGTAATTAAAAAGGTCGTTGGATTATCAGGAACCCAATTTTAGCAGTTTTTTAGATAAAATCTTTTCAAAATTGAATAAAAAATAGGTTTCCAAGCATGGGGGGATCCTTGTGAATGCAAATAGCTCCATCTTTCTAGCCCTTCCCCCTTTTCTGTATGATGTCAATTATAGCAATGTGGGGCTTTAGCTTTATACTAGGTCCTCTCTAGGGCACCAGGTGCAAATGAACTTTGAAATAACCCCAAGGGAGCTAATATAGAGTTTCTTAGGCCATAAAATTACTCTTGGCGCTTCTATAAAGGTACCCCCCATTGCTATAATAAATATTATACAGAAATGGGCGCCCTAGAATTATAACAAGGTGGGGCATAGTAACTTCAAGGGTTCCTGAATTATCGGTGACCAAATTCAGTGGATTTCGAGAACAAAATGGGTCCCCAACCACCATGAAAGCATTTTCAGACCCTTGGGGAAGGAACTTCAGTTCAAACATGGTCTCAAACTGAAATAAAAATGAATGTAACATGACCCTAAAAATGGATGTGTTTCTGAATATTCATGTTTGGATAAATTTGTGAATCATTTTAATTTAGTCAATTGAAATAGGAAGTCTTGGAAGATCAATTTAAAATTGAAAATTCCAATTCACAAAATTTAAGATTTTAGAAATCTGTTGAAAAAATTCTCACAGAATATTAAATGTTCAGCTGGATATTGGAATATTAAGAGATAGTCTCTCTGAATAAATATTGACTTTATTCAGCTCCAAGAGTAATATTCTGAAGAGCCTCACTTACCTCCTTGAAAACCATTAAAATCAAAATTCTTTTCTTAACACAAAAATACTCATCCTAGTAAATCTATCATAAAAAATGTATATTGAAATTGAAGGGTGAAAATATGTAGTAATATTTACTCCACCATCAAATATGGGGTTATTGGCTCTACCTAATAGAGATGAAGTAATTATTACTTATATCAAACAGAAAACTGAGGGTATTAAATGAAATATGATCATAAAATAAATAATTTATGAATTAGTAAGTACTCTTTTTTATTAAATTGGGGAGCTAAAAAGATTTTTATCTAATTATACAATCAAGAATATCTAAGAAAAGGAACAATTGGAAAAATTTACTGGATTCCGAGAGTAGCTTAGCTTTTTCAGAAAAAAAAACCATAAAGAAGTGGGTACCTTCAAATAATTGAGCTATGAGAACTTTGCATTAACACTTTTCTTTGAAAATGAAGATTAGGAGAGAAATTATATTCAAAAAATAGATGTATGAAGATAATTAAATGAGGAAAAATAATGAAGAGCAAATTTTGAAAAAATTGAACGGAATTTTTAAAATTGAATAATATATTATCTTTTGCAGAGGGATCTTATACCTATTTAGTTCTTTCACACTCCCTACTCATAGATATTGGAAAAGATGTGTTATTTATTTATTTATTTACAATTCTAATTCCTTCCAAGAAAAGATTCTGCTACTAATAAAAAACTACCCAAAGGAATCTAATAATAGGAATTATATCTTTAAAATAGTTCTAAGATTATTTTTGAAGGCTCAATTGAGAATAATTAAAAACCTTATGTTAAATATATCTACAGTTTGATTTTTATTCAATGAGGATAATAAATATTCTCATCCCCATTAACAAAGTCTTTTGGATCAATTGTCATTCTCAAGAAAATACATTCCTTTAATATGAGAAATATTCAGTGATTATACATAAAATTTTAATATTCTTTGGATATGAACACATGAAATATGAATTTCTTTCAGAAAACATTCTATATGAAAATATATAGAATTTAAATCAATGGCTTCATAATCCAAAAATCTACATACAGATATTGGTAGATGAAAAAAGGGGAGAAAAGCTCAATTTAATATTATATGCTCAGATTCTCTGTTAAAACGATACTACTATGCTGTTTTTAATAATCGGCTATAATTTCCTTGTTTCAATATAATCTTGTTTTTTTGAATGATTTCTAATAAAAATTATAAAAGAGATATCTTTATTTATCAATTACATCTTTATTTGGAGTAGATCTCAATAAGTATATTTTATAATTCTCAAACAACAAGTCCTGAATTTTTTTAAAGAAATGCTTAACTCTAGGATAAAAAAACCAAACGGAAATAGGTTTTAGACTTTTTTAATGTTTTGAATTGTCATGAATCTACCATATGACCTTAAACAAACCTTTTTTGGGATTCTTTTTAATAAAATGCTACACAAAAAGCTTTTCAGGATTAGATATTTTAAAGAAAAGGCTCCTAATTTCTTGGTTAAAATATAAGTTTCATTTTTGAAATTGGGATTTTTTTCCTTGATGAAATGCCTGTGTAAGTAGAGTTTTCTTTATACTTTCAAGAATCAGAAAAAAGAGCTTTTGGGAGAGGTTTTATTGTAAGGAACCTCATGAAAGATTTTGAATTATCTTTATTTCATACAGAAATAAATTTATTAAGAAGAATATTTTCACAATTTATTAAGAAAAATTATCCTTGATTAATTTTGTTCTGTATTTTATACCTTTGAGTTATTTTAGGACAAAACCACTAATCTTTTTTTACTTTAATGAATCCCTCAGACATTCCTATAGATTTAAAATACATCTCCTAATTCAGTAATAAGATCCAAAAAGTGTGAGAATAAAAATTCCATTCGCTAAATTCTATGCTTATGAGCTCAGAGAATGGATCTTCAAAGCTTTATCGCATTAATATATCCTTATTATTGATATATGATTAACAGAACTCAAATGAAGATCATTTTTCTTCAAATAATTCACCTTTTATTTCCTTTTGTGAATATGTATAATGATGAAAATGTCACAGTATGGATTAATTGTTTCTCAAAAAGACCACAAAGTATACATTTATGTGCTATGAAATATTCAAAAATTATTTCAAATTAAAATGATGAAAAAGAGAAAAGTGTTGGTTAACTTTTAAAATCACATTTTGACTTCATTCATATAACATCTTTTAAAAAAGGACTATTCCCTCCGAATACAATGATTGTGAGTTTGAAAAACAATATAGTTCAGGGAGTTATGATGGTTCTTCTCCTTTCTTGCTAGTATTTTTACTTTTATTAAAACCCAAGAAATCAAATTATGCTCCCCCAGCTCTATGTTCTGTAAAGTATCAATGAAATTCATAGAAAATTCATATAACTAAGATAAAATTTTTGACAGATTTAGACTTATCATTATTAAAGATTCTTATAGAGGTGATAATTTAATACACTATATACTTAAAAGGAAGGTTTCTGAGACTAATGTGTGAAAAATTCAATCTTAATTCATATTTTGCCTAAATTCTCAATATCTATGTTCTTTTGAAGAGCTTATATACCATTAATTCCTGTAAAAAAACATTTTTTTGAGTATTATATCTCGTTGAAGCCTTCCTTATTTTCACAAAAAATAATATTTCCTTTCAAAATTGATATAAACAAGGGCCATTGTGAAAGGAAAAATAGAAAAAATATTTTTTGGATTTGTAATGATTTCAAGAAAAGATTTATTAGAAATTTTACTCAACAGAAGCTTTTATTATTTGACTTGAAAAAAGAGTAATTTTCCATTTCAATTCTTTCAAAGCCATTATCTACAACAATGCTAGCCAATTCAGAAAAATGATGCTGTCTATCCTCCAGAAAAATGGTCTCTCCTTTATTGAATAACTTCAAAAAATATATCGCATGGATTATTTAAGGTTTTTTATAATATCTTTCTTGGAGTTTAAATGCAAAGAAGCTGTAAAAAGACAAACAAATACCAATAATTACAACCGTTTTGGTGATACTTAAGGGATTTTTAACCTACCCAAATATTGAGAAATATGAATTTCAAATGTTTGTTTGAGATATCAACTAAAATAATTTATTTTAATAAAGAGGAGCTAATAATGCCTTTATTCAAAGGATTATTAATTGCTTTTGGAAGGTTTCTTTAAATTTCTAGGAATAATTTTTGATCAAAAATTACATTTTTTCAAGGCTATATATATTGAGTGCTCTGATATAAGATTTTTAAATTAATTTTCAATTATAATTCAATCATTTTCTTAGAAATAGTATATCAATATAGCAACCATTATTTAAACAGCTCATGGATCTGCATTGAATCCAAAGGAAAAACTGAATACCTCAAAACTAAAAATTAGAAATGAGATGTGGCATATGAGTATAATGTATAATAATTGGTATTAGTGTATTTAAAATTAAAAATTTAAAAATTTATGCATCATATTTGTGAGCATAATATGTCTATGCGTCCTTAAAAAAATCAATACTATCCACATTCAAAATTCACAGAAGAAATGATGAAACTAAGAAGGAGAGAGGGTATATTAATTTTACTACCCAATAGCTTAAATATTAATTAATAAGTGTCAATCCCTTCATATGAATTATTAATAATATTTATGGATATATTCTATTGGGGTTCAAGTCTCTGAAGCTTATAAAAAAGCAACCCATCAGAAAATGACCAAGAAATTGTTGAAGAAGTTTTTGAGATATCTTTTAGTAAGTGTGTTTTTTTGGTATTAAATATTGAAATTAAAATATTTTTAAAAAAAGCTTTGATTAATAGGACCTTTTTGTTTGTTATAACCAATAGGCTTCATTTTTATTTCTTACCCCAAGCTCAATGATCTGCATATACCATTATAAAAAGCCAGTTTACTGTCGATTTATTTATTGAATTGATATTAGTTCTATTTTTATATCTTTCTTCTTTAGCTTATTTCTACCCAACAGGTGCTTTGAGCTTTATTACCAAGCTTTTAATAATGCCATAGTCCTCCCCAGCCCAATTTCGGCCGTTCAAATCCATAGTTTTCATTGGGGACTTTCTATATTTTCCTTTAAAGTAGATATTCTTTTGAGAATATCAAGGCTATAATTCTGCTCCTGTTTTTGTTTTTTTATAACTTTTGAATTTATTTCTCAAGAATTGATCTTCAGTATTCAATGTTTGCTTCTATTCATGTATATTTGGCCTTATTTGTAACTTTATTATTGCTTCAGAAATGTTTCTCAATTTTTTTGTAACTGTTGCATTATTTCTTGTTTCTATTTTTTCTCTTAGAATTTCATTTCATTTAGATGTATTTATGACTGAACTATAAATTGTTGTATTTTTTGATTTTATATTTCTATAATATTTGTGCAATTTTTCTGGATTTTTATTTTTAATTTTCATTTGAGCCTTATTGTATCATTTGATTTTTTGATTTTTGATTTTTGATTTTGTTTATATTTTTTAGTTTCAATATTTGCTATATTTCTGAATCCTTAAAGTTCGATCTTCATTTTAAGCTCTTTATTTATTTATTTTTATTGATTTTTTCAAATTTGTTTCTGATTGTTATGTATTCTTTATTATATGATATCATATATTCTTATAAGATTATATTTAATTATTCTTAAATAACTTAGCTCAAAGTAAAATTGCTTCTGGAGATTAGTGCTCCTATAATTATTACTATATTGGTAATAAGAAATAGTTAAAATTCATAATTATATCTATTGGTAATATTATCATTAATGAAATTTTATATATTTATTATTTCATGTGAATATATATTATCTATAATTCCATTTCTATAAAATTAGTTATCACTTTTTTCAAACTATCAATTTTTTAATATTATGAGGGCGTGTTTCACACAAAATAAGAACAGATCATATATAATAACTAGCTTAAAACCAATTTAATTCTTAGCTTCATAGTTCAATCTTACACAAATAATTAATGATATTATTCATTTATCCTCTTAGATGCTTTATATATCTTCGGGAAAGTATATTCCAAAGCTTAAATATTGTTTTTATAAATTCCTGAATGTTTTATTACTCATTTATATCCCATATTTATTTGAAAAACATTATTTACCCCATTTTTTGGTGTTTAATGTTTAGATATTCATTTACACTAATCAGGAGCAGTTTTTATTTTTGAATATTTGTACTCTTACTTTTATTATAAAGGATATTTGTTTGAAGTCTATTCCTGAAGATTTATAGTCTTCTTTGCATGTACTACAAATTTTAATTTTTTAATTTATTTTCCAGTTTGAATATCCTTGCAGGTTGAGCTTAATCATTCTTAAAAAAATCTTGTTCTCATGAAGATTTAACTTCTTTTTTTTTATAAATTTTCAATTTTTTTTTATAATAAAAATAAAAATATGCCAAAAAATAATATTGGTCAAATCTCGAAGTAATGTCTAAAAAAAATTAGATAAAAATAAATTGAACTGTAAAATTTAATTAATAAAAAATCAAAAAAAAAACTAGTTGAAACTAGTGTAGCAGCTTAATGAAGAATATTTAATTTGATAATTAATACATATTTAAAAAAAGTAAAAAATTTGATGTAACAAATATGTATGTATAGAAATGTATTTCAGCTAAAGTTGACTTGGAATTCTTGGAATAATTAAAAAATGTTGAAGAAAATTGAAAGTCCAAATATATCAATATTCTCACAATAATTGGTAATCTTATAAGGAAAATTTCTTCAGAATAATTCAATTCATTTTATGTGTCAGTTATTTAAACCAATAACCCCAAATATTCTTTCGGTTATCTTGTAATTAAGGACTGTATAAGATTGATAAACCATTAAATATTCCCATATCCATTTTTTTTAATCTTTAAATCAACCTAGCAATTTAAAATGGATTCAACAAGGGTTTAAGCCAAATTTGAATGAAGGTGAACATAAGTTTCATACAAAGCTCCTAGGAATTCAGCAACAACTAGAAATTGGTTCATTTGGTCAATTTTTAAATATGATCACTTCTGGAGGTATTGATATCTTCAGAAATTAACAATTGGTAAGTCCGCTTAGGAATGTATTCAAAATATGCTAAGTAAATTCCAAAAGAAACTCCTATTCTATCTCACTGATATAGCTGAGTAATCTATACTATTTTTTACTCAATATAAGCCATTTTTCTCAAAGTCCAAGCTCCTGAATGAAAATATTTATGGAAACATTACTTACACAAAGTGTGAAAAATCAGCAAATTTAACTTTTTTTCCATTAATTTTATTAAAAGATCTTAAAATAAAAATAATAATTATGATAGTTTAATAACCAAAATAATTAAAATACCATTTCTTTCTCAAGAACCAAGACATAAGTGACCTTGGTGCTTTGAAACAACTGGGCTTTCCATTTCCAGAAATTGACTTTGCTGTGATGAAAAGTAAATTTCTAGCCGTTGCAACAACTTTTTCTGCAGTGAATAATTATTTCTTCTGGGATTAAGAACAAAATATGGCTTGAGTTAATTCAAGGGTTCTTTCTATCAATAAAAAAAATCAAAAATGGCCATAAATCATTACCCTTACATTGTTTTGCATTTTTTTCATTGAGTAACAAAAAATTCAAGATAAAAATCCTTTCAAGAGAAAATTAGCCTTTTGTATTTATGGAAATGTAATCAAGTTTGAACAAATTGTATAAAGTTGAAAGCCACCTTTTTGGGCTCAGCTATCGAATTTTTGAAAGAACTGATAGAAATAATTTTTGAATGAAGAAGGAAAATAATATATATTCTAAAAAATATTTAATTCTTGCATAAATATGTGCTAAATTGATGGCTTATGCAAAATTTCCGAATAAGAAGCCAGTACCAAATTATAAGCTAAAAAATTTAGTTAAATTAATATTTATACATATAATTTGAAAATTTTGAATAAAAATTCTACCTTTAAGGAATTCCTCAAAAACTCCAAGAGAAAAACAAAATTAAAGGAGTTTTTTCCTATTTGCTTTTGATGAGAGTAAGTATTTGAGTATTGTCTCTTCTAGAGATCATTTATTTTATTGAGGTATGTGAATCTTAGAGTATGTATTCTCAAATATATTATTAATTTTGAAAAAGGAATGGAAGAAATATATGTTAATGTTCCTGAATATGAACAACACATGGAGGATATTACTCCTGCCAAATATCTGGGAGGTTATTCTTGGAAGCATAAGATCTTAGGACTTTCAGGTTGAAGATATAGATATAATTTCAGAACTTGAATGAGTTTTTTTAAAGGTTATAGGCTGTAAAATTGGTTTGAGTTTATTCTATAGATCTCAATATCATCTCAACAGGTTTCTGAAAATGATCATGCTGAAGAAATATTTCATTTAACCTTATTCATTTGAGGGGTATTTTTCAACGTGAGTATATTATTATTAAAACAAAATGACATATTTGTGTTTGAATATTATCAAAAAGCTTTTTATCCAGTGATAAATATTTATAATATTGATTATTTTAACATAATTCTGATTTCAATTTTTAGATAATGTTTTTTGTGTTTTCAGTTACGTCCCAATATCAATATAAAGGTTTGAGCCTTTGAGATATAAGCACATATGCAAAAAGGTCACAAAAAATATTGCAGAACTTCTCTTGATAATAAAAGTTAAAGTTCTAATCTTAAAAACAATCAAAATAAGTAGAAATGCCATAAAAAGGCAGAAAACTATTGATTATCTCAGAGGCCAATGCATAAAAATGTGAAGAAAATTGCCCCATTAGACTTTCCATGAAATAATGCATATATGAATATTTTATGTAATATCTTTAAGCCAATACTTATGGAGATATCCGGATATATGGACTTTTATGATCAATGCATATATTCATGGTTTTTAGCTCATATATCTTAAAATACTCACTATAAAGACTTCATACAAATTCAAAGTTATCAGGGGGTAGCTTTAAGAATAAAGGCTTCAGCTTTCTTTGTCAAGTTATGAACAAGGTTAAGAATAATAAGTAGAAATAAGTCAAAATAGCAATACCAGCTATCCACTCAAAATTAAAAGAGGTCAAAACTTAAAAAAAAGTGGATATCAAGATTATAATAGCTCATAGGTGAAGAATGACATAATTTATATCATGATATTCAAGGTATAACCCTATGAAATCATGGTTTAAAGTCTAAAATAACAATTCTCAACAGAAAAGACAAAGTACAAGAAAAATAATTAAGAATACAGTTTTAATGATATGATGAAATACTCTTAGCACCTTAGCAAGGAAATTAAAAGCTATTATAATTAGGTCCCTTCATTTTATTTTCATGAAAAACCTAACAGTTATTATACATCAAACTGAAGGCTTAAAAATGAACATTTTTGATCTTTAACTGTAATATTATTCTATGTTCAACAGTTTAATAAGATATAAGACTGGTTGATCTTGATATTTTATGATGAAAAGTACCATAATCCCCAAAATTAAGTTATATTCCAAGCTTATAATGCCAGAAAATTAGAGCTACAGTGATAAGTGTAAAAATGGCACAATGATGAGAGAAAAAGTTTTAATAATGATGTAATCATCACAAAACCTTGAAATATTGATCAAATACAGTAGATAAAATCAGTAAATGTCTACTATGAGGTATATGGTCACTAGATGTGCGGATCTCTACTATAAAAAGACCCCTTCTTCCTCTGTTTCTCCCTCAGATGCATCAAATTCAATAAAAAAATCAATTAAAAAGGTAATATTATTTATTCTTTATATAATTATCTGATATTGTAAAGGACCAAAGTAATATCTTGTATGAATAACTAATTTCTATGTGATTATATTAATATTTTTTTGTCATTTGTTAAAATTCCCTTAAAATATCCAAAATCACATAAAAATAGTAAAAATTGTATTTCTCTCTATTTTATATTGTAACTAAAATTTAAATGAGTTTTATTTACATTATTAGGCTTAAAATGATCAAAATTATAATATTGAGTGTTGAAAGTAGGTTATTTTCTCTTGTTCCAATATTCTTCCCTATTATTATTTGTTTAATAACTACTCTATTAATATAAGTATTATCAATATTAATATATAACTTTTATATTAATAATATTAAATTATTTTTTACTATTAAATACCATTTGTTTATATATTATTTTATTCTTTGAAAATAATATAAATATTCTATGACATAATTATAATAATATCTTATTATTATGATTATTTTGAATATTATTATTCATTTCTATTAGGACATCCAGAGTAAAATAAAGAAGATCTTGGTAGTTTTTACTTATTGGCTAATATTCAAGCCTCACATTTGTTGGCCTTGTTGTGATATTTGCTTACAACACCTTAAGAAATATTCAACTTGGGTTTATCCATCAATGAAGTATAATTATTGTCAGCCTGTGACTCAAAACCAGAGCACAAGCATGACAGCTAAAATACCATAAACCAATGGTATAGCCAAGATACCACCAAAACATGGAGCTGAGCCAAATCAGCTCAAAAGGTATCAAACAAAAGAGGAAACTCACTTCTTTCTGAAAATATAAGTCCCATCACCATAGGACAAGAAATAACAAAGTTATTCCTGCTCAAAGTTATTGATGAGCATAAACCTTAATTTTCACCTCTCATCTAAAATCTAGAAGGAGAGACTTAACCCCATAAAATGGGTACTAAAAATGAAGCTCTAAGTCAGGGCTATCCAATGGTACCAGAGAAACTGAGCTAGCATCAATATTACTGGAGTTATGGTCAATTTCAGGCCAAATAAGGGTGAACAAAACATTCACCTCTCATCTAACTTCTACAGTTTTAGTGTGAGATACTTGAAGTGGGGTCTTTTCGGAAAGAGCACAATCAGGGCTATCTGATGATTTCATCCATTTCCCCATAGCTCAACTAGAACAAAAGTTATGGGGCAAATAAGTTCAATACAGCTTTTTGCCTATACCACGCAAATGTACAAAACTCTTGTACATGGAATATCTTTGTCATATTTAATGATACCCATATCAAATGAGGTACCATTGTGTAGAGCACATACAGGGATACACACTGAACCAATTTTGAGGTTGATATCTCAAGAATTGACAAAGTTATGGCTGTTTTAAGGTCAGATTCCCACCCGCTGTCATATACAGCCTTGCCATGGGATAATATCCCATAACCATGAATATGAGGTGTCAAATAGACGAAGAAGCTTGTTTTTACTTCAGTACCTCATATGTCAGTCAATACTGGGGTCCCATACAGTTTCTGTACATCATTCTACATGTCATACACGTCAGAATCAGGCTGTGAGGTCCCCAGATGAAACTTTGACCCTGTATTGGTGAAAACTGCCCAGATGTGGTTTCAAAACCACATCTAAGCCCAATACAGGTTATACAGGCTGTTTGCAAACCACAAGCTAGTACTAGAGAGTGAAAAAATCTTCACTTCCTCGATGTGGAAAGGTCTAGCACCCTTTCCACCCCATTTCAGGATAAAAAGGAGGCTTTTCACAGCCAGAATTGTTTCCTCATCCGCTCTTGAATATCCTACGTAGTAAACTGTCCAAAACAGTTTTACTCTTGGGTAATAATCAGGGTATAATTATAATTTTAATTATTGTAGTTCTTATTATAGTAATCCAACTGGTAAGACTGCATCCAGGGTTCTCAATAGCGCTCACCACCACTATTTTTCAATAGTAGAACCCTATTATATTATTAAAAACTCTTATTTTAAAATTATTTTCACATGCCACAGTCATAGTTCTAGTTGTAAATAGCCTAATTACTGCTTGAACATAGACTCCAGCTGACATTTTGGGGGCCTGGCTGTGTTTTAAACCTTTTTTGGACCCTTATAAGTGAGTTTTTCTCTTATTTCTCACTTTCTGACAATTGTTTTATTCTTTTAGGCGTAATATTTCTGAAAAATATATATTTTTCTTTTTTTGGTACATATACCACTTTTTACTCATATTTTAAGAGTACCTGTCACATGGCTAATAACCACAAGACCCTTATTTGTGGAATGTTTTACATATAAAAACACTTAAGCCATTAATACAGTCTCATTTTTTAATTAAAATAAGACACCTCGTACTGATAATTTAACACTTGAGGCATGGTTGGACATATTGTCAACTCAATTGCCCTGTTACACACCACATATTGACAGTTTACACTTGCTAATTACAAGTTATTCTGTGAGATATTGGTATACAAACAGTATACCAAATATCAGTAAGCTGTATTTCTGATGTGGAATTGTTAATTCAATCACACTGTCATTATACAAGGGCACATTGTAATGATATACAAGCCCAGAGGCCATTCTTAGACGTGCAAAACCAGCATTTGTTGAGAAGTCTTAACTGACATAAGCCCTCTTTTTCCTGTTTTTGGTTCAGTGGAAGATAACTTCATACCACTTGAAAGCCAGTCACAGGCCAACACACCAGTGACACCCTCAGAACCAGAGGGCAGCAAAGGCAAAGGAAAGAGGCACAGTGAAGGCCTGATAACAGCAAAGAAGTGGACACCCATTGCCACACAGAAGAGTAGAAAACCACGAAATTCTGCATAAATAAAAGGTAAACCAACCTTGATAACTTGTACAGGGCAAATTACTATAATTAACCCAGTTGTAACCTCTAAAGGTAAATTGCCCAAATCAGCAGACAACAAATTTGTACAAGGCACAGTCAAAGGTAAATACCCTAAGAACATAATGTTTTTGACTGCTTGCAAACACTAACATGTCACCTGTACACCTCAGAGATCTTGGCTTCCAAAGGAACCAACCAGAGGACAGAGAAGGTTTGTCCAGAACCAGAAGACCTGAAAGAAGACACCTTGGACACAGTAGTGGATGGCAAAACAATGAGGGAGATAATATTGGCCCTGCCATTCACACTCCAATTCAATGGAGACCTCAAACCAGAGGACTGGAAAGACATGGATCAAGTTATTCAGATCCACCAACTCCTCAAGGACTTATTCCAATGGAGCATGGACAACAAGAGGTTCAACCTGGCAAGTCACTGGGCAGAACTTGGAGGAAGTTGCCAGAAGATCTGTCTCAGAGAGATAGACTTCAAAGACCTGATGGTAATCACCAAAGGTTGGAATCCTACCAGGCAGTTCAGACTCCTGGAGGCAAGGGAACAGAGGATAAGGGAGAATCAAGCCACTATCCAAGCTATACAAGGACAGTTAACCCAGACAGGGCCTACTCAGATTCCTTCAGGCTCACAAGGAGCAGGCCAAATCAGCTCTCCAGTGGCTTCACACCATTCAGAAACCAGCAGATCAGTGGCCAAGAGTCACCATTCTTCAAAATTCCAGGAAGTTTTCAGGAGAAGACAAGGAAACAAGGGCAAGAACAAAACCTCCTTCAACCAGAGGAGGAAAGAGTCAGACCCTATGATTCAGAAGCTGTTGGATTTGGTAAAAGAAGTGCACAAGAACCAGAAGTAGTTGTAAACCACTCTAGAATCAGTAGTCCTAGTAATAGAAACATTACCCCCACTCAGACTGAACATAACATTGTCACATCTGAGAGTAACATCAACAGTGATACACTGTGGTTATAAATGTCCCAATATGCTGAAAAATCTGCAAAGCAGTTTTCAGAAATTGAAGCTGGCCAAGAGAGGATGAGAAAAACACAAGCCTCCTTGGGACAGATAGTTAAGAATCTTCAAGAAGGATATGCTCAACTGAGCAAAGCCTCTGAAGAAACCAACAAAAGACTGAATCTAGTCTTTGAAGAACAACACCACAGCAAAAGGGACAGGAATTGTCTGGACCAAGACATAAACAAATTGTTTAATGTCTACTATAACTTGAAGCCTCAACCACAAGGCCAAGTTATGGAGAATCCATATCAACCAGATGACATCAAACCAGATGCCATGTTGATGAATAAGGAAAGATCTCCATCACAATACCAGGATAGAGATGGCATGTCTTATTCAGAGAAGGAAGCCTTGAAACAGATTCCTGAGGCCTCAAGCTAGCCCAAACTCTCTGGATCAGGAGAATATGATAATATGGAACTCATAGACTATATTGATGGACTCTTCATTGATGTACCAAGCATACCAGACTACTGGATTACTGCTAGATTGAATACTGCATTTAAAGGTCATGCTAGTATATGGTACACAGAAATGAAAGAAATCCATGGCAGAAGAAACTGGCCATGGTGGAAGAGTCAAATCATCCAAAAGTACAGTAATGGAACTTGGATATGGCAGAAGACAATGTCATTTGAAAATGACAAATACTCAGTGGACAAAGATCCATATGAGTGGTGTCTCAGACAGTCTAAAAGACTTAAAGCCATTGATCCTCAGATGAACATCCAAATGAGGAATCACAAGCTTCTGACACAACTTCCAGGAGAACTAGAGCATGCAGTAAAATGCAGATGCAACCAAAATTGCCCTCTAGATGACATTTCCAACACCTTACAAGACATAAGGAAAAGGACTAATATAGGGAAATTCACCCCATATAAGAGCAGTAGTTTCAAAGAGAAACAACCTTTCAGGGTAGAGTTTAAAGACAAACCCAAAGAAAGAGTTGCAGAAGTGGCAAGGAAGAGGAATTCTTGTCACAATTGTGGTTCAACAGACCACTATACCAACAACTGTCCAAAGGCAAAGAAAAAAGTCCTATGCCATTGAGAAAGTCCCAGAGGAAGAATCTCCAACAGAGAATTCTGAATCAGACTCCATGGGTGATGCCATCAGAGAGCCATCTGATGATGATTAAGACCCAAGAGAGGAATTTCTAATGGAATACCAAGAGGAAACCCCACTCAAAATTCAGGACATACAGTTGGAAGCAGGCATGCCACAAGACACTGCTAAAAAGAACTTGTGCAAAGACACACAAGATGCACAAACATTCCTGGTTACACCAACCAAAGGAATGGCATATATACATGGTACAGCCACAAAAATGACTGTTTGCATTGACAATGCTCAGCATCCACTGATCATTGATACTGGAGCACACTGCTCCATAGTGGCCAGAAACTATCTGGATACCCACTTTCCAAACTGGGAAAAACAGCTCTTGCCCACTAAGGCAAATAGCTTTAAAAGTGCATCAGGGAAGATGACTTCCATTGGGACAATTATCAAAGAGATAATTATACCCCACAGGAAGGGTAATATCAGACTCAACCCAGATTTTGTAGTGCTTCATAATGCCCACATCCAAGGGTTTTTATTGGGGACAGACTACCAGAGGATGTATGGCATAGACATTTAAAACAGTAAAAATAGGCACATCACCATTGGTACTAAAAAGGAAAAGAAATTTTCACTTGATATATACCCGATATATTCTCAAGATCCACTAGAAGAACTTCTGGAGGAATTCAGAAAGGGAAGGTTTAGCACTACCCTCACCAGTAAACAAAAAGTAAGTTTACTGAAGATGCTGAGAAAGAACAGACCAGAATTTGCAATTGGTGAAGAACCATTAGGCAAGATCAAAGGCCATGATATAGAACTATATCTGAATGTGGAAAGGCCTTCTCCACCCATGCTTAGGAGACCTCCTTATCCAGCAAGCCTGGAAACCAGGAAAGAACTTGAGAAAAATATCAATGAACTCCTGGACATGGATGTCATCAGGAAGATTGGACATAATGAAATACTGGAAATCACCACCCCTGTCCTAATCACCTGGCATGATGGCAAGTCTAGACTGTGTGGAGACTTCAGAGCTCTGAATAACTACACAAACGCAGAAAGGTACCCTATACCCAGGATACCTCATGCCTTGGATAAACTGGAAAAAGCCAAATACATAACCAAAATGGATTTTATGAAAGGCTTCCACCAAAATGGAGTTAAACCAAACTCCATGAAATTACTCAGAATAATATGCCATATGGGCATATATGAGTATACCAAGATGCCATTTGGCATCAAAAATGCACCAGCCCATTTCCAAAGGATGATGGACACAATATTTCAAGAAGAAATACTGCAAGGCTGGATGGTGGTATATATTGATGATATCATTATATACTCAGAGACATGGGAAGACCATGTGCAATACATAGACAGAGTACTAAGTAAATGCACACCCATAAATCTCAAAATTTGACTTAAAAAGTGCAATTTTGGCCAACAAGAGTTACTGGTTCTAGGACATAAAGTCTCAGGTCTTAGTCTGGCAATTGACCAGAATAAAGTAGCAGCAGTACAGCAAAAGCCAGTACCAAAGAGCATCAAAGAGATGCGATATTTCCTTGGGTTTGCTAGCTACTATAGAAACCACATCAAAAGCTTTGCACACATAACTAGTAGTTTATACAAGTTATTTTCAAAAGATGTAGTTTTTGAAATGACCAAGGAAAGGAGGGATGCATATGAGAGGATCAAATATGAACTCACAAATGCACCTGTGCCCATCTTACCTGACTTTGAGCTACCATTCAAGTTATATATAGATGCAGCATGCAGTCAAGGCCTAGGAGCAGCCCTTCACCAAAGACAAATTGTGGATGGTGAACAAAGAGAAGGAATAATTTGCTACATCTCAAGGCAGCTTAAAGATTCAGAAGCCAGGTATGGGGCCACCCAGACTGAGTGTCTATGTCAAGTCTGGGCTCTAGAGAAAGTCCATTATTATTTGGAGGGTGCAGTCTTTGAAGTCTACACAGAGTGCACAGCCTTGAAGTCTTTACTGAACATGAAGACTACAAATAGACACATGCTGAGATGGCAAATAGCCATCCAGGAGTATAGAGGAAATATGACCATCATAGACAAAGAAGGTAAAATTCATACCAATGCAGATGGCCTTAGCAGATGGCCACTGGACAATGTCAAAAGCAATCCAGCTTATGACCCTGAAGTTGCAGCCAAGATCCCTATCCACTTCATGGAAGTAGATAGGAGGAAGAACTTCAGATTTGCTGAATGGGCACCAGAGAGTGGTACCCTTGACAGTGGAAACACTGATTCAGAGGGAACAGAAACTCCCATACTGGGAATAAGCTCCTCAGAAATACACAATGAATTTTTTAGTGCAGTACTGAAGTCTTATGCCAAACACAAACAGTGTGGCATACTACTACAACTCCTTCAACAAAAGTACAGGAGTCCAGAACTGGAATCCCAGCTGGAAGAACCCTGGTTGAGGGCCAATAAGGATAACAAGTCATCCTTATAGATGGACTGCTCCACCACAGAGAGAAATACACAAGTGCACTCACAGTGGTAGACAGAGACCACATCTCCTTGATCCTGCAGGAATGCCATGACTGCTCCTATATGGGACACATGAGTAAAGACAGGACCAAGGAAAGGGTAGCAAGCACAGCTTGGTGGCCCAAGTGGGAAAAAGAGTTGGGAGAATAAATCAACACTTGTGAAAGATGCCAGAAGGCAAATAGGAAACAATGGAAGAAGTATGGGTTACTTCAACACATAGAAGAGCCCAAACACCCATGGGAAACCATCAACATGGACTGGGTTACAGGACTTGTCCCAGGAGGCAAAGAAAACTACAATGCCTGCTTGATCATAGTTGATAGGTTCAGCAAGAGCATGAGGTGTCTACCATGCCAAAAAGAGGACACAGCCATGGATACTGCCCTGTTATATTGGAATAACATCATATCTACCTGTGGAGTCCCTAAAATCATCATTAGTGATAGGGACCCAAAATTCACATCTGAATTTTGGACCAACTTGTATGACATTCTTGGCACCAAGCATTCTTTTTCCACAGCTTACCATCCCCAAACAGATGGCCTAGCTGAGAAGATGATCCAAGCTATGGAAGACATCCTTAGAAGGTTCTGTGCCTATGGCATGGAATACAAGGACCATGAAGGATACACCCATGACTGGGTTACCCTCCTACCAGCTGTTTAACTGGCTTATAATACAAGCCAGCACTCTACCACAGGGAAAACACCTGCAGTGGTACAGAAAGGGTGGAATCCCCTGTTGCCTGTGGATCACTTAAAGAAGAATCTTCTGACCATCCACCCCACAGCCAAAGACTTCCATGATATGTGGAAGAGGGCTTGTGACACAGCTGCCAAATGCGTAGCTGAGGCAAAAGAATATAATAAACAGAGGTGGGACAAGACACACATGGAACCTGAATTTAAGGAAGGGGACCAGGTGCTAGTGTCTACACTGAACTTTAATAATCTTAGAGGACCCAAGAAGATGAGGGACTCATTTGTAGGGCCTTTCACTATCATTAGGTTGATAGGAAAGAATGCAGTGGAAGTCAAACTTACAGAGGAGTTTTCCAGGAAGCACCCAGTCTTCCCAGTAAATTTGGTCAAACAATACTTCCAAACAGAGGAGGATAAATTCCCCTCCAGGAAGAAGAACCCCACACCACCTGATATAGTGGAAGTGGAGGACTCCCCAGGGCCTGTGAGTAAGATCATCAGGGCCAGGAAGATCAGACTTAATGGAAAGGATCAAAGACAATACTTAGTCAGATTCAAGCAACAAACAGCTGATAAAGACAAATGGTTGGCAGAAGATGCCATACCAGATGGGAACCTTCATCTAAGGATATTTAGGGCCTCTAGGAGGACTGAACAGTCTCATCAATGATGAGCCTTTTTTAGAGGGAGGGTATGTCAGCCTGTGACTCAAAACCAGAGCACAAGCAGGAAAGCTAAAATACCATAAACCAATGGTATAGCCAAGATACCACCAAAACATGGAGCTGAGCCAAATCAGCTCAAAAGGTATCAAAAGAAAGAGAAAACTCACCTCTTTCTAAAAATATAATTCCCATCACCATAGGACAAGAAATAACAAAGTTATTCCTGCTCAAAGTTATTGATGAGCATAAACCTTAATTTTCACCTCTCATCTAAAATCTAGAAGGAGAGACTTAAACCCATCAAATGGGTACTAAAAGTGAAGCTCTAAGTCAGGGCTATCCAATGGTACCAGAGAAACTGAGCTAGAATCAATATTACTGGAGTTATGGTCAATTTCAGGCCAAATAAGGGTGAACAAAACATTCACCTCTCATCTAACTTCTACAGTTTTAGTGTGAGATACTTGAAGTGGGGTCTTTTTGGAAATAGCACAATCAGGGCTATCTGATGATTTCATCCATTTCCCCATAGCTCAACTAGAACAAAAGTTATGGGGCAAATAAGTTCAATACAGCTTTTTGCCTATACCATGCAAATGTACAAAACTCTTGTACATGGGATATCTTTGTCATATTTAATGATACCCATATCAAATGAGGTACCATTGTGTAGAGCACATACAGGGCTACACACTGAACCAATTATGAGGTTGATATCTCAAGAATTGACAAAGGTATGGCTGTTTTAAGGTCAGATTCCCACCTGCTGTCATATACAGCCTTGCCATGGGATAATATCCCATAACCATGAATATGAGGTGTCAAATAGACAAAGAAGCTTGTTGTTACTTAAATACCTCATATGTAAGTCCATACTGGGGTCCCATACAGTTTCTGTACAGCATTCTACGTGTCATACACATCAGAATCAGGCTGTGAGGTCCCCAGATGAAAGTTTTCACCCTGTATTGGTGAAAACTGCCCAGATGTGGTTTCAAAACCACATCTGAGCCCAATACAGGTTATACAGGCTGTTTTCAAACCACAAGCCAGTACTAGAGAGTGAAAAAAAATCTTCACTTCCTCTACGTGGAAAGGTCTAGCACCCTTTCCACCCCATTTCAGGATAAAAAGGAGGCTTTTCACAGCCAGAATTGTTTCCTCATCCTGCTCTTGAATATCCTACATAGTAAACTGTACAAAACAGTTTTACTCTTGGTTAATAATCAGGGTATAATTATAATTTTAATTATTGTAGTTCTTATTATAGTAATCCAACTGGTAAGACTGCATCCAGGGTTCTCAATAGCGCTCACCACCACTATTTTTCAATAGTAGAACCCTATTATTATATTATAAGCTATTATATTATTAAAAAATCTTATTTTAAAATTATTTTCATGTGTCACAGTCATAGTTCTAGTTGTAAATAGCCTAATTACTGCTTCAACATAGACTCCAGCTGACAATTATAATAATAATATTATATACTCACTTTACATTAATTTAATTTAAAAAATATTTAGGCATTTGGAAAGTAAATGTATCATCTTACATGTGGTTTTCCACATCCTCAGACTTGCAAAACCTGTATTTGAGTGACTGTAGTGATTAAAAAAGATGTTTATGAGCTTGAAATATAAATTCATATTATAATTCAATTAAAGAATCATTATTATTTCTTATTATTAAATAAAAATGAAAATGAAAATAAAATACATAAAGAGAATTTTAATGTATTTTTGCTTATTTCTTTTATATAAAGATATAAAAAGAAATCTTATATGTGGAAATTTCCATATATTTTCTGAAAATAAACTTTTTTATCAAAATTAATATATTTATTTTTCTTTTTAGTGCTTAAAGATAACCCAACAGAGGATAACCAAACCATTGTTAAAGGATTGGTGCAAGAAACTTGTAAAAGGTCCCCAAAATCAATAATGAAGAAGAAAAGAAAACTCAAGAAATTGGTTTTCACAGGACCCACCATTTAGGACTCTGAAGATGAGAACCTTTCTTAAAAGTAAATCAACAGAAACTTTCATTATTTTTCAGCTTTTTTTATATATTTATTTCTCAAAATGCCTACTAGAAGAGGTTCCCAATACTCCATACAGTCATATGGAGGTGGACTCAGAAGTAGAAATAATCCAACAAAGGGAAAAGAAAGAGCAAAGTCCCTATTGGAAAAGAATAAACACAAGGAAGTGCCATATCCAAAAGGAAACTCATTGAAATGTCCATTATTTCTGAACCAGAATCAGAACTAAGTATGAGTCATTCAAACAGAAACAGTGTAAGGTGTGGATATGAAACTTTGATTAAAAATCAAGTACTTTTCCTGTCCTCAAAATTTGTATAAGGTAAAATTCAGTTAAAAATAGTATGAAATATTATTTTTAAGAGAAAACACGCCAATTTTATTGTTTATAACTTTATTAGTATAAAACAATAATATTATAAAAATTTATTGTTTTACCAACAATAAAAATTTATCCAAAAAATACTCTACAAGAGATATTTTAAGGCTACAAAAGAAATTTCTTCAAGAGCAATTTCAATTGGAATTAATTGAGCAAAGAACTGCTAGCAATTAATTAAAGAACAAAGTCTTTAAAAAAGAATATTAAAGAGAAAACACGCCCAAAAGTGACCAGAGTGAATTTGGAAACAAAGTGACAAAGTTAACAGTGATGAAAGATGCTTTAATTCACTTTTGGGGTGGTTCAGGGGTAAAAATGATTATAAGAGTTACAAACAATGATTATAATGATTTTTTCACGTGGTTAAAAGGATTAAAATGATTTAAAAGTGGTGGTTGGAATCTTTGATTGATTGGTTTAACAGTTTTAAACTAATTAATAAAAGGAAAAGATTCTAACATGAAGAGAAAAGTGGGGCAAAGAAGACATTCTTTTATAGCCATCAATTATCTTACTCCAAAAGTAAAATTTACTCTTGTCAGTCGTGAAAAACAGTCTGACAACAGAAAAGCCAATTATGGCATCATTGAACCCTGGTTTAGACCAAAAAGGGCTGGTTTAAGCCATTTTTAGCCATTTTAGACCCTTAAATCAGCCATTACTATAGCAATACCAGGCCTAGAGCCTTCAAAACACGTCAGAATGTGTGTCAGAGGCGTAGAAACCAGTTAAAACTGTTTTTATTATGATTGTTTTATCTTAAGGGTAGTTTTACCTTCTTGGCAACAGCTAAAACTACCCCAGTTGGTATCAAAACCTCATCATCAATTGAGTCCACAGACCCTGTAACTCAATTCCAGGCCAAAAGTGATGAAATTTTGCGTGAATTTTGACATCCCACGCCTGTCAGCAAGGATTTTGGGGGTCTAGCTCCCCCTTAGAGCTGGAGTTCCTTTTCCCCCCCAAATTTAATCTTTCCAATTTATTTTTCCTTTAATTCCTCATCATGTATTATACTTATAATTTACACATGTAATTCAATTCAATTGTACAGTACAATACAGTAATAATTGACACCTCATATGTAAATCAAAGTTCACTTATGTAATACACGCGCACATTTTGACATTTCAATTGAATTCAATTGAAAATACTTTAATTCCTCATAACTTCTAAACTAAACACAACACCTCAATTTTAACACAAAAATTGATGGTTAACACCACATGTGGTGTGAATTAAATTAAGGTTTTGAGGATTTTCAACTTTTGTATTGAAAATACTAAAAACTTAATTTAAGCTTATTTAGAGTTGAGTTACAAAAATTTCACTCAGAGGTGACCCCACCTGATTTTTTATGAGGAATCCAATGGTGAAATAATTTTTATATGTTTATTTATTGGATAAAAAGTTATAATAAATTTTATTTAACTTTTTTCCAAATTTATTTATTTTTTCACAATTTTGTTAAAATTTCATTTTTACTTAAATTTTTCAAGTATAAATGTAATTTTATATTTACAAAATTTAAAGTAATTTTATTTTTAAATTATAATTAATTTTTTATTTTTAATATAATTTTATATTTATATTTTTATTTTTATTTTAATAATATAAATAAATTTATTTTATTTATATTAATATGTTATTTTTTATATTTGTGGTCTTTTGGGTATATGAAATTACCTCTAAGGCTCACATTCCCTTCCCCTAAAAAAGAATATTACTTTGTAATATTGGTGTTTCTAGTGTGTCTGAATCTCCTCAGGAGTTTGGTGGCTTCTGGTATATCTTTCTCTTCTAACCATTCATCTTCACAAGTTGGGTCACTATACCTAACAAGGTATTCCCTTACTTTCTTGGTTATTGATTTCCTTTCTTCAAAAACTTTGGTAATCTTATTAGTACCAGATGTTTCAATAGGAAAGTATCTGTTTTTGTTATTATGTAAATCTATCCCATGCATCATTAAATTGTTATTTCCCAATAAAAATGGGTACTAGAGCAATTTTCCATAACAACCAATTCAGCTGTGATTCCCAAAGATTCCTAATGCTTTTATTGGGTTACTTGTACTGTTGAATTTTATACTATCAAGTAGGTGAAACCTTCCTTTATCATATGATCCTTTCCATACTTCATCCAAGGCATGTATTAGAGAGTTGTCTTTACAGTCTTTGCTCACCAATTGGTATAAGATGCTACAATTGTTATCTTGAATGTAACTATTTCTGACCTCTTAAAAGAAGGTGGTGTTCAAGTCTGTAACACTTATTTCTTCTATTGGGATTTGGTTTTCATAAGTTGTGCCCCTTGAGCTTTTGATAAATCAAGTTGACTATTGCTCAATTGTGGCAAGTGGGAATAAGATTCCATGATGTCAAAAGTGGCATTGATATTTTCTATATCTTTTGAAGATTCAGAAAATATGGATGATTTATCATCTGAATTGTCTTCAATTATGTCATCTTTTTCAACATCAGGTCCCTTTACAATATTAATTTCATTGATTTTTCCCCTTTTTGGACATGTATTAGCTAAATGGGTGGTGCTTTGGCAAATATGGCACTTTTTGACTGTATCTGCAGATTTATACCCAACATTGTTAGAATTTTCTTTGGGGTTTTTGTCCACAGAATCTTTCCAAGGTGTATTAAACCTTGATTCAAGATTCACCCTACTAGAACCAATTTTTGTTCTGGTGGTTACTTCTTCTAATATATTGATAATATCCTCTGCTGAAGATTGTTCAGTAGTCCTGCTCTTGACAGCATGCTCTAAGTCACCTCCACATTGTCTCAGAATTTTTCTATGGATCATAAATTCTGACATGTCAGGATATAATGCTGTTAATCTGTCCTTTTGTTGGCAAAACCATGGTAAAGCTTTGTCTTTATCAGCATTAAATTTGGCAGATTCAAAGGCTGTTTCAACTTTAAACCTCCAAGCATCATTTTCCCATTTGTTGATGATTTGGGTTTTCCACCAAGTCCAACTCTGGTGTCCATGTGCTTGTCTTATTTTGATGTACCATCTGTGAGCTGATCTGGTAAACAAGGTGTTAAACCTGGCTGTTACCAATCTGTCTGGTAATTCAAAATCCTCTTTGATCATGTCAATACCTCTAATGAATTCCATATGGTCATACTCTCCTTCACCACTGAAGTGAGGCCATTCTTTAAGTTTTGGAACTTCTTTCAAGAGTGCTTGGCCCATTGATGGTTCCAAGTTATGAAAAGAAGTGGATAATTCATTTTTTAATTGTGAATTATCAGGATCCAATACTTGTGGATTTGAAATTCTTGTGCCCTCATTTTGATTTAGAGGTGTAGACATTCTTGGTAAGGTGTTCAGTAATTGTTCAATGTCATTCATTTTACTGTTGCTACACCTTTGGGAATTTCTGTATTCATGTTGGAAGCTTTGTATTAAATTTATTACTTCAATTTTATACATGTCTTCTTTATGTGTAAGTTCTTGCCATAACTCTGTCTGTCTTGTATTATCAGCAGTGACTTGATTCAATTTCATTGATAATTTTGATACTTCTTCTTGTGAAGCATCAAAACACTTTTTCAAGGCAATGGTATATGTCTTTACTTCAGTAAATGAATTTGAAATGTCATCAAGGACTTTCTTGTTATCTGTCTTGATAATATTTATGGCTTGTTTAATTCTTGTTTCAATTATGTCATCAATATTGAATTTAGAATATTTATCTGTTAATTCTTTAATAATGGCAGATTGTTCATTTATTTTATTGTTAGAAGAATTATCATTATTGGAATTTTTAATTGTTCTCAAAACTTTTTCAAAACACATAAGTGTTTCATTAATTTGGCACAGACTCAGGTTGTTTGTTTTAATGTTGTTACAAATGGTTTCATTTTTATCAGAAAGATGTTTTTTCACGTCATTTATAGCATTATACAATTCTGGGATGGAATCAAATATGTCAGAAATCATTTCTGGAACCTTAATCTGGCTTCCTCCTTCTTCTGTAATTCCATCATGGTTCTGGCCATCTGAAATACATTTTCCATGGCATCCTGCTGAATCTTTGGGATTCTGTAGCCCTGGCTGTAAGGTTTTGGGGCTGGTGCCTTCCCTTTGCCCTTGTTTGGAGTTTGTGGCTGCTTTTTCACGTTGGAATTGCTGCTGCTGGCCACTGGGGCTGTTTTTGGCACTTGTTTGGCTGGTGGAGGGTTGTTTTTCCTCCATTCTAGTGTCAAAAGCATCATGTTTTTCTTCTCCATCAATGGATGCCATCCATTGAGCAATTTGCAAGTGTTGGGATGGCCCAAGAATTTTCTTACTGTCAGGTAAGAATTCATGCAATTCTTCCACAGGTCTGCAAGGATCTGGTACTCCTTGAATTGGAGTGCATTGTTGTATGCACTGTGGCTGGCTTTGTATATGTCCACAGAGGCTTGTTGTGGCGGTGTCAGCTCTTTTTGAAGGTAAAATGGTATTATCAGCTTCAGAATGACCCATTTTAGTTGTTTGGAAGTCATCAACTGACCCTTTTCCTTCTGTACCTGGTTGGCCTCTGCCATAATCACTTCTATTACCTTTTTGGGAGCTGCTTGAGGGGTTGTAGCTGGCTCCTGACCTGGTTGAAGGCATAATTATGGTTAAAAAGGCTTAAAATAGTATTTTTATGTCAAAAAACTTACTATTGGCCAAATTTTTAGCTTTCTGAAGGGTATTACTTATTTCCAAGTTAATTAATTCAGAAGATATTGGTTCAGGTTGGTTATTTTGAGTCACAATAACAGTACTATTATGATCAGAATTAACAGTACTGGCAGGGATAATGCTGGTTACTGTTGAGGCTGTTTCAATGTTTTCTTGTCTGACCACATTGTCAGACACTAAAATTAATGAAAAAGCCAATTAATTAAGTAAAAAAAAGGTTATTTCAAAAAGAAATAAAAATATAAGCCTCACTTATAATATGAAAAAAAAGTTATTTTTTATGGATTTTTTGAATTATAAGTATTTTTTACATGTTTTTAAATTTTTCAATATAAGAAAAAAGATTTAAAAAGAGTAAAAATATGTCACAGGTAAAATATCACGGCTGGGCCCCCAAATGTAAGGTGTGGATATGAAACTTTGATTAAAAATCAAGTACTTTTCCTGTCCTCAAAATTTGTATAAGGTAAAATTCAGTTAGAAATAGTATGAAATATTATTTTTAAGAGAAAACACGCCAATTTTATTGTTTATAACTTTATTAGTATAAAACAATAATATTATAAAAATTTATTGTTTTACCAACAATAAAAATTTATCCAAAAAATACTCTACAAGAGATATTTTAAGGCTACAAAAGAAATTTCTTCAAGAGCAATTTCAATTGGAATTAATTGAGCAAAGAACTGCTAGCAATTAATTAAAGAACAAAGTCTTTAAAAAAGAATATTAAAGAGAAAACACGCCCAAAAGTGACCAGAGTGAATTTGGAAACAAAGTGACAAAGTTAACAGTGATGAAAGATGCTTTAATTCACTTTTGGGGTGGTTCAGGGGTAAAAATGATTATAAGAGTTACAAACGATAATTATAATTATTTTTTCACGTGGTTAAAAGGATTAAAATGATTTAAAAGTGGTGGTTGGAATCTTTGATTGATTGGTTTAACAGTTTTAAACTAATTAATAAAAGGAAAAGATTCTAACATGAAGAGAAAAGTGGGGCAAAGAAGACATTCTTTTATAGCCATCAATTCTCTTACTCCAAAAGTAAAATTTACTCTTGTCAGTCGTGAAAAACAGTCTGACAACAGAAAAGCCAATTATGGCATCATTGAACCCTGGTTTAGACCAAAAAGGGCTGGTTTAAGCCATTTTTAGCCATTTTAGACCCTTAAATCAGCCATTACTATAGCAATACCAGGCCTAGAGCCTTCAAAACACGTCAGAATGTGTGTCAGAGGCGTAGAAACCAGTTAAAACTGTTTTTATTATGATTGTTTTATCTTAAGGGTAGTTTTACCTTCTTGGCAACAGCTAAAACTACCCCAGTTGGTATCAAAACCTCATCATCAATTGAGTCCACAGACCCTGTAACTCAATTCCAGGCCAAAAGTGATGAACTTTTGCGTGAATTTTGACATCCCACGCCTGTCAGCAAGGATTTTGGGGGTCTAGCTCCCCCTTAGAGCTGGAGTTCCTTTTCCCCCCCAAATTTAATCTTTCCAATTTATTTTTCCTTTAATTCCTCATCATGTATTATACTTATAATTTACACATGTAATTCAATTCAATTGTACAGTACAATACAGTAATAATTGACACCTCATATGTAAATCAAAGTTCACTTATGTAATACACGCGCACATTTTGACATTTCAATTGAATTCAATTGAAAATACTTTAATTCCTCATAACTTCTAAACTAAACACAACACCTCAATTTTAACACAAAAATTGATGGTTAACACCACATGTGGTGTGAATTAAATTAAGGTTTTGAGGATTTTCAACTTTTGTATTGAAAATACTAAAAACTTAATTTAAGCTTATTTAGAGTTGAGTTACAAAAATTTCACTCAGAGGTGACCCCACCTGATTTTTTATGAGGAATCCAAAGGTGAAATAAAATTTATATGTTTATTTATTGGATAAAAAGTTATAATAAATTTTATTTAACTTTTTTCCAAATTTATTTATTTTTTCACAATTTTGTTAAAATTTCATTTTTACTTAAATTTTTCAAGTATAAATGTAATTTTATATTTACAAAATTTAAAGTAATTTTATTTTTAAATTATAATTAATTTTTTATTTTTAATATAATTTTATATTTATATTTTTATTTTTATTTTAATAATATAAATAAATTTATTTTATTTATATTAATATTTTATTTTTTATATTTGTGGTCTTTTGGGTATATGAAATTACCTCTAAGGCTCACAAACAGATCCCATCCAGAGGGCTCAGATAGACATCTACATGAGCCAGTACAAACAGTACTACACAGTATACAAATACAAGGACTGGGGATTGATTCCCCAAATTAACCAAGGAGTGATGAACTCTTGGAAAATCCTCAAAAATTTCCTGAAGGAGGAGGAAATAGTGAAATACTCCAATAAATGGAATCCACTATCATCCAAAAATCAAATACAAAAGATAAAGGAATGGAACAAGAAAAATAAAGAGGAAAGCAAGGAAGAAGCCCCAGTATCTTCTACCAGCAACCCTCAAGCAAAAAAAACCTCCTGAGGAAGGAAAAAAGAAGAAAAAGAATTGGAGAAAACCATATTCCCCCAGTTACACAATTCCCAGAATCCAAATGGATTCCATTGAAAATGTTTTCAACATGGCCAGAACCTTGATGGAATTCAAGGAAAAAGAGGAACAAAGAATGAGAGAACAATCTTTCCCAAAGAAATAACTTTGTATCCTGATGTTTTGAATACTTCATCAGAAATTAAAAATAGTATCTTACCTTTCAATGAAATTAAAAATATTTTATTATAATGAAAAGAAATGAACAGAAGTATATCATCTTTATCCAAAGTTGTTGTAAAAAATGAAAAGTAAATAGATAATATAAGATTCATGGTTGAAAATAATAAACCAAAGACTCTAATTGACAATAATAAAAATTTATTATGAGGAAAAGAGTTGTATAAATAAATAAAGGATATCAAATGAAAGACTTTGAGAATAAATTATGACCAAAGTATTGAAAATTTAACAGAAAAATTAAACAATTTTTTCATTTATTTTGAAAAATTCAAAGAAAAGACTTCATCAAACCAAAGGTTGCTTTTGGAACATTTATAAAAATGTGATGAAGAAAGACAGAATATTGAAGAGGACTTTAAAAGTAAAATCAGACTTAGCACTGAGAAAATGGATAAAAGAAATGAGACTAACTTAAATACTCTAAATATATCAACCCCATTTTCAATATAAAAAGACCCATTAAACCAAAATAGTAAATAAAGAATTCTTTTATTACAGATTTAAGTCATAAAGAAAGAAATAAAGTCTTAAGACAGAAATAAAGTCTTAATAGAAGAAGAACCTAATCTTAGAGAATAGGCAAAATTCACAATTGAAGAAGAATATGAACACATGCCATTTATTACAACAATTGATAGGTTTCAAGAGGATTAGGCCATTCCAGATGAATTAGTCACTGAAAGATTACATTCACTATTTGAGAAATATTCCAAGAAATAGTATGAGTGAATAAGACAGAAAAATGGATAAAATACATGGCCTTGGTGGAAAAATGAAATACTCACCAAGTGGACAGATGATTCTTGGAGGCATGAGATAGAAAATGCATTTATAAACTCATTCTTTGACCAAGACAAAGACAAACCTTTTACTTGGTTCTCAAAACAAGTTGAAAGACTAAATGAATTATATCCAGAAATGTGAAAAATGCTGGTGCATATGAAACTACTCAAGAAATTTGTAGAGGAACTTGAGCATGCCCTAAGAAGCAGGTGCATAGAGCCATTTTCCATATAAGAGTCAATTAATGTAATGGAAGAAATTGTGACAAGAACCAAGACTGGAAGACCATGGAAGAAGTTGGATGTAAAAACCCCAAATAAAGAATTTATTAAGAAAGATAATCCAAGAGAACCTTTTAAACCCAATAACACTAATGAGGAAAGAAAATTCCATAAATGTGGTGGTATTGGGCACTTAGCCAATTATTTCCTTAAGAAGGAAAACATAAATGAACTTGTGGAAACAGAAGACCAAAATGGCAAGGAATAAGAATCACAAACTTCTGAAAGTGATTAAATCAACATAATTAATACCCAAACTAATAATATTGCTTTAATCTATGTAGTACTAGATGTAAACTAAAATTTACCACAAATTGCAAAATCTGATACATGCCTTACTAATATACAAGATGCCAAATCACATAAAACAAAACCTGCAAAAGGAATGGGCTATAAAGCTGGGAAATAAAGTCTATGTATTGTTATGATAAAAAATTGATCAGAAAATATAAATCTTGAAAAGCAGAATACTGCACTCACCATGAAAAAAAGCTATGCCCACTGGCGGGGGTAGCAGGTCCAATCCAGCTTTCATCTTTCTTTGTACTGGGCTTTAACTTGCTACTTTCATTTGGTCATCTTCTAAGCTGGATCTTCAAGGTTGGAAGATTTTTTACATTGAGCTCAATTGAAGGGCTTTATATGAAAGTGTTCTTAACATTAAGGTCTTCCACTAAATTCCTTGAATTCAAAAAAATAGAGAGACAAACTCCATGCTAAGGCTACTCTCAGTTAAAGATTACATCTGAAAACACTATTCCTCAGTTTCCTCTTTGCCCATCTCCAATCAAATTCATTATGGAATACTATCTTCCTCACAAAATTCCAACTTTAGTTACTGAACTGAATTGATTAATCAAAATTACTGAAAATTATCATCATTATTAAGCTTCCTCATCAATATTATCCTCTATTTAATAGATGTTTTCCTTAACACTGCAGATTTAAATATCTTCTTGTTTTCACTTACTTCAATTCAATCTTCATTTTTATTGAATTCAATAAATGAAAATTAAGTAAATTCTATTTTTAATCTTTCAAATGTTACCAAATATTTTCCCATGAGCATATAATCAAAGAAACCATTTTACAAATACATTGTATCATAATGATTCTTGGCTCATCATATTCAGAAAATAACTTTTTTAATATTGATATGGGAGGAAAAATTCCCATACTTTTTTCAAAGCAGAGAGTTTAAACACCTTTTGAGTTTCTCTGTATGATAAATATACTCAAATAATCATTACTTTTGAAAACTCCAATTACTCTGTGATATAAGAGCTACTTTATTAATATATATCTAAAAGTTCTTGTCATGAAATTTCCCTTGTATTTGAAAGTTTTGTTTATTTAAGAAAGGAATTGATTCAATGTGTTTAGAAGAGCCTACAGCCTTTTGAAATAGAAATTTAATAGCTTTTTGGTCATTATATTAGTTTTATTTTGTATGAAAATGATAAAATCACAACATATATTCTCAATTGGAAACCTTAAATACTTATGATCTCTTCTATTCAAATATTGATTCATAGCTGTATTCATCACTATACTGTTTGTATACAGAATTCAATAAGATTGAATCTACTTCCTGAAATATATTTCTGATACTGTGAAAAAAGCTGTAGAATTGGAGGGATATTATAATGATTAAAATTTTTAAATCACCTTACTCTGATAATTCTTGGAAACAAAAAAAATGAATGATATTAGGATTAAATTTCTTTATATATTCTGTTTCTGTCCAACAAAGTAAATTGATGTTGGTCAAAATTGCTAAATTGCTTTGCAAAAAATATTTATTCTTTCAATAACTACCTCTAAGGCTAGAAGATTTTTTGTCAAAGTTAGATTAATTACAAAGAGGTTATGCTTTAATTTTCATAAAAAACTTTGATATAACTTGAATAAATTTAATCTCTGATAGATATAAAAATATATTCAAGTTGAAAAGCAATTATAAGCTAAAGCTTCAATTCACAGCTTCCTACATCCAATGAATTCATTCAATATTTAGCCCTGAATGAAGAATTTTTTAATAATATGAAAACACAAATCTGTCATTTTGGTGCAAGACTAATATACTCAATCAAAGAATTCCCCATCTAATTAACAAGTTTTAATGAACAATTTATTCATGAACCAAATTCTCAGAAACATTCTGAGATGATAGTTTGATCTATATAATAAACTCAAATTAAAGGTAAAACTCATCTCCTTTGATAATGTCATTTGATTCTCAAATTTAAAAATATATTACATGATATATATGTCTTCAGCCTCAAAGGTGTAAAATGTGATGCTTCCAAAAATACCCTACCAGAAATTTCAAAGGATTAATACCCTTTAGATTTTTTTGACATGTTTATACTGTAAATACATTCTTTCATTCCCTTTTTTAAAATCAACAATATCTTCAAGAGTACAATTTTAATAACTATACAGTTTAAAAGAATCACTGATCTGTAGAAGAGATAATACACAAAATGTTGATCTCCTCTGAATAATATTGAAAGAAAATATTAAAATTGGGGTTTTCTCCTGAGTTTTTTCAGGGATTTCTTCAAATTATGAGTCTGATTCAGAACTTGATATATTTAAATTATATGAATTCACCCATATTATTATGTTACAATTTGATATTAGTACTTGATTTGACCTTTTTTCATAAACTATGAATTCAGCCCATATTTATGAAAGTCTTCAATTTATTGAGAATAAATTTTACTCTCTTGATTAATAAAAGAATCTTTTCTATTAATATTGCCAAAATAGAATATATGAATCTGCAAAATCAGCTTTGCACTTCATACAATTGGTTCAATCTCAATGATCTTTTCATAAACACAAAAGGATAATTTTCTCTTGTAGGGAGTGTAGATTTTTAAACTTTATATTACTAAATGTTCAAAAAGTGCAAAACAATGTTACATCAATTATCTATGGGCATTTTTTGTTGTTTTGATTGAGAAGCAGAATAATGAAAGTAATGGAAGTAAAAATTTAAACATATATTGTTTTCCTCATCCCAGTGGAAATAACTACTTAATTATAGTTCTTCTACCTCTTATTCTCAGATATTTTTAGAAAATATATGGAAAGCATATTAAAAGTGCCTTATTTGTTAAATTTTTCCACATTGATATTGTTTTGAATTCCTCTATCTGGAATTTTTCAATTGTATTAAAATAATTTATATTGCAAAAAGGGCTTGGTACAAGACATTCAGATATTGTATTCAAAGAGAATCAGAGATTCCTTTGGCATTTACTTATCATAGATTGAATAACATGTGCAATGGCATAAATTTTTGTTCATTTTTGAAAACATGAACTCCTTGAGAGGTTATAATATGAAACAATAGGTCATGCACACCCTTTTGTTGTAGTTGGTGTTCTATTTGAATTTTATATTAATCATATGTGAACCTTAATTGAAGCTTTGATCAAACCTTTGCCAAACACACTATCACTGGCCAGGTTGCAACCAAGCTGGAAGGCAGTTGGATATGAAAATATTTCACAATTCATTTCTCTTATACATTTCTCAATTACAAAATATCTGAGACTATATATATGTTTATTTCTTTGTATCACTGACACACAAAATGGACTGGGAAAATGGACAGAAAGATCCCGTATCATCTTATCAATTATGTTCAAATTGGAGACATATTTGACTTACAACTATTTCCCAATGTCAATAAATGATGTTGAGATATTTCCATAATGTTTCAATCCAATTTTAAATGTAATTTGTTTTGATCTGAAGTGATTTATTGGATCCAGACAAGAAGCTTTGTGATATATATTGACTAATTCTTGAATAAAAAGTCTATTTTTGATGAGTTTGGTTTTTATTTCAATTTTTGATTTTAATTATTTTTATCTAATTTCTTGTCACATTATTTCCATATTTGACTAATATAATCCAAATTTTAATGATGCTTTTATGTATTTTTGCAACCATTTTCCAGGTATTCTTCAAATTTTAATGATGATATTTTGTTGTTTTGGTATTTTTTACCTTGAAATTTTGGCTTCTTTTGATATTTTTATATTTTTGTTGAATCTTTATTTACTTTTGATTCATTTTTAAGTTTATAAAATTCAGCCTGAATATTCAATTTTGTTTGAATGTTTAACTTCAAGTATTTTTTATTAATCAATTTTTTACTCTGTTTTATTGTTTTGGTTCTTTGTTTTAGTTTTTTTTTTATTTTATTACATTTTTTTGATTTTCCATTCATTAATTTTCATTATAGTTCTTCTTTTTTCAAAACTATTTTTACTTTCAATCTTTCTAATTTTTGAATTTTTTTGAGTTCTTTTTTATTTTGTGGTCTTTTGTTAATTATATATATATTTCTATCTTTTTTTCTTGGATTTTTTTTACTAATTTTTTTTATTGCTTTTTTTTTAATTTTTCTTTAATTTTCCATTAATTTTTTATTACCTTTTTCAATTTTGTTTTTTAATTTTTTTTTTGGGGGTGGAAACACTTCAAATAAGTGTTTTTACACTGATTTGGAGTGTTTCTATCCCAACACCCCGAAAAAAATGTTGAAAAAAAGTTAAAACAAAATATAAAAAAAAATTAATGAAAAAAAATTGATAAAAATTAGTAAAAAAAACCAAGAAAATAAAAGATTAAACAATATATAAAAAATTAAAAAACGACCACATGAAAAAAACAAAAATACTAATAAAAAGTGAGAAAAAATCAAATAAATTTAAATTTAAAACATAAAATACAATAAAAACAAATAAACAAAAATAAAAAAATACAAAAAAAATTGACAAAATGTAAAAAAAGAAGAAACAATGGAACAATAAAGAATAACAACGCCAAAAAACCAAATAAAAATTTCAAAAACTGGCAATGATAGGCAAAAAACCAAAAATCCCTTGATTCCACTTATCAAAAATATATAATTAAGGAAAACCACAAATTGAGAAAAAAAGCCCAATACAAAAAATATGAAATTTCAAAAAATAATAACCTTGTTTTTTGTGAGGAAAATTAATTCAAAAGAAATGCATAAATTTACAAGTTTTTGACTAATAAAACAAATTGAAATTTCTGGGAAAACATAAACATGATGACATATGAAGAGTGATGAAACAGAAGGGGGAACTTTGGAAATTGAAAAACATTATTATTTCACATTTTTTTATAGAAAATTAAGGAAAGTATTGAGCGTGAATATAATGAAATATTAACAAATATTGAGTAATCCAAAAAAATAATCAACCTTATTTATAAAATTCAAAGATGGTAAAGCTGAACATGTAAGGAAATTAAATTTGGAAAAGAATTTATGTAATTCAAATATTCTATTAAATGAAAGAAACATACAGATACGCAATAATAGACTTCACATGAACATCTCCAAATAACAAGGGAAGAGTAAAATAACTTAAAAACAGAATTCCGACCCAGATTTATGGATATGAATAGCTTGAAATATAGCTAAAAATAATTTCAGAAATAATGTGTTCAATAAAAATATTGGATAGAACTGTCTAATAGAGGTGAAATCATGCCTTTAGAAAAAGAATATTTGTATTTTGTAATATACCCTTCCAAAGGTATCTGAAGTATGTAAGACATGAAAAAACATATCATAATGGATCATTTTCATGGAGAATATTCACTCTTACTTATTAATTTCTTTTTATAAAATGAAGTTACTTCCAAGAAACTTTCAAGATTGACAGCTTGTAATGGTGAAAAAACAAGGAGTTGATTATTTCAAATAGGGAAGACAATGAAATTGATGAGATATTTTTTCATACATTATAATGAGTGAAGTCTGTTTCACTGTTGTAAATTATTGTAGTTCCAGAAACTCTTGTATTAATTAATGATGGATATTCAATGTAAGATAAAACAAACAAAATTCATGGGAAATCCATTATCTTCCATTTCAATTTAGTAAAACTCTTAATGACCAAATATGTGGCTGAAAGTATCTGCAAAAATATTTCAAGGTTAGGACCCAGGTTGGACCTGCTACCCCTGCTGGAAGTGATAGCTTTTATTCCATGGTGACTTGTGTTGAAAAAAATTCTTTACAAATGCTTTTACCATGTTGGGAAGAAAGACCTATACCAATACAAGGCATAAAATTTTTTAGTGCAAGTAAAAGAATGAAACCCCTTGGAATTATTGATTTAACATTAATTTTCTCACACCCATTGCAATGTATAAGGATATAATTGGAGTATTTATTAATGGTAAACTGTACCAGTAACCATTTCATATTTTAAAGTGATTACTTATCAATTTATGGCATAGATATCTCAAACCAAAAAGATATGTGTTTTACCATAGGAGACAACAAAAGACAAAGATTTTGGTTCTTATAAATTGAGAAAAAAATTACTGTTATGAGAAATGATGAAACAAGACCAGAAATACACTTATCTATAAGTGAAAAATTGAAGGAGGCATAATTAAATAAAGAATTAACAGAAAAAATGAAACAAAAAGTTAATTGATATTTTATAGGAATACAAAAGTGCCTTTGAGAGTGATAAAGAACCACTAGGTGCTATTATTGTAAATAAGGTAGATATTATTATAAATGTAAAAAATCCTTATTGGCCCCTTTTAAGAAGACCAGCTTATCTAGCCAGCCCAAAATCTAGAGAAGCTGTAGAGATCAAAATCAAAGAATTGATGAACCTAAGGGTCCTAAGGAAAGTGGGACATAATGAACAGGTAGTGGTAACTACATCTTTTATTATAACCTAGAAAAATGGTAAATGAAGGATGGTAGGGAATTTTAGAGCTTTGAATAATTACCTACACAACCCCTGAAAAATATCCAATTCCTGGAATCAATGAAACATCAACAAAACTGTCACAAGCTAAGATTATTACAGCCATTGATGCTATGAAAGGTTTCCACAAAAATGTCTTAACAGAAAATTCCAAAAACCTACTAAGGATAATAGTTCATTGAGGCATATATGAATACCTAAGAATGCTATCTGGTATAAAAAATTCCCCTTCTCATTTTCAAATAATGGTAAGCACCATATAGCCTGAAGAATTATCAGAGGGATGGCTGATCATCTAAATTGAGGATATCATAGCTTGCTCAGAAACTTGGGAAAACCCCCTGACAAGACTTTGAAGAGTATTACTAGAAATAGTTCAAGCCAATATGAAAATATCCTTGACGGAGTTTCATTTTGCATATAAAGAGCTAAAAGTACTAGGATATGTTGTATCTGGACTAAGCTAGGGCATAGACAAAAACAAAGTAGCAGAATTACTACTTAAACAAATTTGCCAAACTAAGAAAGAAATGCATTCCTCTTTATAACTTGCTGGATATTAAAGGCAGCATATAAAAGACTTTTAAAAAATTGAAAAATCTCTTTATAAGCTCTGTGATCAATAGACATTCCATTAAATGATGTAAGAAAGAGTCAGAGAGTATGAGGAACTAAAAAAAACCTCACAAATTCTGTTTTCCTCTTGATTCCATATTAGAAACTACCTTTCAAAGTATACATTTATTCTTGTGGAGAAGGATTAGGTGCTTCACTACACCAAACACAAATAATAAATGAGAAACATGTTGAAGGGCCAATTTGCTTAATTTCCAGACAAATCAAGCCAACAGAAGCAAGATATGGAGAAAAGGAAATGGAATTCCTTTTCTCATTGTGGGATTTAGAAAAATTACACTATTACTTAGATGGATAAGTCTTTGATGCTATTACAGATCATCATTCTGTAAAATTATTATTAAGCATGAATACACCAAATAAACATATTTTGAGATTGAAAATTGCTATACAAGCATATAAAGTAACTATGAATATGGTCCATCAATCTGGGAATATTAATAAAAATGCAGATGGGCTTTAGAAAATACACTTGAAAACCTAGCATGGTTGTCACAGGAAGAAAATTATATGCAAGGAATATGTGTCACAGACATAGGAACAAAACTCTTTAACCAAGCTAAATAAAGCTATGAGATGGACAAGAATTGCCATATTTTATCCCAAATCCTGATTAAAGACTGTAAAGCACCAACATTATCTTATAAACCAGATGAAGTATGGAAGAAGTTTTATGATGAAGGAAGATTCCACCTCCTTGATGGGAGTTTTCATAATATAACCAAACATACATGTGTTATTACCCTAACTGATAGAGTTTCAATAAACACTATACTACATGAATGCCATGATAGTGTGGTTTCTGGACATCTCTCAGAAGATAGAACACTGGAAAGGGTAAAAACCTGTTCTTGGTTGCTGAATTGGAGAAACAATGTTTCAGAATATTGACGAACTTGTGACAGGTGCTAAAAAGCAAACAGAGCCACAGGAAAAACATTTGTAATGAGGATTCAAATCCAGGAGCAAAAATATCCATGGGAAATAGCTCATATGAACTGGGTAACAATGCTACCCCCAGGAGAAGATAGAAGTTTTAATGCATGCCCAGTGATAGCTGATAGGTACAGCATAACACCAATGTTCTTACTATCTCATAGAGATGACACAACTATGCATTCAGTCATAATGATATTGAATAGAGCTATGAGCCATACAGGCTTATTACAAAAATATCATACATGATAGAGATCCCAAATTCACTTCAGCATTATGGACCAATCCCCATAACCTGTTTGGCACAAAATTATAATTATCAGCATTCTATCACCCTCAGACTGATGGACTAGCAGAAAGAATGATACAAGCTCTAGAATAAATTATTGGAATATTATGTGCTTATGTCCTAGAATTCAAAGACTCTGATGGTTTTACCCATAATTTTTGTACTAAAATACTAGCTCTTGAACTGAAATATAAGACATAGATCTATTCATCATTTGGTAAAACACCTGAAATGTTGTAAAAAGGTTGGAACCCAAGACCACCTTATGAAACCCTTGAAAGGCACTTAGCTGAAATTTACCCAACAGCAAAAAGTTTTAAGATAATGCTTGATAAAGCAAGAAATCATGCAAATAGATTTATTTAAGATTGTTTCAAATATTCAAAAGAATGATGGGCAAAAATTCAGAGACTAACTGATTTTAAAATAGGAGACTTAGTGTTAGTATCAACACTAAATTTTCATAACATGAAAGGAAAAAATGAATCAAAATATTCTTTTGCCAGACCTTTTATGATAAAAGCCCTACATGGCCCTAATTCTTTAAAAATAGAGCTAACAGGTGAATTAATGAACAAAAACCCAAAATTTCCTGTAGGCTGAATAAAACCTGACACCTCAAGTGATAAGTAATTGTTTACCCTATGAAATATATTACCACTTTAAAGTCCCCCTCTAGAAGAAGGAGAAGGAAAGAAAATTCTTAAATTCCTTGTAGAAAGAAGGACAAGAAACAAGAAGGAAAAAGAATACTTTGTAAGGTATAGAAACCCATCTCAGAAATAAGAATAGCTTCTTGAGAAAGATATAATTAATTATGAAAAGTTTTTCAGAGGGTTAAGAAATGAAGGAAGACCTAAAGAATAAGAAATCTAAGCATTATTGAGATTAAAGACTAAAAATTTCTATAAAAGATGTAGGACAGTGGATGCTACCCTAATTAACTATATCAGATCTTAGTAAAATCTTTTGTAGTGGTAGGTAATGTGAGCCTTTGAAATATCACCACATATCCAAAAGGTTACAAACAATATTTCAGAGCTTGTTTCAATAATAAAAATTGAAATCATCCTCTTAAAAACACTTAAAATAAGTGAAATACCATTAATAGGCATATATTCTTTATTATCTCAGAAACAAATGCATAAAAATGTGGAAAAAATAACACCATTTAGTTTGCCATAAAAAATACATATTAATCATTGATTTAATATCTGAAAACCTAATACTTACTGAGATACCTGAATATATGCACTTTTATGATCAATGCATACATTAATGGTTTTCAGCTCATATCTTTTGAAATACTCACTATAAAGAATCTTTAAAGAATGAAAGTTATCACAGAATAAATTTACAAATAAATTTATAAGTTTCTTTTGGAAAGATATCAACACGGTTAATAATGATAAGTAGAAATTGGTCAAAATGGCAATACCAGTTGACCACTCAAAATTAAAGGAGTCCCAAACTCAATAAAAAGTATATTTTCAAATTCTACTAGTTTATTTTTGAATAATGTGGTAATTTTTATCATGATATTCAAGGTATAACTCCATGAAATCATGGTTCAAAGTCTAGAATAGCAAATTTTGACAGGCAAGATGAATTACAAGGAAAATCATCAAAAAAAGAGTTTTGAAGATATAATGAAATCCTCTTGAAACCTTGGTGAGATAATTCCAAAATATTATAATTAACTATCTTAACTGTATGCTCATGAAAAAATTGAAAGTTATTAGAGATTAAAGTTGAGGCTTGAAAATGATCATTTTTGATCTTTAACTGTAACCTTATTTTAAGCTTAACAGTTGAATAAGCGGTAAAACCTGTTGATATGTAAATTCTATGATTACAAATATTTTAATTAACAAAAATAAGTCATATTCCAAGCTTATGATGTCAGAGAATTAGAGTTAAAGTGAAAAGTTGAAAAACCACATAATAATGAGATAAAAAGGTTTAATAATGATGTAATCATCACCAAGCCTTAAACTATTGATTAGTTCTGGTGGATAAAATCAGTAATTGACTACTAAAAGGTATCTGGTAGCTTTATGGCAGGATATTTACTACAAAAGAGCCCCTTCTGCCTCTGTTTCCCCCTCAGACATCAAATTCAATAAAAACATTAATTCAGAAGATGATATTCTTCATGATTTATATAGTAATCTTTTATTATAAAATACAAAAGTAATATTTTGTCTTAATAACCAAATTCTACACAATCATATTGATATTATATTTTAATTTGTTGAAATTCTCTCAAAATCTCTAAAATAACATAAAAATAGTAGAAATTCTATTTCTCTCTTTTTCTATTGTAAATACAGTTTAAATAAGTTATGTTTACATTCTTAGGAATTAAGTTGATCAAGAATATTATTTTACATGTTGAAAAAGAGGTTATTTTCTCTTATTTTGATATTTTCCCTATTATTATTCCTTTAATAATTTCTTTATTAATGTAAGTGGTATCTATATTATTATGTAATTTTAATATTGGTGATATTATAATGATAAATGTTTTCTATTATTTAATAAGAAAATTTCATGGCTTTCCTATTTTTGGTAACACTAATGAGCCTCCATAAATATATTAACTTATTGAATTTTCCTATATTATTCTAATCTTTGAAGATGATATAATTTTACACAATAATTCCAACTATTTTTATTATTATTACTAGTTTCTAAAAGGACATTCAGAGTAAAATAAGTAAAATATTAGTTAATTTTACTTCTTTTCTTAATAGTCAAACCTCACAACAAGGGTATGTATTTCTTGCCATAAATATTCTTCATAAGTCAAAAATAATAATTATCCATAATAAAATATCACCATTGTAATTAAGTTGTAATTGTTACAAAAAACAAAATAGAAAAAAAGCTGTGAAATAAATTACATAAAATGTTTTTGATAAATGATTCTCTTTGAGAAAATAATCATTAGAACATTTGATATTTGTATCCTGAAGGTTAATTTTAATTGAGAAATTACTCCCCTCAATTTAATTTTGAGCATATTTAGAACCATGAAAATTGATTACTGATTTTTATATTCTTCAGAGCTTAGTAGATACTATCAATCAAACCAATATTACTATTTGAATGAAGAAGTGAAATACACAGGTGTACAAGTGATTTAAAAAACTGTTATCTTGATGAAGGCTTAGTAATTGATTCAGCTTTTTTCGATTTGGAAACATTATTATGAGCTTTCTTGTTTCTCTCTGGAAAATTAGAAATTACAAGAACATTAGTTGATATTTATTTAACCACATAAGTAGGATATAGTAAATGTTTTTAAGAACTATCCTTTGTATGAAGTAATTGTTAATACAGAATATCCTCCTATCAAGTAGGTTAGCTTGTAAATGTTGGGTGTATTACATATTATGTGATATAGAAAGAGATTATTGTTGATTCATAAGAAGTCTCAGTCTATTTATATCATTGTAAAAAAGGTGTTAAAGTAAATAAAAATTTAATTTTGTAAGAATGATAATAATATTCCCTATCAAGTTTCAACTGAAAAGATTGGATTTCAGGGATAAGAGAGATCAAAAACTATACTCAAAGAAAACATTTTTGGAGAAATATTTCTTTTCAATCTGATATTCACAAAGAGCTTCCAAAATTATTTCCCAATAGTTAAGCAAGGACATAAAATATTTTGATTTGTCTTTAATTTTTAGAAATGAAGATCAATTAAGATCTAAGGACAAAGTGATAATGAAAAATGCCCATTATGTTGTATCTTTTGAGTGATATGAACCACTTATAAGTAATTATAACAATGTGAAGCTTCTTCATAAATATTTCTGAAGCTGGAAATATTTAGATCTGATGAAAAATGTTTTGAAGAAAAAAATCAATGAAAGTAAGGATATGGGAGGAGATAAGAAAAGAGGCTATATTGCTTTTGAGGAATTCAAAAAGGAATATTAATAATTAATTTAATCATATTCATTCCAGAATTATTAGCTTTGGCTTCAAATAATTTTGTGGAATGAATAATTATTTACCACTCACAGACACTACCTACCTCAATTAATTCTATGTGAGGTATTCATGAATATTGCAAATAAGTCTTGTGAGATGAACAAATAGCTAGAATAGAAAGCTAGAAGCATGGTTGGACCTGGGTTAAACCTTCTACCCCTGCTGGAGGGGGTAGCATAATTGTTATAGTGAGTTTGTCCCAATCAAGGAAATCCTGATAGAGTCTGTTGAATATTCTTTTTTAAACTAGAAATCAGCAGTAAACATATTGATTGTGAGCTAAAGCTAAGATAATTGAGCATTTTCAGGAAGGGAGGTTCATATTTTCCTTAAAGACAAATAAAAGGGGTTACAAGCTTGAACAGTAATTCCAAACAGTTTTCTTGTAGTTTCCCCTTCCAGGTACTTCCTGATTTATTCCACACAAGAGGAGTTTCTACAAAATCTTCATTCTCTTAATAAAAAAAAAGACAATAAGTTAATTGGTATTTTGGCCTCTGATTACTTTTTTGATTTCCCTCATCAATCTTAGCCTATGAGCAATATGATGTGGAGACATTTGAAGCAGTGAAAAGGGAGCTTTCATCCAAAATCTCAAAATAACTGAGGCTCTTATTAAGCAAGGACCAAATTGTATAGACCTCAATCCTCAATACACAGTAAAAGTTGAAATTGTTTATAGCTCATGACATGACATGGGGACTGTCTGGCATATAGATGGGCTTACTCACACAAATTTTTGAAAGAGCAAAGAGGAATTTCCTCAGTGTAAATACCCCCAAAAAAGTGAAATACCAATAAAAATTATGCATTGTTTGATGAAAATTACTCACAAATATTCCTTGAAGGAAGTAACATTGAGGATGAAACTCAATAATTGTTTGCAGAAACTTAAGAGCCAAGATTGACTGAAATCTTATTATTTTGAAAATTGCATAGAACAATCTTCTTAACCCTTTCACTAATTGCAAAAAGGTAAATTTTTATTCCTAAAACAGGTGTAAGGTGTGGGTGGATATGAAACTTTGATTATAAATCAAGGACTTTTCCTGTCCTCAAAATTTGTATAAGGTAAAAATGGGTTAAAAATAGTATGAATTATTATTTTTGAGAGAAAATATGCCAATTTCATTGCTTTTAGCTTTGTAAGTATAAAGCAATAATATTATAAAGATTTATTATTTTACCAAAAATGAAAATTTATACAAAAATACTCTACAAGAGATATTTAAGGCTACAAAAGAAATTTCTTCAAGATCAATTTCAATTGTAATTAATTGAGAAAAGGAATGCAGGAAATAAATATAATAACAGAGTGTTTAAAATGAACATTAAAGAGAAAACACACCCAAAAGTGACCAGAGTGAATTTGGAAACAAAGTGACAAAGCTAACAGTGATGAAAGATGCTTTAATTCACTTATGGGGTGGCTCAAGGGGTAAAAATGATTATAACAGTTACAAACAATGATTATAATTCTTTTTTCAAATGTTTAAAAGGCTCAAAATTATTTAAAAAGGGTGGTTGAAATCCTTTATTGATTTTCTTAACAGTGTTTAAACTAATTATAAAAGGAAAAGATTCTAACATGAAGAGAAAAGTGGGGCAAAGAAGACATTATTTTATAGCCTTCAATTATCTTACTCCAAAAGTAAAATTTCCTCTTGTTAGTCGTGGAAAACACTCTGACAACAGAAAAGCCAATTATGACATCATTGAACCCTGGTTTAGACCAAAAAGGGCTGGTTTTAGCCATTTTCGACCCTTAAATCAGCCATTGCTATAGTAATGCCTGGTTTTAAGCCTTCAAAACACGTCAGAATGTGTGTAAGAGACATCAAAACCAGTTAAAGCTGTTTTTGAAATGATTGTTTTATCCTAAGGGTAGCTTTACCCTCTTGGCAACAGTTAAAACTTCCCTGGTTGGTATCAAAACCTCATGATTGATTGAGACATAGACCCTGTGACTCAGTTCCAGGCCAAAAGTGATGAACCTTTGCATGGATTTTGACATCTCATTCCTGTCAGAAAGGAATTTGAGGGTATGGCTCCCACTTGGAGCCAAGATTACTTCCCCCCCCCAGAATCAATCTTTCCAATTTATTTTTTCTTTACTTCCTCATCATGTATTATACTTATAATTTACATATGTAATTCAATTTAGTTATTACAGTACACCAATGTAATTATTGATACCTCATGTAAATTAAAGTTCACTTATGTAACACACATGCACATTTTGACATTTCAATTGAAAATACTTCAATTCCTCATAACTTCCAAACTACACACAACACCTCAATTTTGACACAAAAATTGATGGTTAACACCACATGCTGTGTGAATTCAATTAAGGTTTTGAGGATTTTAAACTTTTTTGCAGAAAATACTAAAAACTTAATTTAAGCTTATTCAGAGTTGAGTTACAAAAATTTTGCCCAGAGGTGACCCCACCTTATTTTTTATGAGTCCAATGGTGAAATAATTTTCATATGTTTATTTTTTGGATAAAAGATTATGATAATTTTTATTCAACTTTTTTCCAAAATATTTCAGTTTTGGTAATTTTCTTGCAAATTCATTTTTACTTAATTTTTTCAAGTAAAAATATGTTTTCACAATGTTAAATTTCAATGTAATTTTATTTTCAAATTATATTTAAATTTTCATTTTTTTGTATAAATTTATATTTATATTTTAATTTTCTTTTTGATAATATAAATAAATTTATTTTATTTGTAATTGTATATTGTTTTATTATTTGTGGTCTTTTGGGTATCTGAAAATACCTCCAAGGCTCACATTCCCTCTGCCTAAAAAAAGAATAATACTTTGTAATATAGCTATTCCTATTGTGTCTGAACCTTCTGAGAAGTTTAGTAGCTTCAGGTATGCCCTATCCTGCTAACCATTCATCTTCACAAGTTGGGTCACTGTACCTAACAAGGTATCCCCTTACTTTGTTGGTTCTTGAAATCCTTTCTTTGAGAACTTTGGTTATTTTCCTAGTACCAGAAGATTCAATAGGAGGTATATGCTGGGGAACTTCATTTCTCAAAGGAAACTTCTCAGAATCACTAGATTTCTATGGTTTTACAAAGCTTACTGGAAATTTAGGATGCTTATTTCTAAGCTCCTCAGATAATTATACTTCAATTGAATTTTCCCCATGGAGGGCCTTAATAACAAAAGGTCCTGAAAAGGAGGCTTTGAGAATTCTACATCACTTTATTTTCTTGAAGTTAGTAGTGGATATAAGTACTAGATCTCCCACTTTGTAATCCAGAGTGGCATGTGATTTGTCCTATATGTCTTTGTCATATGCAAATGAGTCCTCCATGAACCTTATTGCATGCTTTCTAGCTTTGTATAGCATTCCTTTGAAGCTACTAGCTGTGGGATGTATTTCAACCAAATTCTTCCATAATGAATCTTGGGGTAATTTGGGATTCCATCCCTTCTCTAGAATAGAAGGAGTTTTATTGGTACTGGCATGAATGGATGTTTTATATGCCAATTCCAGTGATGGTAAGAGAGCACACCAATGATGGGTGAACCCATCACAATCTTTCAGTTCAAGTCCATATGCACAAAATCTTCTTACCATATCTTCCAAGGTTAGGACCATTTTTTCAGCCAGACCATCAGTTTGTGGGTGGTAGACTGTAGAGAAGGACAACTTTGTCCCAAATAATTGTTGAAGATTTGTCCATAGTGCTGAGGTGAATTTTGCATCTCTGTAACTACTGAGGATATTTGTGAATATGCCAGTCCATGATATTACTCTATTCCATATTAGAAGAGCTGTATCCATGGCTGTATCATCCTTGTGACATGGTAGAAAGATTGTAGTCTTACTAGATATGTCAAAAATCACTAGGCATGAATTATAACTTCTATCACCCCCTGGTGGTAGGCCAGTTACCCAATATATATGGAAAATTTCCCAAGGTTTTCTGGGTTCTTTGATTTTGATCATATTTCCAAGTCTTTTTTCAGTAGATTTATTTTCCTTTTGACATCTTTCACAGGTTTTGCAATACTCTGAAACATTATTCTGCCACATTGGCTACCATATACAGGTATTTCTCTTTTCTCTTTTCCTGTCCTCAGACAGATCTCCTGAGAAGGAGCTTTCATTGCATTCTTTAAGTGCAAGATTTATTAAGGACCTGTCCACAACTGTCATTACACATGTATGCTTAGTTCTGTGGTAAATTATACCATCCAGTAAGTGAAATCTTCCTTCATCATATAATGTTTTACATATTTCATCTAAGGAATTTATTGAAGAGTTGTCTTTACAGTATTTAGTAAGTAATTGGCGTAGGATGCTACAGTTCGTATCTTGAGTATAGCTTTTTCTTACTTCCTCAAATAATGTTGTGTTCAGATCTGTAACACTTATTCCTTCTATTGGGATGTGTTGGGAAGCTTCTTCTGGCACATAAGCAGGATTATCAATATTATTTGGTAATGGCCATCTTCTCAGTCTATCTGCATTTTTATGAATATTTCCATCTTTGTGAACAATAGTCATATTACCCCTATACTCCTGTATGGCTATTTTCCATGTGGGCATATGCCTTTTGGGTGTTTTCATGTTTAAAAGCTATTTAACAGAGTTAAAATCTGTTATCACTTCAAAAACACATCATTCTAGTAAGTAATTGAGTTTTTCTATGGCCCAGAAAAGGCATAAACACTCTATCTTACTTGCCCCATATCTAGCTTCAGTTGGTTTTATTTACCTGGATATAAAGCAGGCTTATCATTTATAATCTGGACTTTATTAAGTGCAGAACCTAGCTCATCCCATGATGCATCAATATAAAGCTTAAAGGGAAGTTAAATTCTGGCATCAGTAAGAGTGGAGCAGTGGTCAAGGCTATGACTCTGTCAACAGTCATTTCAAATACTGTTTCTTTGTCACATAATTTATAAAGAGGTCTTGCTATGGATGCAAAATCTTTAATATTCTTCCTGTAATATCCTGCAAACCCCAAAAATGATTGAATTTCTTTTTTTATTCTGAGGCATAGGTTTCAGTAGCACTGCTGCAACTTTGATTGTATAAATTCCAAGGGATAAACCAGATACATTTCCCAGTGAATTGAGTTCTTTAGATCCAAAATGACATTTCTTTAAGGAAATTTTCATGTTTACAGATTGAATTTTGTTCAAAACTCTAAATAATCTGTATATATGTTCTTCCCAGGTCTTGGAACAGACAATAATGTCATAAATGTAAATGATTAACCGTCCTTCTGAACGTTCTTCAGGGAAGATTTTATTAATCATTCTTTGGAAGTGTGGAGGTGAATTCTTGATACCAAAAGGCATCCTTAAATATTCATACACCCCACAATGAAAAATACTTCTCAAGTATTTTCTTGCCATTGGTGTCACCACATTTTAATTAAATCCCTTAAGGGCATCCATGGTGCTTATATACACTGCTCGAGATATTTGGGTAAGGGAAATTTGGATTTTTGGTATTGGGTACCTGTCTGAAACAGTGTAAGTATTCAGAGATCTGAAGTCCCAAACCATTCTAGATTTTCCATTATGCCATGCCACTATGATTGGTGTAGTTATTTCTACCTCCTCATTGTGGCCAACCTTTCTTATTAACCCAAGGTCTGGAAGCTCTTTAATATGGATTCCCAGAGCTTCTCTTGATTTAGGACTTGCTGGATATGTAGTTCTTCTCAATAGTGGTGGGTAAGGTCTTTCAATATTAAGAATGATGTCAACCTCATGACCAAAAATTGTTTGTAGTAGCTCTTTATCTGATGAAAAGGCTTCTTTGTGGTCATATAAAAGGGTAGAAAGTTCACTTTCTTGTTTATCAGTGAGATGAAGACTGATTTCAGCTTCATTTAACTGTTCAGACTTGAACTTTTCTAACTCTAAGTTGACTGGTGATACTTTGTTTACTGTAATTTGTCTTTTAAATGGTAAAAAGGCAAATTGTTGACACTTATTGTCCTCCATAGTAAAGTATCTGTATTTATTGTTATGTAAATATATGCCATACATGATTAAGTAATCATTTCCCAATATAAAGTGGGTGCTAGAGCAGCTTTACATAATAACAAACTCAACAATTACCATTAAATTTACATTTATAGGTGGAAATATGACAGTGGTTTCAAATGTGCCCAATGCTTTCATGGGATTACTTGCACTGTTGAATTTTATGCCATCAATTGGCAACAATTAATCTTCAAAATTTGGTACACAAGTCTTAAGAAAAGATTTTCAAACACAAGAGCAGAAGGCTCCTGGGTCAAGTAAAGTCTCAGTGGCTTTGTTGTCAATTACCACTTTTGCTATACAGGAGTTACCAGCTGTATAGCCTTTTCCCCTGTTTAGTTTGGTTTTCATTAGTTGTGCATCTTGGATTTTTGATGAATCAAGTTGACTATTGCTTAATTGTGGCAGGTGGGAATAAGGTTCCATTATGTCAAAAGTGGAATTGATATTTTCTATATCTTTTGAAGATTCAGAAAATATTGATGATTTATCATCTGAGTTATCTTCAATTACCTCATCCTTTTAGACATCAGGTTCCTTTTCAATGTCAATTTCATTTATTTTTCCCTTCTTGGAACATGTATCAGCTAAATGTGTGGTGCTTTGGCAAATATGGAGCTTTTTCATTACATCTGTAGATTTATACTTAATATTATTAGAATCTTCTTTGGTATTTTTTTCCACAGAATCTTTCCGAGGTATATTAAACCTTGTTTTGAGATTCACCCTACTAAAACAAATTCGGGTTCTGGTGGTTACTTCTTCCAATATATTAATGATATATTCTTCTTAAGATTGTTCAGTAGTCCTGCTTTTTACAGCATTCTCTAAGTCACCTCCACATTGTCCTAGAATTTTTCTGTGAATCATATATTATGAAATGTCAGGATATAATGCTGTTAATCTACCTTTTTGTTGGCAAAACCATGGTAAATCTTTGTCTTTTTCAGCATTAAATTTAGCAGATTCAAAGGCTGTTTCAATGTTAAATCTCCAATAATCATTGGCCCATTTGTTGATAATTTGGGTTTTCCCCCAAGTCCAAGGTTGGTGTCCATGTGCCTGTCTCAATTTTATATACCATCTGTGGGCTGATCTGGTAAACAAGGTGTTAAATCTTGCTGTTACCAATCTGTAAGGTAATTCAAAATCTTCTTTAATCATTTCAATACCTCTGATGAATTCCATATGGTCAAACTCTACTTCACCACTGAAGTGAGGCCATTCTTTAAGTTTTGGTACTTCTTTCAAGAGTGCTTGGCCCATTGATGGTTTCAATTTATGAAAAGAAGTGGAAAATTTGGTTTTTAACTGTGAATTTTCAACATCCAACAATTATGGATTGGGAATTCCTGCGCCCTCATTTTGATTCAGGGGTGTAGACATTCTAGATAAGGTGTGCAGTAATTGCTTAATATCCTTCATTTTACTGTTGCTACACCTTTGAGAATTTCTGAACTCATGTTGGAAGCTTTGTATTGAATTTATTACTTCAATTTTATACATATCTTCCTTATGTGTTAATTCTTTCCATAATTCTGTCTGTCTAGTATTATCAGAAGTTACTTGATTCGATTTCATTGTTAATTTTGATACTAATTGTTGTGAGGTGTCAAAACACTTTTCAAAGGAAATTGCATATGTATTTACTTCAGTAAATGAATTTGAAATATCCTCAAGGACTTTCCTATTATGTTATTTGATAATATTTATGGCTTGTTTTATTCTTGTTTTACTTATGTCATCAATATTGAATTTAGAATATTTGTCTGTTAGTTCTTTAATAATGGCAGATTTTTCATTTAGCTTATTTCAAAATGAATTGTCATTATTGGAAGTTTTGATTTTTCTTAAAACTTTTTCAAAACACATAAGTATCTCATATATTTGGCTCATACTTAAGTTATTTGTCTTAAGATTGTTACAAATTGATGAATTTTTATCAGAAATATGACTTTTCACATCATTTATAGCTATATAAAAGTTTGGAATGCTATCTAGAATATCAGAAATCATTTCTAATATTTTAGTTCAGCTTCCTCCTTTTTCTGAAATTCCATCATTGTTCTGCACATCTAAAATACATTTTCCATGGCATCCTGCTGAATCTTTGAGATTATGTATCCCTGGCTGTAAGGTTTTGTGGCTGGTGCTTTTCCTTTCCTTTTTTCTGAGCTTGTGGCTGCTTTTTCATGTTGGAATTGCTGCTTCTGGCTACTGGGGCTGTTTTTAGCACTTGCTTGGGTGGTGGAGGGTTGTTTTCCCTCCATTATTCTGTTAGACGTGTCATGTTTTTCTTTTCCATCAATGGATTCCATCCATTTAGTAACTTGCAAGTGTTTGGATGGCCAAAGAATTCTCTCACAGTCAGGTAAGAATTAATGCAATATCTCCACAGATCTTCAAGGATATGGTACTATTTGTGCTTCAATGAATTGTTTCAGGCCTTCTGGCTGGCTTTTTATATGTCCACCAAGGCTTCTTGTGGTGTTGTCAGCTATGTTTGAAGGTAAAACAGTATTATCAGCTTCAGAATGGCATAATTTGTCAGTTTGGGATCCATTTACTGACCCTTGTCCTTCTGTAGCTTATTGGCTTCTGCCATAATCACCTCTATAACATTTTTGGGAGCTGCTTGAGGGATTATAGCTGGCTACTGATCTGCTTGAAGGTGTTATTATAATTAAAAAGGTCCAAAAATAGTAATTTTACATCAATAACTTACTATTTGCCAAATTCTTAGCTTTTTGGAGAGTATTACTAATGTCCAAATTGATTAATTATAAAGAGGTCAGCTCTGGTTGATTATTCTTAGTTATAATAACAGTACTATTATGCTCAGAATTGACAGTACTTGCAGGAATAATTCTGGTAGCTGTTGATGCAGTTTCAATATTTTCTTGTCTAACCATGTTTTCAGACATTAAATAAATGAAGAAAGCAATTAATTGAATAAAAAAAGGATTTTAAAGAGAGGAATGAAAAATGAAGCCTCACTTACAATATGGAAAAGCTTTATTTTTTATGAAATTTTTGAATTCTAAGTATGCTTTATGGATTTTTGGTATTTTTATGAAACTTTGATTATAAATCAAGTAATTTTCCTGTCCTCAAAATTTGTATAAGGCAAAAATTGGTTGAAAATAGTATGAAATAAGATTTTTAAGAGAAAACACACAAATTTTATTGTTTTTAACTTTAGAAGTATAAAACAATAACATTATAAAGATTTATTGTTTTACCAAAAATAAAAATTTATTCAAAAATACTCTACAAGAGATATTCAAGGCTACAAAAGAAATTTCTTCAAGAGCAATTTCAATTGTAATTAATTGAGAAAAGGAATGCAGGAAATAAATATAATAACAGAGTCTTTAAGAGTAATATGAAAGAGAAAACACGCCCAAAAGTAACCAGAGTGAATTTGGAAACAAATTGACAAAGCTAACAGTGATGAAAGATGCTTTAATTCACTTATGGGGTGGTTCAAGGGTAAAAATGATTATAAGAGTTACAAACAATGATTATAATGATTTTTGCAAATGTTTAAAAGGTTTAAAATTATTTGAAAGGGTGGTTGAAATCCTTTATTGATTTTCTTAACAGTGTTTAAACTAATTATAAAAGGAAAAGATTCTAACATGAAGAGAAAAGTGGGGCAAAGAAGAAATTATTTTATAGCCTTCAATTATCTTACTCCAAAAGTAAAATTTGCTCTTTTTAGTTTTGGAAAAAACTCTGACAACATAAAAGCCAATTATGGAATCATTGAACCCTGTTTTAGACCAAAAAAGGGCTGGTTTTAGCCATTTTGGACCCTTAAATCAGCCATTGCTATAGTAATTCTTGGTTTTAAGCCTTCAAAACACGCCAGAATGTGTGTAAGAAACGTCAAAGCAATTTAAAACCTTTTTTAAAATGATTGTTTCATCTTAAGGGTAGTTTTACCCTCTTGGTAACATTTAAAACTGCCCTTGTTGGTATCAAAACCTCATCATCAATTAAGACACAGACCCTGTGACTCAATTCCAGGCCAAAAGTGATGAAATTTTGCATGGATTTTGAAATCTCATTCCTGTCAGCAAGGAACTTGTGGGTCTGGCTCCCCCTTGGAGCCAAGATTCCTTTCCCCCCCCAGAATCAATATTTCCTATTTTTTTTACTTTACTTCCTCATCATGTATTATACTTATAATTTACATTTGTAATTCAATTCAGTTTTTACAGTACACCACTGTAATTATTGATACCTCATGTAAATTAAAGTTCACTTATTTGATACACACACACATTTTGACATTTCAATTGAAAATACTTCAATTCCTCATAACTTCTAAGCTACACACAACACCTCAGTTTTAATACAAAAATTGATTGTTAACACCACATTTGATGTGAATTAAATTAGAGTTTTGAGTATTTTCCACTTTTGTACAGAACATACTAAGAATTTAATTTAAGCTTATTTAGAGTTGAGTTACAGAAAGTTTACCCAGAGGTGACCCCACCTTATTTTTTATGAGGAGTCCAATGTTGAAATAATTTTTATATGTTTATTGTTGTTAAAAATTTATGATAATTTTTATTTAAATTTCTTCCAAACATATTTCAATTTTGGTAATTTTGTTGAAAATTCATTTTTAGTTAATTTTTCAAGTAACAATGTGTTTCCACAATTTTAAATTTCAATGTAATTTTACTTTTGAATTATAATTGTCAGGATGAGTCTATGATGAAGTGGTAAATAAGCTATTTGAAACTAAAAATATGACTGTGACACGTGGAAAATAATTTATAAATGATTTGTAAAGGCTTAAGATGGATTTAATTTAAAATAAAAGGGCTTTACTATAGTGAATATAGTGGTGGTGAGCGCTGTTGAAAGCCCTGGGTGCAGCTTTACCTGTTGGGTTACAATAATAAAGACTACAATACTTTAATTTAAGAGTATACCTGATTATTAACTAAGAGTAAAACTGTTTTTGACAGTTTACTACGTAGGTTATTCAAGAGCAGGATAAGGAGATGATTTTGGCTGTGAAAAGCCCTCCTTTTATCCTGGCATTGGGGTGGAAAGGCTGCTAGACCTTTCCACATAGAGGAAATGAAGATTTTTTACTCTCCAGGACAGGCTTGTGGTTTGAAAACAGCCTGTATACCCTGTATTGGGCTCAGATGTGGCTTTGAAACCACATATGGGCGGTTTTCACCAATACAGGGTGAAAATTTTCATCTGGGGACCTCACAGCCTGATTCTGACATGTATGACGCGTAGAATGCTGTACAGAAACTGTATGGGACCCCAGTATTGGCTGACATATGAGGTATTGAAGTAAAAACATGCTTCTTCGTCTATTTGACACCTCATATTCATGATTATGGGATATTATCCCATGGTAAGGCTGTATATGACAGCAGGTGGGATTTTGACCTTAAACCATCCATAACTCTGTCGGTTTTTGAGATATCATGCTCAAAGTTGGTTCATTAAATAGCCCTGTATGAGCTCTACACAATGGTACCCAATTTGGTATGGTTATTATTGAATATGGCAAAGATATCCTATGTACAAGGTTTCTTGTACATAGGCGTGGTTTGGGCAAAAAGCTGTATTGAGCTTGTTTGCCTCATACCTTCTGTTATAGTTGAGATATGAAGAAGTGGATGGCACCATCAGATAGCCCTGATTGTTCTATTTCCAAAAATACCCCACTTCACGTATCCCACACTGAAACTGTAGAAGTTAGATGAGAGGTGAATGTTTTGTTCACCCTTATTTGGCCTGAAATTGACCATAACTCCAGTAATATTGGTGTTAGCTCAGTTTGGCTGGCACCATTGGATAGCCCTGGCTTAGAGCTTCATTTTGAATACTCATTTGATGGGGTTAAGCCTCTCCTTCTTGATTTTAGATGAGGTGAAAATTAAGGTTTATGCTCAGCAATAACTTTGAGCAGGAATAACTTTGTTATTTCTTGTCCTATGGTGATGGGACTTATATTTTCAGAAAGAGGTGAGTTTCCTCTATCGTTTGATACCTTTTGAGCTAATTTGGCTCAGCTCCATGTTTTGGTGGTATCTTGGCTATACCATTGGTTTATGGTATTTTGGCTGTCATGCTTGTGCTCTGGTTTTGAGTCACATGCTGACATACCCTCCCTCTAAAAAAGGCTCATCATTGATGAGACTGTTCAGTCCTCCTAGAGGCTCTGAATCTCCTTAAATGAAGGTTCCCATCTGGTATGGCATCTTCTGCCAACCATTTGTCTTTATCTGCTGTCTGGTTCTTGAATCTGACTAGGTATTGTCTTTGATCCCTCCCATTGAGTCTGATCTTCCTGGCCCTGATGATCTTACTCACAGGTCCAGGAGCGCCTTCCACTTCCACTATCTCCTGTGGTGTGGGATTCTTTTTCCTGGAGGGGAATTTATCCTCCTCTGTCTGGAAGTATGGTTTGACCAAACTCACTGGAAAGACTGGGTGTTTCCTGGAAAACTCCTCAGTGAGCTTGACCTCTACTGCATTCTTCCCTATCAACTTAACGATAGTGAAGGGCCCTACAAATGAGTCTCTCATTTTCTTGGGTCCCTTGAGATTGTTAAAGTTCAGTGTAGACACTAACACCTGGTCCCCTTCCTTAAAGTCAGGTTCCACATGTGATTTGTCCCACCTCTGCTTGTTATACTCTTTGGCCTCAGCTATGCATTTGGCAGCAGTGTCATAGGCCCTCTTCCACATATCATGGAAGTCTTTGGCTGTGGGATGGATGGTCAGAAGGTTTTTCTTCAAGTGATCCACAGGCAATAGGGGATTCCACCCTTTCTCTACCAAGGCAGGTGTTTTTCCTGTGGTGGAGTGCTGACTTGTGTTATAAGCCAGCTGGACAGCTGGTAAGAGGGTAACCCAATCATGGGTGTATCCCTCATGGTCCTTGTATACCATGCCATAGGCACAGAATCTTCTGAGGATGTCCTCCATTGTTTGGATCATCCTTTCAGCTAGGCCATCTGTTTGTGGATGGTAAGCTGTGGAAAAAGCAAGTTTGGTACCAAGCATTTCATATAAGTTGGTCCAAAATTCAGATGTGAATTTTGGGTCCCTATCACTAATGATGATCTTAGGGACTCCAGAGGTAGATATGATGTTATTCCAAAACAACAGAGCAGTATCCATGTCTGTGTCTTCTTTATGGAATGGTAGACACCTCATGCTCTTGCTGAACCTATCAACTATGATCAAACAGGCATTGTAGTTTTCTTTGCCTCCTGGGACAAGTCCTGTAACCCAGTCCATGTTGATGGTTTCCCATGGGTGCTTGGGTTCTTCTATGTGTTGAAGTAACCCATACATCTTCCCATGTTTCCTATTTGCCTTTTGGCATCTTTCACAAGTGTTGATGTATTCACTCAACTCTTGTTCCCACTTGGGCCACCAAGCTGTGCTTGCTACCCTCTCTCTGGTCCTGTCTTCACTCATGTGTCCCATAGAGGGGCAGTCATGGCATTCTTGTAGGATCAATGAGATGTGGTGTCTGTCTACCACTGTGAGTGCACGTGTGTGATTTTCTCTGTGGTAGAGCAGGCCATCTATAAGAAAAAACTTATTGTCCTTATAGGCCCTCAACCAGGGTTCTTCCAGCTGGGTTTCCAGTTCTGGGCTCCTGTACTTTTGTTGAAGGAGTAGGAGTAGTATGCCACACTGTTTATGTTTGGCATAAGACTTCTGTACTGCACTGAAGAATTCATTGTGAAGTTCTGAGCAGCTTATTCCCAGTATGGGAGTTTCTGTTCCTTCTGAATCAGTGTTTCCACTGTCAAGGGTACCATTTCCTGGTGCCCATTCAGAAAATCTGAAGTTCTTCCTCCTATCTATTTCCATGAAATGGATAGGGATTTTGGCTGCAACTTCTGGGTCATAAGCTGGATTGCTCTTGACATTGTCCAGTGGCCATCTGCGTTGGTATGGCTTTTACCTTCCTTGTATATGATGGTCATGTTCCCTCTATACTCCTGGATAGCTATTTGCCATCTCAGAATATGTCTATTAGTAGTCTTCATGTTTAGTAAAGACTTCAAGGCTGTGCAGTCTGTGTAGACTTCAAAGACTGCACCCTCCAAATAATAATGGAGTTTTTCTAGAGCCCAGACTAGACATAGACATTCTGTCTGGGTGGCCCCATACCTGGCTTCTGAATCTTTCAGCTGCCTTGAGATGTAGCAAATTACTCCTTCTCTTGGTTCACCATCCACAATTTGTCTTTGGTGAAGGGCTGCTCCTAGGCCTTGACTGCATGCTGCATCTATATATAACTTGAATGGTAGTTCCAAGTCAGGTAAGATGAGCACAGGTGCATTAGTGAGTTCATATTTGATCCTCTCATATGCATCCCTCCTTTCCTTGGTTATTTCAAAAGCTACATCCTTTGAACATAACTTGTATAAACTACTAGTTATGTGGGCAAAGTTTTTGATGTGGTTTCTATAGTAGCTAGCAAACCCAAGGAAAGATTGCATCTCTTTGATGTTCTTTGGTACTGGCTTTTGCAGTACTGCTGCTACTTTGTTCTGGTCATTTGCCAGACTGAGACCTGAGACTTTATGTCCTATAGCTAGTAGCTCTTGTTGGCCAAAATTACACCTTTTGAGTGAAATTTTCAGATTAATGGGTATACATTTACTTAGAACTCTGTCTATGTATAGTACATGGTCTTCCCATGTCTCTGAGTATATAATGATGTCATCAATATATACTACCATCCAGCCTTCCATTATTTCATCTTTAAATATTGTGTCCATCATCCTTTGGAAGTGGGCTGGTGCATTCTTGATGCCAAATGGCATTCTGGTGTACTCATATATGCCCATATGGCATATTATTCTGAGTAATTTCATGGAGTTTGGTTTAACTCCATTTTGGTGGAAGCCTTTCATACAATCCATCTTGGTTATGTATTTGGCTTTGGCCAGCTTCTCCAAGGCATGAGGTATCCTTGGTATAGGGTACCTGTCTGCTTTTGTGTAGTTATTCAGGGCTCTGAAGTCCCCACACAATCTAGACTTGCCATCATGCCAGGTGATGAGGACAGGAGTGGTGATTTCCACTATTTCATTATGTCCAATCTTTCTGATAACATCCATGTCCAGGAGTTCATTGATATGTTTCTCAATTTCCTTCCTGGTTTCCAGGCTTGCTGGATAAGGAGGTCTCCTCAGCATAGGTGGATAAGGCCTTTCCACATCCAGATATGGTTCTATATCATGGCCTTTGATCTTGCCTAATGGTTCTTCACCAATGGCAAATGCTGGTCTGTTCTTTCTCAGAATCTTCAGTAAACTCAGTTTTTGTTTACTGGTGAGGGTAGTGCTAAACTGTCCCTCTCTGAATTCCTTCAGAAGTTCTTCTAGTGGATCTTGAGAAGATATCTGGTATATGTCAAGTGAAAATTTCTTTTCCTTGTTAGTACCAATGGTGATGTGCCTATTTTTACTGTTGTAAATGTCTATGCCATACATCCTCTGGTAATCTGTTCCCAGTAAAATTCCTTGGATGTGGGCATCATTAAGCACTACAAACTCTGGGTTGAGTCTGATATTACCCTTCCTGTGGGGTATAATTATCTCTTTGATGATTGTCCCAATGGAAGTCATCTTCCCTGATGCACTTTTAAAGTTCTTTGCCTTAATGGGCAAGAGCTGTTTTTCCCAGTTTGGGAAGTGGGTATCCAGATAGTTTCTGGCCACTATGGAGCAGTGTGCCCCACTATCAATGATCAGTGGATGCTGAGCATTGTCAATGCAAACAGTCATTTTGGTGGCTGTTCCATGTATATATGCCATTCCTTTGGTTGGTGTAACCAGGAATGTTTGTGCATCTTGTGTGTGCTTGCACAAGTTTTTATTAGCAGTGTCCTGTGGCATGCCTGCTTCCAACTGTATGTCCTGGATTTCTAGTGGGGTTTCCTCTTGGTATTCCACTAAAAATTCCTCTCTTGGGTCTTGGTCATCATCAGATGGTTCTCTGATGGCATCACCCATGGAGTCTGAATCAGAATCCTCTGTTGGAGGTACTTCCTCAGGGACTTTCTCTATGGCATAGATTTTTATCTTTGCCTTTGGACAGTTGTTGGCATAGTGGTCTGTTGAACCACAATTGTGGAAAGAATTCTTCTTCTTAGCCACTTCTGCCACTCTTTCTCTGGGTTTGTCTTTAAACTCTACCCTGAAAGGTTGTTTCTCTTTGAAACTACTGCTCTTATATGGGGTGAATTTCCCTATATTGGTCCTTTTCCTTATGTCTTGTAAGGTATTGGCTATGTCATCTAGAGTGCAATTTTGGTTGCATCTGCATTTCACTGCATGCTCTAGTTCTCCTGGAAGTTGTGTCAGAAGTTTGTGATTCCTCATCTGGATGTTCATCTGAGGATCAATGGCTTTAAGTCCTTTAGACTGTCTGAGACACCACTCATATGGGTCTTTGTCCACAGAGTATTTTTCATTTTCAAATGACATGGTTTTTTGCCATATCCAAGTTCCATTACTGTACTTTTGGATTATGTGACTCTTCCACCATGGCCAGTTTCTTCTGCCATGGATTTCTTTCATTTCAGTATACCATATACTTGCATGACCTTTAAATGCAGTATTCAGTCTAGCAGTAATCCAGTAATCTGGTATGCTTGGTACATCAATGAAGAGTCCATCAATATAATCTATGAGTTCCATATGATCATATTCTCCTGTTCCAGAGAATTTGGGCCAGCTTGAGGCCTCAGGAAGCTGTTTCAAGGCTTCCTTCTCTGAATAAGACATGCCATCTCCATCCTGGTATTGTGATGGAGATCTTGCCTTACTAAACAACATGGCATCTGGTTTGATGTCATCTGGTTGATATGGATTCTCCATAGCTTGGCCTTGTGGTTGGGGCTTCAAGCTATGGTAGGCATTAAACAATTTGTTAATGTCCTGATCCAGACACTCCCTGTCCCTTGTGCTGTGGTGTTGTTCTTCAAATACTTGGTTCAGTCTTTTGTTGGATTCTTCAGAGGCTTTGCTCAGTTGAGCATATCCTTCTTGAAGATTCTTGACTATCTGTTCCAAGGAGGCTTGAGTTTGTCTCATCCTCTCTTGGCCAGCTTTAATTTCTTCAAACTGCTTTGCAGATTGTTCAGCATATCGGGACATTTGTAACCACAGTGTATCACTGTTGATGTTACTCTCAGATGTGACAATGTTATTTTCAGTCTGAGTGGGGGTAATGTTTCTATTACTAGGACTACTGATTCTAGAGTGGTTTACAGCTACTTCTGGTTCTTGTGTACCTCTTTCACCAAATCTAACAGCTTCTGGATCATGGGGTCTGACTCTTTCCTCCTCTGGTTGAAGGAGGTTTTGTTCTTGCCCTTGTTTCCTTGTCTTCTCCTGAAAACTTCCTGGTATTGTGAAGAATGGTGACTCTTGGCCACTGATCTGCTGGTTTCTGAATGGTGTGAAGCCACTGGAGAGCTGATTTGGCCTGCTCCTTGTGAACCTGAAGGAATCTGAGTAGGCCCTGTCTGGGTCAACTGTTGTTCTATCGCTAGGATAGTGGCTTGATTCTCCCTTATCCTCTGTGCCCTTGCCTCCAGGAGTCTGTGCTGCCTGGTAGGGTTCCAACCCTTGGTGATTTCCATAAGGTCTTTGAAGTCTATCTCTTTGAGACAGATCTTCTGGAAACTTGATCCCAGTTCTGCCCAGTGAGTTGCTAGGTTGAACCTCTTGTTGTCCATGCTCCATTGAAATAAATATTTGAGGAGTTGGTGGATCTAAAGAACTTGATCTATATCCTTCCAGTCCTCTGGTTTGAGGTTTCTGTTGAATTGGATTGTGAATGGCAAGGTTGATATTATCTCCCTCATTGTTTTGGCATCCACCACTGTGTCCAAGGTGTCCTCTTTCAGGTCTTCTGGTTCTGGACAATCCTTCTCTGTCCTCTGGCTGGTTCCTTTGGAAACCAAGATCCCTGAGGTATACAGGGGACATATCAGTGTTTGCAAGCAGTCAAAAACTTTATGTTCTTAGGGTATTTACCTTTGACTGTGCCTTGTACAAATTTTCTGTCTGCTGACTTGGGCAGTTTGCCTTTGGAAGTTACAACTGGGTTAATAATTGTAATCTTCCCTGTACAAGTGGTTAAGGTTGGTTTACCTTGTATTTAAGCAGAGTTTTGTGGTTTTCTACTCCTATGAGTGGCTATTGGAGTCCACCTCTTGGCTGTGATGAGACCTTCACTGTCCCTCTTTCCTTTGCCTTTGCTGCCCTCTGGTTCTGAGGGTGTCACTGGTGTGTTGGCCTGTGACTGGGTCTCAAGTGGGATGTAATTTTCTTCCACTGAAATCAAGGCAGGAAAAAGAGGGCTTATGTCAGTTAAGACTTCTCAAAAATGCTGGTTTTGCACATCTAAGATTGGCCTCTGGCCTTGTATGTCACTACAATGTGCCCTGTATAATGACAATGTAATTGAATCAACAATTCCACGTCAGAATTACAGCTTTTGGTACCCTGTCACACTGTTTGTGTGCCAGTATCCCACAGATACACTTGTGGTTTTCAAGTGTATTCTGTATTAGTGTTATTGAGTTAACAATACACTTAACCACACCTCAACTGATGGTTTTTCAGTCAGAGGTGTCCTTATTCAGTCAAGAATACAGGACTTATTGATGGCTTATGTGTTTTTATATACAAAACACGCCAAAAATAGTTATTTTCAGTGGGTATTAACCACGCGAATAATACTCTTATAATATGAGTATATATAAAGAAAAGGATAAAAATATATAAAATATATACTTTAATACAGAAATTACGCCTAAAAAGGGATAAAACACTTGCTAATAAGTCATAAAAAGAGAAAAGACTTACTTATCAGGTCCAAAAAAAAGATTTAAAACACGGCCAGGCCCCCAAAATGTCAGGATGAGTCTATGATGAAGTGGTAAATAAGCTATTTACAACTAAACCTATGACTGTGACACGTGGAAAATAATTTATAAATGATTTGTAAAGGCTTAAGATGGATTTAATTTAAAATAAAAGGGCTTTACTATAGTGAATATAGTGGTGGTGAGCGCTGTTGAAAGCCCTGGGTGCAGCTTTACCTGTTGGGTTACAATAATAAAGACTACAATACTTTAATTTAACAGTATACCTGATTATTAACTAAGAGTAAAACTGTTTTTGACAGTTTACTACGTAGGTTATTCAAGAGCAGGATAAGGAGATGATTTTGGCTGTGAAAAGCCCTCCTTTTATCCTGAAATTGGGGTGGAAAGGCTGCTAGACCTTTCCACGTAGAGGAAGTGAAGATTTTTTACTCTCCAGGACAGGCTTGTGGTTTTAAAACAGCCTGTATACCCTGTATTGGGCTCAGATGTGGCTTTGAAACCACATATGGGCGGTTTTCACCAATACAGGGTGAAAATTTTCATCTGGGGACCTCACAGCCTGATTCTGACGTGTATGACGCGTAGAATGCTGTACAGAGACTGTATGGGACCCCAGTATTGGCTGAAATATGAGGTATTGAGGTAAAAACATGCTTCTTCGTCTATTTGACACCTCATATTCATGATTATGGGATATTATCCCATGGTAAGGCTGTATATGACAGCAGGTGGGATTTTGACCTTAAACCATCCATAACTCTGTCAGTTTTTGAGATATCATGCTCAAAGTTGGTTCATTGGATAGCCCTGTATGAGCTCTACACAATGGTACCCAATCTGGTATGGTTATCATTGAATATGGCAAAGTTATCCCATGTGCAAGGTTTTTTGTACATAGGCGTGGTTTGGGCAAAAAGCTGTATTGAGCTTGTTTGCCTCATAACTTCTGTTATAGTTGAGATATGAAGAAGTGGATGGCACCATCAGATAGCCCTGATTGTGCTCTTTCCAAAAATACCCCACTTCAGGTATCCCACACTGAAACTGTAGAAGTTAGATGAGAGGTGAATGTTTTGTTCACCCTTATTTGGCCTGAAATTGACCATAACTCCAGTAATATTGGTGTTAGCTCAGTTTGGCTGGTACCATTGGATATCCCTGGCTTAGAGCTTCATTTTTAATACCCATTTGATGGGGTTAAGCCTCTCCTTCTTGATTTTAGATGAGAGGTGAAAATTAAGGTTTATGCTCAGCAATAACTTTGTTATTTCTTGTCCTATGGTGATGGGACTTATATTTTCAGAAAGAGGTGAGTTTCCTCTATCGTTTGATAACTTTTGAGCTAATTTGGCTCAGCTCCATGTTTTGGTGGTATCTTGGCTATACCATTGGTTTATGGTATTTTGGCTGTCATGCTTGTGCTCTGGTTTTGAGTCACAGGCTGACAATAATTAAATTTTCATTTTTGGATATCAATTTATATTCATATTTTAATATTGTCTTTATAATATAAATAAATGCATTTTAGCTATAATTGTATCTTGTTCTATTATTTGCGGTCTTTGGGGTATCTGAAAATACCTCTAAGGCTCACAACAGGTGTTCTCTTGTGGGAGAAAATACTGACATATGAACAAGCTTCCTTTTACTCTATCCATGCTTAAAGGCTAGCTTGCAGGAAGGTTTGGGTTTGCTCTTGTGGCCAAATATACTATCAAGATAAATTAGTTTTTTGTCCATGAATATTTTATATAAATATCCAAGGACTTCAAATTTTCCAAATAACAACTTTAAGCCACTAAGTTTTCCTTAGCAAAATCTTGAATTTATCTTCTGTCTTTTTCCAAATACCATACTTCATGAGGTGTGGTATTTTGGATCACTATAAACCCGGTTTTTCTCTCATAGATCCTTTATTGTTTGTCCTGAATCCCAAGTAGTTTTGAAAATTCCAAAGTTATAGCTACTCATCAAGATATATTCATTTCACCATAAAATCATTCCAAACCTTACTTTCACCTAATTTCAAGCTCTACACCTTTTTTAAACCTCATTCATATTAACTAAACAGCTACTAAAAAACTTTATTCAAACTGAACAATATCTCTCCTCAAATGCAATATTTTAGAAGAACAAGTAGCACAGGCCACTGAAATTTAATCTTATGAAGAGCTAGAAGTGGACATATGGTTTTTGCATGAAATCTATAAAAAGAAATACTCCTGGCCATGGTGGTATTCTGACTCTCCAGATATCTTGCAAGCCAGTAATCTGGAAAGTCTCCCTTATAGGAAGCTTGAGAAGCTATTCCATACAGCCTATGCCTCATTTTCTCTTTGATATCTCTTGTTTAAAATGATAAACTATTTCAAAACTCAACTTATCATCAACTTGAGACAGAAACTCAGATATAAGTGACACTTTTAAGAATTGCTTGCAAGGTGAATGGTGCATCCATTGGGAAGATTGGGGCTATTTTTGGTATCATAAATAATTCAGTTTCTCTATATACACAGAGTAACTTTATGACTAATAAAGTTTCAGGACACATAAATCTCATGGAAAAATGAATAGGAAACTATTGAGATATCACAAGTAATGAAAGATTAAGGCTTCCCTTGTTGCATTGTTTTTATTGATTTTAGATTTTTTTTCATTATTAAAAAGGCTTCCTAATAAGGGTGAGCTGAATATGACCAAAAAAGGAAGTATATTTGACTATACTTTGGCTCATTGCCATAATATAAAAGATCATTACTTTGAATCAAGGGCATGATAGACAATGATCATGACATTTTATAGTTACTTCATGTCAGTCCAGCTAGTATGAAATTTCAATCAGAATTTAACTTCATTTCATGCAGAATTTCCAGGATCTGTACATGAATCAAGTGTATATCAGAATATGAGAATTCATAAAAGGCTTCAAAGATATTCCTCAGAAAAGAAATACCTTTTTCCTCACTTGGCCTAAGAAAGCTCAATGATCATTAATCCAGAATATAAAGGAAATTCAGCACATGATCCAGATGATATCAAATTCATCTTCAGTCTTGCAAAATAAAAAATAATAATTGAAAATCCAATTGGAATACCTGAAGGATGAGGGTAATCCCTCAAAGAGATTTGAAATCAAATTCAAAATTTAAAAATAATCCAAAGATTCATTTATTGGTTTTTCAGCTGTTTAATTCTTCATAATATCTTGGAAAAAATTGATGATGAATGGGATGTTCAAGAAAACAATGCAACAGCCTTTCAAGATGTACACAATTTGGTAAGTAATGTTCAAGTCTTCAGAAAGTGAAAGCAGATTAAGCATTTAGTATTGGCATGGAGTGAAATGATTAATCAATATATTGGGATCCTTTAATAGTCTTTTTAATGTCATAAGAAATATCAGAATCATTCAAAAGAAATCTGAATGAGTATTTATTTAATTTAGCAAGGTGGTTGAAAAGATATATTTGAAGGAAGAATTCTTAATTCAATTTCTATTCAATTGTTTTATAATAATGTTGTTGTTAAATTTCAAAGGGTAAGCAAAAAGATATTGAAAAGTATAGAAGATTCTATTTACAATGGAGATTGGATCAAAGGAATGATAGTATCGAAATGCTCTTTTTATAGTATATGTAAATTCTACTTGGTCTATTATTGATTGAGTTGAGTGCTTGAGCTGATTTGAATGCCACCAGGCTGATTTGGCTGATTTATGATAAGATATATTAATTCCTTTGAAAAGAAACTAAGGTTATCTATGAGAATGAAATAATTTGAAAAATATCATAAGGATGAAGACTGACAATGGGTAGTTGTTTCTATTTCTATTTGGAATCCTCAAAAAATGATTATTGTGTAACAATTTCAATCTGACTGATAGATTATAGCCCAAAGTTTATTGTTTTGCAAATTCAATTACAAGCAGCACCAGTCAGAATAAAATGAAACAAATATGTCGCAATAGCTATTAGTAATATAGATAGTAAGCTTCCATATCTAAGAAAAATAATAATAATAAAATGTGTCAGAAGAAAAATTGATGTTAGTTTTCAATCAAAAATTAGAGAAAGAAGGAGTTGAAATATAATGAAAGGCATTAATAGGATATGTAGCCCTCAATCTTGGATACAATCATATAACTTTCACTTTGCAGATTTACAATGCAGAACAGAGCTGAAAACAGGTTTGAAAAAGGATTATTTTCTCAAAAAATTAGAGGTTATTATCAAGATGAAGATATTGGTTCTGATGAATTAATTAAATTTAAAAAAAAGAAATGAGATCATAGATTTTTCATATCAATAATGATCTGATTGGTGGGAAGCTATTTGATTGAAATAAATTATTTTTATAATAATTAAACCTATGGATGATTGTCAGGCTGAGTGTATGATGAAGGTGTAATAAGGCTATTTACAACTTTGACTATGACTGTGACATGGTAAAATTGATTAAAAGTGGATGGATTATAGATAATAAAGGTTTAAAATGGAGTAATAAGGGCTTTACTACTATAAAATAGTGGTGGTGAGCACTGTTGAAAGCCCTGGGTGCAGTCTTACCAGTTGGGTTACTATAATAAGAGCTACAATACTAAAGTTTAAAGTCTAACCTGATTATTTTCCAATATTATAACTGTTTTTGACAGCTGTACTATGTAGGAATTCAAGATAAGGATGAGGAAACCTTTTCTGGGGGAGAAAAGGCCCCTTTTTATCCTAAATCTGGGTGAAAAAGTCTTCTAAACCTTTCCATGTAGAGGAAGTGAAGATTTTTCTCTCCCAAGGACTGGCTTGTGGTTTTCACAAGACCTGTATAGCCTTTATTGGGCTCAGATGTTGTTTTGAAACCACATCTAGGTGGTTTTCACCATTACAGGGTGAAAATTTTCATCTGGGGACCACACAGCCCTCTTCTGACATGTATTACACATAGAATGCTTCACAGAACCTGTATGGGACCCCAGTATTGAGCAAACTATGAGGTATTGAAGTATAAACAAGCTTCTTTGTCTGTTTGACACCTCATAATCAGAGTTGTGGGATATTATCCCACGGTAAAGGTGTATTGGTCTAATGATAGGATTTTGATATTTAAACTACCATAGATTTGTCAGTTTTTGAGATATCAAGCTCAAAGCTGGTTCATTGTGTAGCCCTGGGTGCAATCTACACAATGGTACCTCATTTGGTATGGGTAACATTAAATTTGGCAAAGCTATGCCATGTACAAGTTTTGTTATTCATACATATGATTTTCTCAACATCTGTATGGAGCTTATTTGCTCCATAGCTTTTGTTCTAGATGAGATCTGGAGAAATGAAAGGCACCATCAGATAGCCCTGAATTGCTCTTTCCAAAATAACCCCACATCAAGTATCTAACACCGAAATTGTAGAAGTCATATAAGCAGTGAATATTTTGTTCACCCTTATCTTACATTATTTTGGCCATAACATCTGTAATTTTGGTGTTAGCTCAATTTGGCTAGTACCATTGGATAGCCCTGACTTAGAGCTTCAATTTGAATACCCACACTACATGCATATGCATGACGATCCTTCCCCTATCGTCACCTGGGGGATTTTTGGCCCTCGCGCGCCCCCACGGAAGTGGCAGTACCAACGACATCATACATCCTGTCGTCGTCATCTCACCACTCTCCAATTTCCTTTCTGCGTAATCTGTTTTTTGCAATACTTTTTCTATTTGTGACCTCCTAATTTTTCTTACTCTTTGGCTTTTTTCCTTGAAAACCCATCTCAGCACAAAACTTTACTTACATCAAAGAAATGGAGCTTTGCAATTGTCGCAAATGTTCTACTCATACCTGGATCGATTCAAGTGGGACTACCCAGAAAGGCCAACTTTTATCAAGCCGTAACAAGCGCAAACATCAACGCAATGATTATTTCCAATCAACTGCCTCAATTATCCATCAAAAACACAAGCAATCATCTGATTTACCTATGTCGACAACTGATGGCTCAGAAACTGAGGAGTCAAATGATGATATGTCCATCCATTCGGATTTGGAGGTTCAAAACAATTTAACAGGTAAGTACTTTCCTGTTAACTAATTGTGTTGCAAAATTCACTCATGTTTTGTCATTGCAGTTATTGTTTCGATTTTCATCTGCTGGCTTCATCTCATCTGTTCCTGCAGCCTGGAGACATGTCGTATTGTACACCAGTTTATAATTGCAATTGTTGCAGCTGCTCAAAGAGACAATCGTCCAGACCATCAATTACCCAAGGATTTTTGAACGATGTCAAAGATCTTACGTATTCAACCCCAACTAAAGGAGCTAGTATGTTGTGAGACATGCTACAGCTTATATGAAGGTGCAAACACCCCAATGTATTGTACCTACCAACCTTTTCCAAAAACCTCTATTTGCGACACACCATTATTTCGAGTAAAAACACCCTTCAGCACAATACAGAACCAAGGACTCAGGCAAAGTAGCTCATCAAGATATAAGAATAACAACCCTTCAATAATTCATCTTCCGAGGACAATTTACTACACCCAAGACATAATTGAATGGGTAAAATGGCTTTTAGGGCTACCAACAATTGAAGCCGAAATTATTAAATGGCAGAATGAAGTTTCAAAAATGCCCTATGTGAATGACGTTCAACAAGGACAGGCATGGAAAAAGCTTCAATGGACAAACCATGAAGAAGGTCAATCAAGCAAACTTTGCCTGACATTTTCACTCTTTATCGACTGGTTTAATCCAAGAGGAAACAAGCAAGCAGGTAAGCAGGAATCAATGGGCCTCAATCTACCTCCAAAGCTCCGCAACAAGGCAGCCTATTCTTTTGTTTTTGGTATAATACCTGGTCCAAACTCTCCCAACACCGTAACAATCTCAAACATACTCAGACCACTCAGTAATCAACTATTGGTGCTTAAGGATGGTGTGCGAATTCCAACTTTTTCAAACCCTGAAGGTAAGTACATTTACCTACAACTTCTACCATTGATTGGGGATTTGGTTGCAATTCACAAGACTTCAGGGGTTGCATCCCATTCGGCCAATTACTTCTGCCCTTGGTGCACTGCCCAACTTCCCGATCTACAACTAATGAAACTTGGAGAAACAAGGAATGGGCTGGACATTTTAAGAGCAGCTGAAGATTGGAAGAACTCAAAAACACTGAGCGAGCAAAATGATATTCGTAAGAAGACAGGGGTATGATGGTCTGAGTTGAATCGTTTACCATACTGCAATCCTAACATGCATCTTGCATTGGGGATTCTTCATAACTGGCTGGAAGGGGTTCTTGCTGAACATTTTAGGTTTCGCTGGGGATTCCAAGATGAGACACAAGAGAAGAAGAGGGCACTTAAAGAAGAAACAAGAAAAAAAAGAAGATGCTTAAACAATCACCAAGAAGATGATTTGGATCAATAGAGCGATGAGTCAGAACATGAAAATGATTTGGAGCTCGGACAGGGCATTGGTGGGGGGCTCTTTACAACTGAAGACATCAAGATGTTTCGTTATATTTTGGAAGATGTAATCCTGCCGACAGGGGTAGGAAAGTTACCAAAATTGTTGGGGGCATCAAAAAATGGAAGACTTAAGGCTTCTGACTGGCTGACCTTATTTGAACTCGTCATTCCCTTGATATTTTTAGAGATTTTTTTTCATGGGGAAGAACCAATCTCACCCAAATCAAAACGTGGCCAATTCCTCCAAAACACAGGCGACTTGGTGCAGTGCACAAGAATTGTGTGCACTAGGGTGGTGAGGGATGGTCACGCAGGACGGTTTTCAAATGCATATGCAAGATACACTCAATCGTCAAAGATTTTGTTCAACAATCCGATTGTGAAGCCTAATCATCATTATGCACTCCACATTCCTCAACAGCTCAAACTTTGGGGGCCATTATTTGGGGTTGCAGAGTTTGCTGGTGAGAGACTTATTGGGATATTACAGAAAAACCCAACAAATAATCGGATAAGTAAGTTTTGATGATTTGAATAACTTTCCTTTAATCAATGTCAGCCAAAATGAATTTTGTGTGGTTTGTGCAGGCGAAATACATGGCACACTTATGAGAAGAGTTAATGGACTTCAGAAGCTTATAGCTGGTCATCCGCAGGTTAATGAGGTTTTGGAAGGCCAAACTGAAGAAAAGGAGGGGGGCAACTATAATTTCATGGAGATGGAACAATGTGTTTATGTAGCAATGATGCAAATGCTCACAAAGGAGGGGGTGAAATTTTGGCGCTGGAACGACTTCCCTCATCCGCCTGGTGAATTTATCCTCTCACGTTATGCTAGGCAGATTCCGTTCACCAAATACCAGGACAGGAGGATTTCAACCACGGCTCCAAATAATGTCCTTTTTTTAAAACTCCATGGTCGTATTGAGTATGCAATGGTGAAGGGTATATTTCAATTTCGAGGAATCAATGCAAAAAAAGAGGTGGCAGTCCACGTTGATCGCATTGATCCTATTTTCACCCACCAAAAATTTAAACCTGGTGAATTGGGCTATTATACCCAAATTCTTGGTGTGGTCCCTGGTCGATTCGGCACCCTAAACAATGACTACATGATCCGCCCATCTCAGATCCTTGGGAATGCCGCCTCTCGCTACCTACCTCCTGAATCATTCGGAATCATTTCAAATGGAATCCTGGTCTGCCCTCACACCCATTACATCTGAGCCTCATGTTTCACTCTTTCCCCTACTTCATCTTGTACATATGCTTGTCAATCACTCTCATTCATGTCTCTTTTTCCTACGTTGTGCAACAAGATATCGATTGCACTTTTTTCTATTTACAATCTCTTCAAACTTCCCTCTTTTCTTCCCATCGTCCATTCTGAATGACCATTCACACTTCAATACCTTCCATTCCCTCAGCCTCTTCAGGCTCACTTTCTCCACTACTTTCATCATCACTGACACTGCTCTCCCCCTTGTGTATCAATTCATCATCTTCATATGAGTATTCTCCTGGTGCATACAGCCCATCATCTTCCTCTTCTGAGCAGTCTGGGCTGGGACCTTCAAGATCAATACTTTCGCCCTCGCTTTCTTCCTTTGCGCTCTCATTGCTTTCAAACTCTTGTAGCTCATATGGCTCAACCACTATATCCCAATACTTTTTGAAAAGTTTTTATCTGATATTTTCTCATCTGGATGGCGTTTAGGCTTTAAGCATTCCTCTGGGGTAAGCAAGAATGCGACATTATTACAATCAGCCATAGCCTCCTTCTGAGAATGTTCCAGCTTTTTAAACCACTTGATGCTGTAAAAGTCAATTGGAAGGCCCTTTGGTGGCTTAACTATAGTTGATTCGATTGGTATCTTTGGTAAGCAACGGGTATGTTTGCGGGTAATGCTCCCTTCATTTCTTTCTGCTTGGACCATGGCTTCATCAAGTCTTCGGAAAAAGATATTGGCCTTACGAGAACAAAACTGTAATGTCTTGATGACATAGACCTTTTTCTTCTCATCATATTCATCATCGCTGTGCACTCCAATTTCCTCAATGATTCTCTTATATCGTTTGGGCAGCTTGTTGACAATAGCATAATCTAGCCTAGAATCACGAAGCTAACAATAAAATTACATCAGTAAGTTCCCATCCTCTGACAATAAATTTGTACTCACACGTGACCTGTTTTTGCTCCACAGCTTCCTTTGTGCATCCAATTTCAAGCTTCCCTCAGCCCTTTGTTCCCGATCAAATTTAGCTTTCATAACATAGTGGACGAAGTGGTCATATGATTTTTGTAGGAGCAAGGAGTGCATCAGGTATGAATGGTTCAATGACATGTAATCATATGCCCCTGCCACTGAAATCTGTTGAAAGGTAGTTACAGCAACAATCCGACAAGCAACGTTGTACAGTTCATCACGATTCTGGGCCAAATTAGGACACCAAACTGTGATACCTAGCCTTGCAAGTGCTCCATGAATAAACCCAACATAGGTTTCACTGAGATTGGCAATTCCTCGTCCAAGCTTGCGTTTTTGGAGCTTCTGACGGGCCAAGGTTAGTATTTCCTTTTCATCAATGAGGTTGGGTGCTGACGAATCCTTTATAATTTTTTCAATATCACCCTCACTTGAAAACTTCCGATAAAACTGCGCCAATGTCTCTTCTGCAGGTGCTGTTGGAATAGCGTTCTGCTCTACCACACCCCAAAGGACTTTAATATGAACATACAAGGCCTCCTGAAAATAAATGAGGTAAGTATAATGTTTTAGAGTATGAACAAGAGTGCTTTCTTACTTTAACACCTCGGAAATCAGCAGGGAAGTCAGCTGTTTGCATTTGTAATGGGTTTTGTTTCACAGGTGATTTTGTTGTGGTGGGCTTTGTTGAGGATGTGGGAGTTGCTATAGACTTTCCTCGCCGTGGAGAACTGGTGGATGGTGGTGGCTCAGAAATGGCACGTTGGGAATTCTTGTTTTTTGTGGATGGTTTCGGTGAGGGTTTTTGTTTGGTGTCAACTGTAACCTTAGACTTCTGGGAAACAGAGCTGACTTTCATTCTATCAACGTCATCCTTCAAATTGCTTATCTGAGATGCAAGTGACTGTTGTAATTGAATGAGGCTAGCTAGCATATTTGGAACATCAGGGGTTGTAGTCAACATCATTGTTGGGTTGGAGTTGTCATTAGATTGGATGGGTTCCATTGTGGAAATAAGAAATTTTTGACGATAACAATTTGAAATGAGTGAAGTGAGATGCTTAACAGACAAACATTTGTTGTATTTATACAAAAGTTTAACAAAACAAACACAGAGGCAAAATAAATCATTGTAACCTGTTGGCTTCACTAATTGTGAACTGTCATCATCAAAAGGGTAACAGCTTGTCAGGTAACTCATCGTAATGGAAATGCAGCACAGGCCCAGCTTACAACTTGAAACAAGTGTCAATGCAACAATGGCAGGTTAACTGTATTGACGCTGGGAAAGCATGTAGTGACGGTTGCAGTGACGTGCATTTTATAATTACATGTAAACACTGTATCCTCAGGGTGACGATGGACACTACATCGTCATGCATATGCATGTAGTGCCATTTGCCAGGGTTAAGCCTCTTCCTCTGGATTTTAGATGAGAGGTGAAAAATAAGGTTTATACTCAGCAACAACTTTGAGCAGGAATAACTTTGTTATTCCTTGTCCTATGATGATGGGACTTGTGTATTTGGAAATTGGTGGATTTCCTCTTTCTTTTGATACCTTCTGAGCTGATTTGGCTCAGCTCCATGTTTTGGTGGTATCTTGGCTTTACCATTGGTTTATGGTATTTGGCTGTCATACTTGTGCTCTGGTTTTGAGTCACAGGCTGACAATAATCATCAAAATAGTAATTCTGTATCCAGTGGTTGTTGAAAATCATGTTGCAAGCATATATTTTTTCTTTTATGTTTCCCAGTGTCCATGTTAGTTGGTTGCACTAATATTTGATTGATTTCAAGACTTCTTATTCACCTCAGCCACTAGCTGTTGAAATCCATTTTGTTTTGAGGAAGGTGGCCAACCTATGGAGGTTGTTCCCAAGGTTCCACAAAAAGAATCAAAGTTGGACTTCACTGAAAGCCAATTAATCATATACAAGTAATTGGTAGTTGTCAAATGGCCTGATGATTTTGAATTGGGTGGTACTATTTTTGAGGAGTTCAATTGATATGATGATTGTTTGCATGGCATACTGATGTGTAATATTGAATGATTGATTTCCAAGTGGTTGGGAATGAAATGAACAAAAACAAGGCTAAAAACTCAAAGAAATAATAGGTTTCAACTATTTGATTTTTGAAGCAGGACTTGGGTTAAATCCCAGGGGAACTCGATTAAAACAATTCAGCATTTCAAGAATAAAAATCAAGGCTTTTAACCTCAACATTGCAGTCAAAATGTTGAATAAGTGGAAGCCCGTGTTTTGCATATTTGAACCACCCTATTTTTGGCTTTGAATTCCCTATTCCTTTTCCTTTTCCATTTATTTGGTTTTCTGACTTTCTGAACCACCTCTGGGGCTACAGTGCTACCCCAGGCACTGAGGCTTTGAGCCCCAAAACAAGTCTTCGGCCAGATTCAGAAAAGGTGTCTTCATGGGGAATCCACAAAGACCCAGGGCCAGGTGGCACCCCTACATCACTAATTAGCAACCAGATTTTACCATCTTTCAAGCAATATTGCCTTTTAATCCCAAATTTTGAAGGCTTTGAAACTGAAGCCATTCAAACTTTCCTTCAACAGAGTACTTTAGACATGCATTTTGTTTAACATAAGTCCAATTGTACAGTACTCTCTTGTTGATCACAAGAAAGCATTGGTTGAGCAAGTAATCAGTCAAATTTTATAGGATTTTTAACTCTAAGCAGAGCTAGAGCCCTAGAAGACTGAGAAAAAGTCTCTGCTGTAACCTTTGCCTTGGTTGGATTCAGAGTGTCCTTGCTTCGACTCCGGCATCGACCCTAACCGAGTCCACTGCGATCTTTGGCCTTTTCAACGATCATGGTCTTGTCCTCGGCTCGAGCTCCACTCACCGAACCGAACACTAATCTCTCGTTCCTCATCGGTCGGCTATCAGAAACCAAACAAAGTGTTCCGAGTCTTCCGCTCCGTTCCAGATTTTGCCCCTGGCGCATTATCCGATCTTGCACCTGTCTTTAATCTCTTCATGCTCAGATCCGCTCTCGCACACTCCGCTGGCAGATCTCTGAGTCGTCCATCGGATGGCGGACGCCCTGCTTCTCTGCATCAAAAATATTCCCCGCAGTCAGCTAGTGATTGTTTTGAGCAAGCTCTGATTGTCACCGTCGAGCCTCAAAGATCTTTCAGAGTTTATTTTACTCCTCCAAAGCCATCACATACCCTCACCAAAACTCCGGTCTGTTCCTTTTCACATCCGCCCGTCGTCTTCGTCTTCCATCATGGTGCTGGTTATTCTGCCCTGAGTGCTGCCTGCTTTGCCAAAGAGGTTCGCTCTCAAAGTAATGGTGAATTTGGCGTTTTGAGCTTCGATTGCCGAGGTCATGGTCCGTCACTTTTTGCTCTTCGACTATTCCCCCAATAGTTCTAAATTTGTTGCCCCTTTTCTCCCTCTTACCAAGGCAGCTCCCAGGTTGGCTCCATTCAGCCAGCCGATTTATCCTTGTTGACTCTTGCAAATGATTTGGTGGACCTATTACGCACTATGTATCCCAATAGGCAACAAGCTCCAGCTTTTGTCTTGATTGGTCATAGTATGGGTGGCGCAGTCGTCACTGAAGCATGTGCTTCTATTCAGGCTCAAGTTGGGCGCGTTCTGGGCCTGGTGGTCTTAGATGTAGTCGAGGGTCAGTAACTACTCAATGGATTCAGCTTTTTTGCTCTGCTATTCCCATCGCCGTCGAATCGGTCCTTCAATTTAGATTCAATCTTAGCTGTGGTTTATTGGTTAGGTACGGCCATGAGCTCATTAGCTAGCATGATGCCACTTGTTGAATCTCGACCCTCAAAGTTTTCATCCCAGGCTGAATGCATCAAATACCAGTTCGTATTCCCTCTCATTCTTCAATAATCAATCTATCTACTCTTGTTACAATTGATGTTCTTCCTTTTTGGTTTCACAGTATTGACTCTCATACAATCCGAAACTTGGCCTCCGCTTGTATTTCTGTGCCTGGTATAGTCAAAAAATGCTCTTCTCCGGTGACCGACGATCCTCCAGCAGATTCGACCTCTGAGCATGAAAGTCCTCAAAATGAATATTTTACATGGATTACCGATTTACGCAGTAGTCAGCCTTACTGGGAAGGTAACTAATCTTTTAAGAATCAAATTACATCTCACAAATTACATTGACAATTTAACCTACCCAGGTTGGTACAGTGGCCTATCTAAAAAATTTCTGAGTCAAAGGACAGCCAGGCTTTTAGTTTTGGCTGGTGCCGACCGATTAGATAAAGAGTTGATAATAGGCCAGATGCAAGGTATAATTCATAAAGTGATTTCTTATAATCTGTTTGTTGATATACTCTGTCTTATTCCCTATTCATGGTTTTTTTTTATTAAGGAAAATACCAATTGTCGGTATTGGCCAATGTTGGGCATTGTATTCATGAGGATGACCCCGAGAAACTGGCAGAAATCGTCATAACTTTTGCCCAGCGCAATGACACAATGGGTAGTGAAGAAATCCTTGCCCGGTTGGGCAAAAAGCCATTTGTACCATCAACTCCACTTTAAATTTGTCCTTGTCATTTTATGTATTAATTCGCTGTAAATGCAATCATGCGGGCCCTTCCTAATGAACATATGCGTCAAAACGGCTTTCCTACAAGCTCAATTATCGCAGGCATCCTACCAGAAAACATCATCACCGCTTGGAAATTCTTTCAATCTTTCTCCTCAGTGGGAGGATTATAGTTTGTTTCGTCAAATGATCAAAGATCTGGTCAGAGCGTAATATGGCAATGGATCTCATTTATGCACATGAACTTTGCATGTACCTACAATACTGTAAATCCAGAGGCCTTTTGATTACCTTTGATCATCAACTTTAATTTATGTCATGATAGTAAAACAGGAAAAAAATATTCCTTAGAATTTTGATTCCTATTAGGTTTTGCTTAGTCTGCTTACTTTTTCAGGCTGAAGTGATTGAATTTACTTTTGAACATTATCGTACATTTGTTTAACCTTTTTTTTGGCTGCCCTCATGGTTTTTGTTAGGAAGTTGTACATGTTTTGCTAAGCAGCTTTTAATTTTTCTGACAACTTATATGTGTATGTATATCAAAGCTATCTAATGCTTTTGTTTTGAAGAACTATTTTCCATATTTTTTCTATTTTTTTTTAAAATAAATGTAATAAACTTTCTTTTCTTTATATATACAGTATGTTAAGAATCATAATTTCTTTTGCTTTGATTAAATTTATTATTATAATTCAATCTTACACTCTTGTTATGATTGCTCATTCATTCACTCATTTTGCATTTTGAAATAAGTTCTTAAGAAATAAAAAAATTAAATACTAAGAAACTGATTTTTCATTTCTTGAATAAAAAATTAATGAGGAAGAGCTTGGTGCTTTTTGAGTATGTATATATATATATATCATTTAATTTAGTTTTCAAATGTTTCTGAAGAACTTCAAAATTGTGGACTGTAAATCTTGATTTTTCTTCCAAAAACTGAAATATTTATTTTTCTGAATTATTTTAAATCATAAAGCTTTTGAATTCCCTCATAATGAAAAAAATAACAAACTAAGAGAAATAAAAGGTAAAATGAATGGGATCTTGTGTTTCCTGTTTTTAAAATTTAAGCAAAAAAAAAAAAACATTATAATAATACTTAATGGATAGATATATATGTTCTATACAAGAACATTTATCAAAAAATATATTTAGGATTATTTTGATATTTAAGCATTAAAAGATCTTTTTAGATTCAATTTTACTGATTGAATTTGTGTTTCTTATTTTTAATCAATTTTTTTAAGAAAATATAAGAATTTTTGAGAATAAATTTAAGTGAAGCTAATATTTTACTTGAAAAGAATTTCTTTGATTTTGCCAAATGCAATTTTTTTGTTTTCTAATTTTTATTTTCAATTAAAATGAATGAATAATTAATGGGATGATAAGAAAACCAAAGAGAGTTTTCTGATAGAATCAACTTCAATTGAAAAAAAAAACATACAAAAAAATTGAATTTAAGGGAGCACTATTCTCCAGATATCAAGAGACTTGGGCAAATGGCATAGGAAACACTGTTGAGGGTTTCCACCAACAGAGTTCTGTGTCAGTATTCATTATCCTGAGTCTTGAGGTATTACTACACACCGAAAAAGTCCAACAATAGAACTATAATGGCCTTCCAAATATAAAAATACCTTAAGAAATATAGAAATTCAAAACCAATCATTCTTTTAGGAGGAAAAATCATGAGCTCTTTAAGTAAGAAGATCCATTAATTTAATTTCAGATTTGGAATCTATCTTGAAAAATACCAAGACTTACTGAATGAGGTGCATAGGACCAATTTAACACCATGAGATGTGTAAGTGGAAAACAATTCAACAATGCATTATGAACACCATATAGGAAAACAAGAAACAGTCACACATTAATTAGTATTCATGTTAAACATTCTTAAATCATTCACAATTAGTATATTGGTACATTAAGCTTTGGCACACCAACTCTAAATTATATATCTAGCACAAGGAGCAGCTATTGAACTCAAAAATATCTTAGATATAGCCACCATAAAAGCACTTTTTAAAGATGAAATATTTAGTATTTATTTAATTGAAACTACTTTACATGTATACTTGTCTACTAGGTCTCAAAGCCATAAATCACAAGAGAATATCAAGTCTATCTTTGACATTCAAAAGAGATAGTTAAGTACTTTATCTCCTTGAATCATAAAAAATAGCCATTGTTTTACTTAATTATAACAGAATATATCAATAAGAGTACTTTCAGCTAAATTAATAATTTAATTATAGATACAAGAAAGCTATCATCTTTCAAATAGAAAAAGCCTCCCTGTAAACAGTTCTTAAAACTCTGTAAATTCACCAAAATAATCCTCATATTGAAATAATCTGGAATTTTATAACTCCATGACTTAAAGAGTCATATAGTATCATATTAAAGAAATAATGCTAATTTCACATGCTCAATCAGTATCCATATGAATTTTGATATAAGCTAGATTGAATTTGATGTGAAAAATGGAAAGTTCAATATTCAACATAAGATCTGATTAGGGTGTGTCAAAGTTACCAAATCCCACCTTAAAATAACATGTGATATGGTAACCAAATTTCACATGAAAAAACATGGTTTTTCCACTGCAAAAATCAATGTTTTTTTTAACTTAGTCCCCTATTATTTCAGCAAAATCACAAGTAAATGAGTTTTACCCAAAATTAACACCTCAAGGACTTTGATTTTTGAAATTTCCAGGCTTAACCTCCTTTATTTTAATAAATAAATTCTAATTTATTTCAACTAGTTTTATTACATTTCTCTTCCAATTGGATCAAAATTCCCCAACCAAAAGGTCATTAAAGCAAGACCATTCAGAAGCCCAATTCTGCACACCCACATCAATCAAGATATTTAGCTCACCCAGACAATATCAATATAATAAATTGGCTGTCAATTAATTCAAATTTTGAGGCATGTTTTGGTGTAAGTGGTTTAAAATGGATTGGCCAACCACCATCATCCAAACAAAATGGGTTACTTTTTTTTTTACTTTTTTTTAATTTTTTTTAATTTTTTTTAATTTTTTTTAATTTTTTTTAATTTTTTTTAATTTTTTTTATTTTTTTTTAATTTTTTTTAATTTTTTTTAATTTTTTTTAATTTTTTTTAATTTTTTTTAATTTTTTTTAATTTTTTTTAATTTTTTTTACTTTTTTTTACTTTTTTTTACTTTTTTTTACTTTTTTTTACTTTTTTTTACTTTTTTTTACTTTTTTTTACTTTTTTTTACTTTTTTTTACTTTTTATACTTTTTTTTACTTTTTTTTACTTTTTTTTACTTTTTTTTACTATTTCCTTTACTTTTTTTTACTTTTTTTTACTTTTTTTTACTTTTTTTTACTTTTTTTTACTTTTTTTACTTTTTTTTTTACTTTTTTTTTAGTTTTTTTAGTTTTTTTTTTCAGTTTTTTTTTTAGTTTTTTTTTTTAGTTTTTTTTTTAGTTTTTTTTGTAGTTTTTTTTAGTTTTTTTTAGTTTTTTTTACTTTTTTTACTTTTTTATTACTTTTTTTACTTTTTTTTACTTTTTTTTACTTTTTTTTTACTTTTTTTTACTTTTTTTTACTTTTTTTTACTTTTTTTTACTCTTTTTTACTTTTTTTTACTTTTTTTTTACTTTTTTTTACTTTTTTTTACTTTTTTTTTACTTTTTTTTACTTTTTTTTACTTTTTTTTACTTTTTTTACTTTTTTTTACTTTTTTTTTACTTTTTTTTACTTTTTTTTTACTTTTTTTTTTTACTTTTTTTACTTTTTTTTACTTTTTTTTTACTTTTTTTTACTTTTTTTTACTTTTTTTTGACTTTTTTTACCTTTTTTTACTTTTTTTAATTTAATTTTTTTCTTCTTTAGGCCACCACCCTCTCCTAGCACCTTTAGTGCAATTGATTGTTTTTATTATTGTTTTGAATTTTTTTTCTTTTTCAGGTACCCACCCTCTCCTGGAACCTTTGGTGCAATGAATTCATTTCTTATTTCAAAATTAATTTTTATTAATTTGATTTTTCTAGGCCCCCACCCCCTCCTAGCACATTCATTTCAATTAGTTATTTTTTTTAATTTTTCTTTATTTTTAGACCTCCACCCTCTCCTAGCACCTTTGGTGTGATTTTTTTCAATTTCAAATTGATCTCTTTTATAATTTAGGCCCTCAAACGTTTCTTTTAGCTACCACACTCCCTCCTACTACCACCCAGTGCACAAATTGCACTTATATTCTTCTAGGTATGGTTTTATTTTTATTTCCATTTGCTTATTGTGCTAATTTTAATTTTAATTTTTGTTTTTTGAGTTTTTTTTTCAATTTGTAATTAGATTTTTGGTTGTCTGTTGATATGGTTATATTTCTTATAGAAATTTTTCATAATCAGCTACCTAAAGATTTACATTTCAATAAAATTGAAATTGAGGAAATGGTTGGGACTAAGATAGAAGAATATTTCCATAAATCCAGCTCATAAAACTTTTCTCAAAATAATGAACTGGTTAGGACTGAACCAAATATACATTATTGCTCAATGATATCTAACCTTACTCAAGCACAAAGAAGTCTAATCAAGATTAATAAAAAAGTAATGCCAAAGCTTCAAAATAATTCAAATAAATATAAATTTTCTTGTATGATCCAACTTGATAAAAAACCACCAAATTCATCATAGTTAAAGCTTCCAGAATCAAAAACTCTAACAAAACCATATTTAGTTGTTAATAAAATAATGAAACCTCTTTTACAAATTTTTATTCATAAGACTCATCCATTTGAAAATCCAACTCCCACTTTCAATCAACTTCAAAAATTAATTATAACATTAGCTCACTTTTCCAAGAATAGAAAGAAAGTCACTAATAATCCAGAATTATTTGGAAGTACTATTGGAGGATTTGGATTTTGTCAAGGATCATTTTAGAGCAGGAATAACTCTCTAAGGAAAGCTATCTGATGATGAAATGTGGAATAAATTGAAGGAATTTGATTGATATATTCATTAAAGGGTTATGAAATTTTCCAATAGATTCTGAAGATGATAATCAAGAAATAATACATAATTATACTTTACCCAATTTCAGTCAAAGGTAATGGAAAGCTTAAGAATGTAATCAAGCTTAAACCTCCCCCAATGAAATTATAACTAAAGATTCATTTTACAAGAAACCACATACTGATAAAAAGACCTTGAACCTTGGAATTATGGATTTTTTCTTTTATTCCAAAATCAGATTTCAAAACAATTCCTTCTTGCTTCCCCCCTCTGGTCATGGCCCTCACTATGCTAAACTTCAATTTGAGCTTGATTTTATGAAAAAACCAGGAATAATTGAAATTTTATGGAAAAACTCATCCATGAAGCATTACCCAACCAGACCACACAGAAAACATATCAATGATAACACTGTCACAAATTATGTTTTTTTTTTCAATAAATGAAAAATTATTCAATGTTGGGCCAAAATTTTAGATGATGGCTTTGAAGAAAAAAGAATGAAAAATATATGGGAAAAACGAAAATAATTCAAAGGATGAGAAAAGAGCTAAAAGGATTAGTATGTAGTTAATAAAATCTTTTTTGAGTTTAAATTGAGTTTTTTTCTTTTGAGGAAATCCACACTCTGCAGATGTTATGCAATAATGTGTGATATCTCATTTATTTTAATTACAATAGGTTATCATTGTTATATCAAAGGAATGTTTGAGGTTTGAATTTCTCTTGCATATTAACCATACCTTCTATCCTCTCCAGAACATTAAGTTTTTTTTCTTCAGGGGGTCATAATCATCATACAAGTTATACCATTGATCTCCAATTTGTGCAAGCATATTGTGTAATATGATACATGATACAACCCAATTTGCAGAATACTTTACCTTGCTCTGATTTCTCTAATGAATGCGCATATCCCCTTCAAAGTTCCAATTTCATGTTCAATCTGTACTTGAGATATAGCAAGACATTAATTGAACATTTTTTCTTCATTTTGAGATGCATTGACTTTATATGCAGAAACTATCCTTGGGGAGCTTGCATGGGCTGAATTGGGCAGAAGATACTGCTCCTGATAATAGTAATTTTGTGGAGATTTTGAAATTTGTATCCTTTAACAAACAATTGAGTCCTGCAGGGAGCCAGTGCACCAAAAATGAAATCAAATAAAATATTTGTTTATGCCACATACTATTTTTATTTGAATTGAGTGCCTGGGACAACTGAAATTAATTCCGAAAATCAATATTTGAAATTCAAATGAGCTGTATTACCTATTTTTATGGTCAAAATAAGCTTTTCCATCATTTGGGGGCCTTTGTGAAAGTGGTATGAGACTTCAATCTATGAATCCAGTGAATCCTGAAAATACCTCAGCCTGAATGACTCGTGAAGTTTTCTTCCTTTTTTGCAAATTGAGCCAGAAAATATATTTCCTTTGGATCTTTATTAAAACTGAACTCACCTTCTGTGTATATAATACAATGGCCCCATAGCTAACTCCAAACAAAATTCCAATCTTACCCAAATATTCTCCATGAGCATTTGATCCTAATCTTGCTAACTTCATTTTCAATTGTACTTCAGGCTCTCTTTTCTTATTCCTGGACAAAAATTTCAAAACTGCATTGTATTTAATTCTTGTAACTAATTTTGACAATGCATTATGAGTCATATGGCATAGCTGAAAAAAATCATTTAGTTTAGCGTTTTGAAAATCAATTGAGGTGGAAATGTGTTGTAAGGGTTGGTTTTTACAAGGTTGGATATATATTTGACTAAATAACAGATTTAGGGGGCAGTATCATATTTTATTTTGGAATAACTACTGAATTCCATGGCATCATCAAATTGAAGTGATCTCAATGAATGCATGATTGATCTCCAAGAAGAGGTTTTTGAAATAGTGATGGATTTGTTTCAGATTCTGGTGATGGAAAAAAAAATTTCTTCAGAGCTTTAAGAAAAAAATGATTTACTTCAATTAAATACGTAATTGGCTTATGAAGTTGCATGTGAATTCTAGTGAAGAAGATACAAAATTAATGGAGGATTTGCTACAAAAAATAAAGGTTTTTGTACCTTGAAATACCAAACCTCTTGAGTTGTGGGATTTCTTTTTGCACAAAAAAAGAGGTGGTATTTGGATCAAAAACATTGGTATTTAAGTTCAGGATTCAATACCTTTGACACCCCTCATTGTATATATTGATAGAGTTTAGCTAAATAATCTTTCTATTGCAATAAATGTTGAACCAATAGCAGTAACTGATAATTTATATGTTAGGATAAATACATGAAAGATTATGAAGGTATTCAAAGTAGGAATTGAATTAACTTGGTTGTTGCTATATATGGCTATAGTTTAATTTGATAATTAACTATGTTTTTTTTTACTGAAATGTGTACTGATTAATGAGCTTGTAAGCTGATGAATCTATACATGGGTTGGTATGGAGAATAATAATAAGTACCTTTAAAGCTTACTTATTCTCCTTCTCAATATTGGGGAGAAACAAGTATAACAGCTTTGTAGTTAAGCTGTTTAAATAATCTGTTAGTTAACTAATGAGAATAATAATATAATGTGTAATACTGTATCTACCTTTCTTCAAGTCATGAACTGAAATTCTTTGAAATTATGAAAGATTAAATGATCCAATAAGATAAAAGGAAACTGTGAGCCTGTGACACAGAACCAGAGCACAGGAATGACAGCCAAATACCATAAACCAATGGTAAAGCCAAGATACCACCAAAAAATGGAGCTGAGCCAAAGTAGCTCAAAAGGTATCAAAAGAAAGAGGAAACTGACCTCTTTCCAAATATACAAGTCCCATCATCATACAACAAAGAACAACAAAGTTATTCCTACTCAAAGTTGTTGCTGAGCATAAAGCTTAATTTTTACCTCTCATCTGAAATACAGAGTAAGAGGCTTAACCCCATCAAATTGGTATTCCAATTGAAGCTCTAAGTAAGGGCTATCCAAGGGTACCAGCCAAGCGGAGCTAGCACCAGTATTACAGAAGTTATTGCCAAGTTCAGGCCAAATAAGGGTGAATAAAACATTCACCTCTCATCTAACTTCTACAGTTTTAGTGTGAGATACCTAAAGTGGGGTCTTTTTGGAAGGAGCAAAATAAGGGGTAGCTGATGGTGCCATTAATTTCCCCATATCTCATCTAGAGAAAAAGGTATAAGGCAAACAATCCCAATACAGCTTTTTGACTAAAACACGCATATGTACAAAATTCTTGTACATGGCATACCTTTGCCATCTTTAATGATAGCATAATCAAATTAGGTACCACTGTGTAGAACACATACAGGGATGCAAACTGAACCAATTTTGAGGTTGATATCTCAAAAACTGACAAAGCTATTGCTGCTTTAAGGTCAAAATCCCACAGTTTGGCCAATACAGCCTTACCATGGGATAATATCCCATAACTCTGATTATGAGGTGTCAAACAGACAAATAAGCTTGTTTCTACTTCAATACCTTATATTTCATTCAATACTGGGGTCCCATACAGGTTCTGTTCAGCATTATACATGTCATACATGTCAGGTACAGGCTATGTGATCCCCAGATGAAAGTTTTCACCCTGTATTGGTGAAAACTGCCCAGAAGTGGTTTCAAAAACCACATCCAAGCCCAATACAGGCTATAAAGGCCTTTTGCAAACCACAATCCTGTCCTAGAGAGTGAAAATTCTTCACTTCCTCTATGTGAAAAGGTCTAGCGGCCTTTTCACTCCATTTCAGGATAAAAGGAGGCCTTTTCACTGCCAGAAAAGGAATCCCCATCCTGCTCTTCAATTCCTATATAGTACAACTGTCAAAAACAGTTATACTCTCGGATAAGAACCAGCTTATACTTTAAACTTAAGTATTGTAGCTCTTATTATAGTAATCCAACTGGTAAGACTGCAGCCAGGGCTTTCAGCAGAGCTCACCACCACTATATCATTACAGTAAAGCCCTTATTATCTTATTTCAAGCTCTTATTACAATCAAAAAATCTTTTTATTACCATTTTTACCATGTCACAGTCATAGTTAAAGCCTGTAAATACATTTATACACCTTTATCATGGACTCAGCCTGACATTTTGGGGGCCTGGCCATGTTTTTTTTAGCTTTTTGGACCTTATAAGTGAGTTTTTCTCTTATTTTCTTTATTATGACAAATTGTTTTATCTTTTCAGGCATAATTATTTAATAAAGATATATATAATATATATGTTATATATGTTTTTACGGTGGTATATGTCATATACCACCATTATTTATCTTCTTTAATCACATTGTGGAATGGTTGATTATAACTTAATCACCACAGAAACACTTATCTTTGGCGTGTTTTTGATATAAGAACACTTTAAGCCATTAATAAGGTCATTTTTTTAATTAAATAAGGACACCTCTTACTGTGAAAACAACAGTTGAGGTGTGGTTGGGTGTATTGTTAATTCAATTAACCTCTTACATACCACTTTCATCAGATTATATTTGCTAATTAAAAGTGAATCTGTGACATACTGGAATACAAACAGTGTACCAGATATCTGTAAGCTGTATTTCTGATGTGAAACTTTTAATTCAATTCCACTGTCATTATACAAGGGCATATTGTAGTAACATACAAGCTGTGAGCCTGTGAGGTATGTTTAACATACCCATAAGGCCACAAATGATTTTATAAACAATTAAATTTGTCTTAAACAGACTTTTTAGTTGAATTTAAAATAAAAAATAATAAAAAATAAGTATAACTTTTTTTTGGATAAACAAAGTTATAATTATTATGTCATTTTTGGATTCTACACCAAAAATAACCTAGGGTACACCCATAGGGTGTTATACCCAAAAACACTTATTTCTTGTGTTATTAGAAGATTTAAGAATCTCACAGTACTAATGTAACTTTTTTAACATTTTTTAAAAATTGTTAAATTTAAGCTTAATTAAGCTTAAATTTAAAGTTACATAAGGTTTATGCAACTTTACCAAAATTTTAGTTAAAATTAAGGTGTGGTGTATATTTACTGAATTGGCTAAGGATTTGCCATACAGAATGTAAATCCTGCGTGAGCTCAATTTAAAAGGGTTTAAGGCCATAGTATGGCTTTAAATAAATAAAAGGGCAAAATCCACGCAAAAAGGTGGGACAAAGGAAAAAGACCAAATAGAGCTGGGGTACCCAACTTTTTGGATCTGCAATGATTCAATTAAGGTTGTCCACCTGTATTGGAGGATTTTCAACCTTATTTAAACTTTAAGATTAGACTTTGATCCAACCTTAAGGTTTAAACTGGTTTTATCCTAAATTGGACAGGAATTTCAAGCTGCCAAGAGGGTAAATCCCAATAAGCAGGCTTGGAATCAAGGTTTTAAGAACTGTCAAAGCTTAATCAAGCTTAAAAAGCTTAAATAAGCTTAAAACTTTAAGGTTTCAATCATCAAAACCTTATCAAAACTTAAGGTTTTGTGTGTATTGCTATTTTACGTGGAAAAATAGTAATAACTTCAAAAATTCATTAAAAATCCAAATCTTAATGGATTTGCTTGAAAATTTCACACAGCTTAGAATTTAATATTATCAATATATAAATTAAATTTTAAGTATCTTTTATTAATAGGTTTCCTGGGTAATTAGCCTGGAAAATTACTTTTTAATTAAGCTTAAAGAAAATTATGATTTCTTTAAAAATTAATTAAAAATTCAGTTTAAGAGATTTCTGCTTGAAACTCTGATTTTATGTTGTTCATGTGATGAACTTTAATATAAATAAACTTATTTTATATTAAAACTTAAAATAATTAAACTAAATGAGGATTAAAGTTACTTGGAGTTAAGAATAACACTGGTAACTTTAAATTGGAAGTAAAAATAAGTTGCCTTAAGTTAAGAACTTAATTTTTAAGCATGGTTTTTCAGTTTTGACCTGAGCACGCCCTCTACATCCATTATGAATCATGAGAGCTGCTCTGTAGACATAAAAAGAGTCTTTTCATCACTGTTTTTGTCCATCATTCATAATCAATCCAATCATATTAGACATTTAAACAGGTAAAGTTTTATTAAATATAAAATCTTATTATTAAAAGTAATTCTTAAGTTATTTTTATTCTTTATTTATTAAATTAAAGAATTGAAGTCATAGAATTCAGATTATTGTTGTAATCATCTATAATAACTTTTATTATATAAAATTTTCATCTTAAATATCTTTTAAAATCCACAAATTCCTCTCAAAAACTCTTTAATCATAAATTTTAGTATAAAAAGTGGTTTTATCTTTGATTTTATTGATTTTTGGCGTGTTTTTAACTTATAATCATTATTTAATATAATAACTGTTGTTTTATAACTTGTTGTATTAAATAAATATTATAAGTAAGTTTTCTTTAAAGTTCTATATTTTTTTTATCTATTATTAGTTTTTTTATATAGAATTTTATTCTATAAAGAATTATTTCTGCACAGTGTGTGATTAATTCTTTTTATAAATAATATTTATATTATTTATAAGTGGTTAATATTCTTATTTTCCACGTGTAATTGTCTCATTAAGAGCTTTACACTTCTTATTGTTATAACTGTCAGTGACTATAACAATAATAGAATAATTATAATTTATTATAATTATTATTATTTTTATTATTATTATATTATTATAATAATAATTAAATTTATTTTTTTATATAATTATTTTTAATAATTATATTTAAATTTGTGGTTATAATATTTCATTATATTATATTTTTCTACTGAGGACAGTCATAGTACTCTTGATATTGTTACTATTATCAAGAGTTTCATAGACAAACCTTACATTTGGGGGCCTGGCCGTGATTTTAAACCAATTTTTGGGACATAAATCATATTCTAGACCTTATTTTACTGTTTTTTGACGTAAAATTGCCATATTTGTCTTAATATTGGCTTTTTTGGGACTTATCCCTTATAAATAATCTTTATAATATTAATAAAGTTATTTTTTCTTAAGAATATTGTTTGAAACAATATACTATTGAGTGACTTGGAATAAATTTCTTTTGTCTAACTAGTGGCTTTTTCACATCACAGACTTGAAATTTATTCTTTGAGTTATTCTAGTATAAAGTGAATAATAATATAATTTTGATTAATTAACTTGTTAATTGCATAATTATTATTTCTTTAAAGAAAATAATAAATCAAATAAAAAATCTTTAAAAATAAAAATCTTTACTAAAAACATTTTTTCTTTTTATCTTAGACATTTTTCTTTATTTTTGACGTAATTTGCCATAAATTACATAAAAACAACTTTATTCAATAAGTTGAGTTTATAAGTTATTTTTATTATTTGATAAAATAACTTATATTTTTAAATTTTCTCTAGTGTCTTCCATCAGAGAAAGTTCTTCAGACTCTGGAGCCTCAGAGTCAAGTATTGAAATTCAAACCAGCCCAGCACCAAGGGGTTTAATAACCAAAGAGCCCTTTAAAGGTCCTGCAGGTGAATTCAATCCACTTTTACTCTAATTTTTATTAAAATTGACGTGAAATGACTCCTACTAGAAGTGGAAGCAACTACTCCATCCAATCAAATGGATCTGGACCAGGACATTCCAGCCATAAATCCAAAAGGCAAGAATGTCCTCCCAGAGGAGAGGCACAAATGGAGGATGCCAGAACTTCCACCAGTTCCCAAAGGTTAGCCAGCACCTTTGAACCTCTTATTGAGAGTCCAGAAGCTGACATAACTGCTATTGCTGTTAGACCTGAACCATTTCCAACAGGCAACTGTGGAAATTTATCAATCCCAATGGAAAAACTGGTTCCTGGCGTCAAAACAACAAGAGTGGGAACTCCTTCCAAGTCTTTGGATAGGCACCATGAACTCTTATCTTCAAGTGAAGAAGTTCATGGGGCCAGAAAAGACAGAAGATCTTCTATTGGGTTGGACACCAATGTCTGTCAAAGGACAAGTCCAACAGATAAAAGCTTGGTTGAAAAACCAAAGCATGTTATCAGAAGACCAGAAGAAGAAGTTGGCCCAGGGCAAGGACAACAGCCAAGTGGAAGCTCCTCAAGCATCCACCAGCAAAAATCCGCCTCAACAAGTGCCAAACAAGCCCAAGCAAGCCCCAAAGACCAACCAGAAGGGCAAGCAAAAGGCAAAGGGAAAGGCAAAGCCCAAGTGGAACAAGCCCTACCCTCAGAATTACAGAATTCCAAAGAAGGAAAAGACAGCCATGGACAATGTGTTCAATATGGCAAGAACTTTGATGGAATTCAAAAACAAGGAGGAGGAAAGATTGAACCAATCCTTTCCAAAGAAATAGACCCTGTAAAGCTTGTAACTTACTTTGAATCTTGTAATAAAGAAATTATGGCAAAATTTAAAGCATTTGATCATGTCCAACAAAAGCTGGGCAATGAGATAGTACAAGTTAAAGACCAACAAAAGACCATTATTGGCCTTGAAAATGTTAATAAGGCAAATATTTTGTCTTTGACGCAAATTTGTGAAAGACTTGAGCATAAAGTTACCTTACTCAATCAACCAGATGAGAATTCAATTTCTTTTATAACTGGACAGTTAAGAGAATTGAAAATACAAGTTCAAAACTTGGAAAATTCAACTGGCCACAATGCAGCTCTTTTTCAAGAACAATTGGAAAAAAGTGATAAAGCAAGACTTGAATTGAAAGAAGATATTCAATCAAGTATTAATAATATATCACTAAAAAATGAATTGCCAAGGCAATCCACACCATTTCTTGACAGAAATGATCTTAACTTGAATAATGATTTACATCATACAATCTCAAGTAATGATGTGGAAACTGCTTGCAATTACAAAGACATTCCAAGATTAGAGGAATGGCCAACCTTCAGTGGTGAAGGAGAATATAATCATATGGAATTTATGAAAACAATTGATATGTTCAAAGAAGACTTTAACATACCAGATGAATACATAAGTGCCAGATTACACTCATTATTTACCAAATCAGCTAAGAAATGGTATTATAAGATGAGACAAGACCATGGAAAACATTCCTGGCCTTGGTGGAAAGAACAAGTTATTTCCAAATGGGCAAATGATTCCTGGAGATTTAGAATGGAAAATTCTTTTGAGGAAGCCATTTTTAATATTGAGAGGGACAGGCCCATGACTTGGTTTCTTAAACAGAAGGACAGATTAACTGCCCTTCATCCTGATATGTCTGAACCAATGGTACATAAAAGGATATTAAGAAAGTGTGGTGGTGACCTTGAGCATGCTATAAGAAGCAGATGTATTGAGCCTTGCTCTACAGAAGATTATATCAATGCTATGGAGGATATCACTACTAGAACAAAAATTGGAAGAAATTGGTATAAACCCCCAATAGACAACAAGACTAGTGGGAAACCAATTTCAAAACCAAATAAACCACATGACAGACCTCCTTTGAAATGTCATAAATGTGGAAGCACATCTCATTTAGCAAACACTTGTCCAAAAAAGACAAGAGTCAATGAGATAAGTGTTGAAAAAGTGGAAGACACAAAAGAAACTGATGTAGCTTTACATGAAAGTGATTCTGAACCTTCAGAAGAAGAAGAAACATCAGAAGAACTTAGTATAGAGAATATTAATGTTTCTTTTGAAGTCACTGAGGTACATACTCACTTACCACAGTACAGTGATGAATGTATGGATCTCATACATGTGCAAGATGCCAGAATGCAAAAAACCAAACCTGCCAGAGGTAAAGGTTATACAGCTGGGTCATCTTGTATCACTAATATTGTGATAAATAACACAGAAGCCAAGATACATCTTGACTCAGGTGCTTTTTGCACTTGTGTTGGGAAAGATTATCTTGACAAAATTTATACCAATTGGCAAGACAAGTTGATGCCAATTGAAGGTGTGAAATTCAGCAGTGCTAGCCAGAATATGCATCCTTTGGGTATATTTGAAGCTACAATAATATTTCCTCACCCTGCAGGAAGTATGAGATTGAAAGCTGAATTTGTTGTTATGAATAATTGTACTTCACAACACTTTATACTTGGGAATGATTATCTCAATATCTATGGTATTGATATTAATAATTATAAGGACAGATATTTCACTATAGGGGAAAATAAAAGGCAAAAATTTGCTTTTTCTCCAGAAAGAAAAGAAATTACTGTCATTCAACAAGTAAAAAATGTTAATAAAGAAAAATTTGTGTCAGATCAATTAAGTGAAGCACAAATTAGTCCTGAATTAACACCAGAAATGAAGGAAGAACTTATTGAAATTTTATTTCAATTTCAAAAAGCCTTTGCTTCTGATGATGAACCACTTGGGGCTATAAAAGGCCATGAAGTGGATATCATGCTTAACGTGGAGAGACCTTATCCCCCACTATTAAGAAGACCAGCTTACCCAGCTAGCCCTAGGGCTAGAGAAGCATTAGAAAGTCATATTCATGAACTAATGAAACTGGGAGTTCTTAGAAAAGTTGGACACAATGAGGAAGTGGAAGTCACAACTCCAGTAATCATTACTTGGCATAATGATAAGTCAAGGATGGTTGGGGATTTTAGGGCATTGAACACCTATACTATTCCAGACAGGTATCCAATCCCTAGAATCCATGAGACTTTGACTCAATTATCCAAAGCAAAGTTTATTACTTCCATGGATGCTCTTAAAGGCTTCCATCAGAATGTTTTAACACCTCATGCAAGGAAATTATTGAGAATAATAGCTCATTGTGGTATTTATGAATATCTGAGGATGCCTTTTGGTATTAAAAATGCACCCTCTCATTATCAAAGAATGATGAATACCATATTCCCACATGAATTATAAGAGGGATGGTTAATCATTTATATTGATGACATTATCATTTGTTCAGAAACCTGGCAATCACATTTAGAGAGACTTTCATTAGTACTTAAGAAAATTCTACAAGTGAACATGAAAATTTCTCTTAAAAAATGTAATTTTGGGTTTCATGAGTTGAAAGCTCTGGGACATGTAGTATCAGGACTAAGCCTTGGTGTTGACAAAAACAAAGTGGCTGCAGTTTTACTGAAACAAATGCCCCAGAACAAAAAAGAGATGATGTCTTTCTTAGGATTTGCCAGTTATTACAGGCAACACCTTAAAGATTTTGCAATCCATGCCAGATCATTATACAGAATTTGTGATCAACAGACTGTTTTTGAAATGACACAGGAGAGAATTCAAGCATATGATAAAATCAAGTATGCCTTGACCAATGCACCATTATTATTGATGCCAGACTGGAAACTTCCTTTTAAGCTGTATATTGATGCATGTGGTGATGGTTTAGGAGCTGCTCTTCATCAAGTTCAAATTGTCAATGACAAACCTTATGAAGGTCCAGTTTGTTTTATTTCAAGACAAATTAAACCTACTGAGGCAAGATATGGAGCTAGCCAAATGGAGTGCCTTTGCCTTGTTTGGGCTCTGGAAAAACTTCATTATTATCTTGATGGTAGTGTGTTTGAAGTAATTACTGATTGTAATGCAGTAAAATCACTTCTTAACATGAAGACTCCAAACAGACACATGTTAAGATGGCAGATTGCTATACAGGAGTATAGAGGCAACATGACCATAGTACATAAAGCTGGAAATATTCATAAGAATGCTGATGGCTTAAGTAGATGGGCATTACCCAATACACCTGATAATCCTGCCTATTTTCCTACAAGTGCAGAACCTCAAATCCCAATTGAAGGAATCAATATCACAGATGTTGGAACAGAATTCTTTGAAGAGGTTAGAGAAAGCTACAGGCAAGATAAGAATTGTCATATTCTTACTGCTCTACTTGACAAAGATTGTAAAGATGTAGCCTTTGCTAATTCTCTGGATGATATTTGGAAAACATCTTATGATAATGGAAGATTTCATTTGTTTGATGGTATACTATATCATAGATCTAAACACACATGTGTCATGGTCCTATGTAGTAGAATGCTGATTAACACAATACTACTAGAATGCCATGATAACATTTATTCTGGACATCTGTCTGAAGACAGAACAATGGAAAGAATTAAGACATGTGCCTGGTGGCCATCTTGGAGAAAAGATGTCATTGAGTACTGTCATAGTTGTGATAGATGCCAGAAAGCCAATAAAGCTACTGGTAAAAGGTTTGGTTTAATGATCCATATTCAAGAACCAAGTACCCCATGGGAAGTGGTTCACATGGATTGGGTAACTGCTTTACCACCTGGAGGTGATAAAAGTTACAATGCATGTCTTGTTATTGTGGACAGATATAGCAAAACACCAATCTTTTTACCATGCCATAAAGATGACACAGCTATGGATACAGCTCTTCTAATTTGGAACAGAGTCATATCCCATACTGGTCTCTTTAAAAATATCATTAGTGATAGAGACCCAAAATTCACATCAGCCTTATGGACTAATCTACATAAGCTTTTGGGTACAAAATTATCATTTTCAACAGCCTACCATCCACAAACAGATGGACTGGCAGAAAGAATGATTCAAACCCTTGAGGACATGATCAGAAGATTTTGTGCTTATGGGCTGGAGTTTAAAGATTCTGATGGCTTTACCCATGATTGGTGTACTCTTATACCAGCATTGGAATTAGCCTACAAGACCTCCATCCATGCTTCAACAGGCAAGACTCCTGCAATGTTGGAAAAAGGATGGAACCCCAAACTTCCAGTTGATACTTTGAAAAAAGATTTGGTTGACATTCATCCAACTGCTTCAAGCTTTAAGCTGCTGCTTGATAAAGTGAGACATCATGCAAATCAAAGCATGAATGATGCCTTTGAATATGCTAAGCAGAAATGGGATAAAAGTCATAAGACACCAGAATTCAAAGTAGGGGACTTAATACTAGTTTCAACCTTGAACTTTAATAATATTAAAGGTCCAAAGAAATTGAAAGATTCCTTTGCAGGACCATTTATTATTAAAGCCCTCCATGGGACAAATGCAGTACAAGTAGAACTGTCAGGAGAGTTAGGAAACAAACACCCAACTTTTCCCGTCAGTCTTGTAAAGCATTACACATCAAGTGATAAGGAATTATTTCCTTTGAGAAATGAAACACCCTTAGAAGTACCCCCACTTGAACCAAGTGAGGAAAAGAAAGTACTGAAAGTCTTAAAAGAAAGAAGACTTAGGGGTAAAAATGAAAGAGAATACTTAGTCAGGTACAGAAATCCACAACATGAAGATGAGTGGGTTGAAGAAAGTAAGATACCTGATTCCCAAAAGTTTCTCAGAAGATTCAGACATGAGAGAAGACCAATTCCTCAATAAAAGTTTGAATTGTGTGCTTTACATACTTGAACAGTATAAGTAGAGAGGTTGGACAGTGGATTATACCCCCCCCAAATAACTTGGGGGTATACTACAAAAGAAAATTGTGGTACAATTTTTTTTGGTGGTAGGGAATGTGAGCCTGTGAGGTATGTTTAACATACCCATAAGGCCACAAATGATTTTATAAACAATTAAATTTGTCTTAAACAGACTTTTTAGTTGAATTTAAAATAAAAAATAATAAAAAATAAGTATAACTTTTTTTTGGATAAACAAAGTTATAATTATTATGTCATTTTTGGATTCTACACCAAAAATAACCTAGGGTACACCCATAGGGTGTTATACCCAAAAACACTTATTTCTTGTGTTATTAGAAGATTTAAGAATCTCACAGTACTAATGTAACTTTTTTAACATTTTTTAAAAATTGTTAAATTTAAGCTTAATTAAGCTTAAATTTAAAGTTACATAAGGTTTATGCAACTTTACCAAAATTTTAGTTAAAATTAAGGTGTGGTGTATATTTACTGAATTGGCTAAGGATTTGCCATACAGAATGTAAATCCTGCGTGAGCTCAATTTAAAAGGGTTTAAGGCCATAGTATGGCTTTAAATAAATAAAAGGGCAAAATCCACGCAAAAAGGTGGGACAAAGGAAAAAGACCAAATAGAGCTGGGGTACCCAACTTTTTGGATCTGCAATGATTCAATTAAGGTTGTCCACCTGTATTGGAGGATTTTCAACCTTATTTAAACTTTAAGATTAGACTTTGATCCAACCTTAAGGTTTAAACTGGTTTTATCCTAGATTGGACAGGAATTTCAAGCTGCCAAGAGGGTAAATCCCAATAAGCAGGCTTGGAATCAAGGTTTTAAGAACTGTCAAAGCTTAATCAAGCTTAAAAAGCTTAAATAAGCTTAAAACTTTAAGGTTTCAATCATCAAAACCTTATCAAAACTCAAGGTTTTGTGTGTATTGCTATTTTACGTGGAAAAATAGTAATAACTTCAAAAATTCATTAAAAATCCAAATCTTAATGGATTTGCTTGAAACTTTCACACAGCTTAGAATTTAATATTATCAATATATAAATTAAATTTTAAGTATCTTTTATCAATAGGTTTCCTGGGTAATTAGCCTGGAAAATTACTTTTTAGTTAAGCTTAAAGAAAATTATGATTTCTTTAAAAATTAATTAAAAATTCAGTTTAAGAGATTTCTGCTTGAAACTCTGATTTTATGTTGTTCATGTGATGAACTTTAATATAAATAAACTTATTTTATATTAAAACTTAAAATAATTAAACTAAATGAGGATTAAAGTTACTTGGAGTTAAGAATAACACTGGTAACTTTAAATTGGAAGTAAAAATAAGTTGCCTTAAGTTAAGAACTTAATTTTTAAGCATGGTTTTTCAGTTTTGACCTGAGCACGCCCTCTACATCCATTATGAATCATGAGAGCTGCTCTGTAGACATAAAAAGAGTCTTTTCATCACTGTTTTTGTCCATCATTCATAATCAATCCAATCATATTAGACATTTAAACAGGTAAAGTTTTATTAAATATAAAATCTTATTATTAAAAGTAATTCTTAAGTTATTTTTATTCTTTATTTATTAAATTAAAGAATTGAAGTCATAGAATTCAGATTATTGTTGTAATCATCTATAATAACTTTTATTATATAAAATTTTCATCTTAAATATCTTTTAAAATCCACAAATTCCTCTCAAAAACTCTTTAATCATAAATTTTAGTATAAAAAGTTGTTTTATCTTTGATTTTATTGATTTTTGGCGTGTTTTTAACTTATAATCATTATTTAATATAATAACTGTTGTTTTATAACTTGTTGTATTAAATAAATATTATAAGTAAGTTTTCTTTAAAGTTCTATATTTTTTTTATCTATTATTAGTTTTTTTATATAGAATTTTATTCTATAAATAATTATTTCTGCACAGTGTGTGATTAATTCTTTTTATAAATAATATTTATATTATTTATAAGTGGTTAATATTCTTATTTTCCACGTGTAATTGTCTCATTAAGAGCTTTACACTTCTTATTGTTATAACTGTCAGTGACTATAACAATAATAGAATAATTATAATTTATTATAATTATTATATTTTTTTTTATTATTATATTATTATAATAATAATTAAATTTATTTTTTTATATAATTATTTTTAATAATTATATTTAAATTTGTGGTTATAATATTTCATTATATTATATTTTTCTACTGAGGACAGTCATAGTACTCTTGATATTGTTACTATTATCAAGAGTTTCATAGACAAACCTTACACAAGCCCAGAGGCCATTATTAGACATGCAAACAGCACTTGAGGAAGTCTTAACTGAAATTAAGCTCTCTTTTCCTGTTTGCTTAAGTGGAATAAAGCTACATACCACTTGAGACCCAGTCAAAGGCCAACACATCAGTGACACCCTCAGAACCAGAGGGCAGCAAGGGAAGGCCTGATTACAGCAAAAAAGGTGGACACCCATTTCCACTCAGAGGAATAGAAAACCACAAAACTCTGCTTCAATACAAGTTAAACCAACCCAGTTGTAACCTCTAAACGTAAATTGCCAAAATCAGCAGACAACAACTTTGTATAAGGCACAGTCAAAGGTAAATACCCTAAGAACATAAAGTTTTTGACTGCTTGCAAACACTGATATGTCACCTGTACACCTCAGAAACCTTGGATTCCAAAGGAACCAACCAGAGGACAGAGAAGGCTTGTCCAGAACCAGAAGACCTGGAAGAGGACACCTTGGACACAGTGGTGGATGACAAGATGGCAAGACACTGAGGGAAATCATACCCACCCTGCCATTCACTTTCCAATTCAACAGGAACCTCAAACCAGAGGACTGGAAAGATATGGATCAAGTTCTTCGGCTCCACCAACTCCTCAAAGATTTATTTCAATGGAGCATGGACAACAAGATATTAAACCTGGAATCCCACTGGGAAGAACTTGGAGCAAGTTTCCAGAATATATTTCTCAAAGACCTTATGGTAATCACCAGAGGTTGGAATCCCACCAGGAAGTTCGAACTCCTGAAGGTGAGGGCAAACAGGATAAGGGAGAATCAAGCCACTACCCAAGCTATAGAAGAACAGCTGACCCAGAAAGGGCATACTCAGATTCCTTCAGACTCTCAAGGTGCAGGCCAAATATGCTCCCCACTGGGTTCAAACCATTAAGAAACTAACAGATCAGTGGCCAAGAGTCACCATTATTCACAATCCCAGGAGGTTTCCAGGAGAAGACAAGGATACAAGGGAAAAAACAAGACCACCTTCAGCCAGAGGAAGAGAGAGTCAGACCAAATGATCCAGAAGCTGTTAGATTTGGTGAGATAAGTGCACATGAACCAGAAGTAGTTGTAAATAGCTCTAGAATCAGTAGTCCTATTAATAGAAATATTACCCCCGCTCAGATTGAACATAATGTTGTCACACCTGAGAGTAACCTAAACAGTGATGCACTGTGATTACAAATGTCCCAATATGCTGAGCAAAGTCAAAAGAAGTTTAGACAAGGATACAAGGGCAAAAACAAGACCACCTTCAGCCAGAGGAAGAGAGAGTCATACCCAATGATCCATAAGCTGTTACATTTGGTGAAATAAGTGCACATGAACCAGAAGTAGTTGTATAAAGCTCTAGAATCAGTAGTCCTATTAATAGAAATATTACCCCCACTCAGATTCAACATAATGTTGTCACACCTGAGAGTAACCTAAAAAGTGATGCACTGTGATTACAAATGTCCCAATATGCTGAGCAAACTCAAAAGCAGTTTGCAGAACTTGAAGTAAGCCATGAGAGGATAAAAATATTGACAACCTCCATGGATAAAATTGTTAAAAACCTTCAAGAAGGAAATGCTCAATTGAGCAAAGCCTCTGAAGAAACCAACAAAAGACTGAATCTAGTCCTTGAAGAACAATACCACAGAAAGAGGGACAGGGATTGTCTGCATCAACACATAAACAAACTGTTTAATGTCTACCATAGCATGAAGCCCCAACCACAAGGCCATGTTATGGATAATCCATATCACCAAGATGACATCAAACCAGCTGCCATGTTGATGAATAAAGCAAGATCTCCATCACAATACCAGAATGGTGATGATGTGTTTTATTCAGAGAAGGAAGCCTTGAAACAGCTTCCTGAGGCCTCAAGCTTCCCAAATTCCCTGGAACTGGGGAATATGATCATATGGAGCTCATTTATTATATTGAGAGACTCCTCATTGATGTACCAAGCATACCAGACTACTGGATTACTGCTAGACTTAATACAGAATTCAAAGGACATGCTAGTATATGGTACACAGAAATGAAAGAAATCCATGGCAGAAGAAACTGGCAATGGTCAAAGAGTAAAATCATCCAAAAGTACAGCAATGGTACTTGGATATGGCAAAAGACAATGTCATTTGAAAAATGACAAATACTCTGTGGAAAAAGATCCATATGAGTGGTGTCTCAGACAGTCTAAGAGACTTAAAGCCATTGATCCTCAAATGAACATTCAGATGAGGAATCACAAACTCCTGACACAAGCTCCAGGAGAGCTAGAGAACACAGTGAAATGCAGATGCAACCAAAATTGCACTCTAGATGACATTTCAAATACCTTACAAGATGTAAGGAAAAGAACTAATATAGGGAAATACACCCCATATAAAAGCAGTGGTTTCAAAGAGAAACAACCTTTCAGGGTGAATTTTAAAGACAAGCCCAGGGAAAGGGTGGCAGAAGTGACCAAGAAGAAAAATTCTTGCCACAATTGTGGTTCAACAGACCACTATGCCAAAAAATGTCCAAAGGCAAAGAAAAAAGTCTATGCCATTGAGAAAGTCCCAGGGGATTCTGAATCAGACTCTATGGGTGATGCCATCAGAGAACAATCTGATAATGACCAAGACCCAAAAGAAGAATTCCTAGTGGAATACCAAGAGGAAACCCCACTAGAAATCCAGGATATGCAGTTTTAAGCAGGCATGCCACAAGATACTTCCAACAAACATTTGTGCAAACACACACAAGATGCAAAAACATTTCTGGTTACACCAACCAAAGTAATGGCATACATACATGGAACAGCCACAAAAAGGACTGTTTGTATTGAAAATTATCAACATCCATTGATCATTGACAGTGGAGCACACTGCTCCATAATGGCCATAAATTATCTGGACAACCACTTCCCAGACTGGGAAATCCAGCTCTTTCTCACCAAGGAAAAGAACTTCAAGAGTGCATCAGGGAAGATGACTTCCATTTGGACAGTTATCAAAGAGATAATTATGCCCCATACAAAAGGTAACATCAGAATTAAGACAGAGTTTGTTGTACTTGATGATGCCCACATCCAAGGGTTTTTTCTGGGAACAGATTACCAGAGGATGTATGGCATAGATATTTACAATAGTAAAAACAGGCACATTACCATTGGTACCAACAAGGAAAAGAAATTTTCACTTGATATATACCAAATATCTGCCCAAGATCCTCTTGAAGAACTACTGAATGAATTCAGAGAGGGACAGTTTAGAACTAACCTCACCAGTAAACAGAAATTGAGTTTACTGAAGATGCTGAGAAAAAATAGACCAGCATTTGCCATTGGTGAAGAACCATTAGGAAAAATTAGAGACCATGATATAGAACTATATCTGGATGTGGAAATACCTTATCAACCCATGCTCAGGAGACCTCCTTACCCAGAAGGTCTGGAAACTAGGAAGGAAATTGAAAAACATATCAATGAACTCCTGGACATGGATGTCATCATAAATACTGGACATAATGAAATAGTGGAAATTACCACTCCTGTCCTGATCACCTGGAATGATGGTAAGTCTAGGATGTGTGGAGAATTCACAGCTGTGAACAACTACACAAAAGCTGGCAGGTACCTTATACTCAGGATACCTCATACCTCAGACAAATTGGCAAAAGCCAAATACATAACCAAAATGGATTGTATGAAAGGTTTCCACCAGAATGGAGTTAAACCAAACTCCATGAAATTACTCAGAATCATATGTCATATAGGCATATATGAGTACACCAGGATGCCTTTCGGCATCACAAATGCACCAGCCCACTTCCAAAGGATGATGGACACTGTAAGGTGTGGATATGAAACTTTGATTAAAAATCAAGTACTTTTCCTGTCCTCAAAATTTGTATAAGGTAAAATTCAGTTAAAAATAGTATGAAATATTATTTTTAAGAGAAAACACGCCAATTTTATTGTTTATAACTTTATTAGTATAAAACAATAATATAAAAATTTATTGTTTTACCAACAATAAAGATTTATCCAAAAAATACTCTACAAGAGATATTTTAAGGCTACAAAAGAAATTTCTTCAAGAGCAATTTCAATTGGAATTAATTGAGCAAAGAACTGCAAGCAATTAATTAAAGAACAAAGTCTTTAAAAAGAATATTAAAGAGAAAACACGCCCAAAGGTGACCAGAGTGAATTTGGAAACAAAGTGACAAAGTTAACAGTGATGAAAGATGCTTTAATTCACTTTTGGGGTGGTTCAGGGGTAAAAATGATTATAAGAGTTACAAACAATGATTATAATGATTTTTTCACGTGGTTAAAAGGATTAAAATGATTTAAAAGTGGTGGTTGGAATCTTTGATTGATTGGTTTAACAGTTTTAAACTAATTAATAAAAGGAAAAGATTCTAACATGAAGAGAAAAGTGGGGCAAAGAAGACATTCTTTTATAGCCATCAATTCTCTTACTCCAAAAGTAAAATTTACTCTTGTCAGTCGTGAAAAACAGTCTGACAACAGAAAAGCCAATTATGGCATCATTGAACCCTGGTTTAGACCAAAAAGGGCTGGTTTAAGCCATTTTTAGCCATTTTTAGCCATTTTAGACCCTTAAATCAGCCATTACTATAGCAATACCAGGCCTAGAGCCTTCAAAACACGTCAGAATGTGTGTCAGAGGCGTAGAAACCAGTTAAAACTGTTTTTATTATGATGGTTTTATCTTAAGGGTAGTTTTACCCTCTTGGCAACAGCTAAAACTACCCCAGTTGGTATCAAAACCTCATCATCAATTGAGTCCACAGACCCTGTAACTCAATTCCAGGCCAAAAGTGATGAACTTTTGCGTGAATTTTGACATCCCACGCCTGTCAGCAAGGATTTTGGGGGTCTAGCTCCCCCTTAGAGCTGGAGTTCCTTTTCCCCCCCAAATTTAATCTTTCCAATTTATTTTTCCTTTAATTCCTCATCATGTATTATACTTATAATTTACACATGTAATTCAATTCAATTGTACAGTACAATACAGTAATAATTGACACCTCATATGTAAATCAAAGTTCACTTATGTAATACACGCGCACATTTTGACATTTCAATTGAATTCAATTGAAAATACTTTAATTCCTCATAACTTCTAAACTAAACACAACACCTCAATTTTAACACAAAAATTGATGGTTAACACCACATGTGGTGTGAATTAAATTAAGGTTTTGAGGATTTTCAACTTTTGTATTGAAAATACTAAAAACTTAATTTAAGCTTATTTAGAGTTGAGTTACAAAAATTTCACTCAGAGGTGACCCCACCTGATTTTTTATGAGTAATCCAATGGTGAAATAAAATTTATATGTTTATTTATTGGATAAAAAGTTATAATAAATTTTATTTAACTTTTTTCCAAATTTATATATTTTTTCACAATTTTGTTAAAATTTCATTTTTACTTAAATTTTTCAAGTATAAATGTAATTTTATATTTACAAAATTTAAAGTAATTTTATTTTTAAATTATAATTAATTTTTTATTTTTAATATAATTTTATATTTATATTTTTTATTTTTATTTTTAATAATATAAATAAATTTATTTTATTTATATTAATATGTTATTTTTTATATTTGTGGTCTTTTGGGTATATGAAATTACCTCTAAGGCTCACATTCCCTCCCCCTAAAAAAGAATATTACTTTGTAATATTGGTGTTTCTAGTGTGTCTGAATCTCCTCAGGAGTTTGGTGGCTTCTGGTATATCTTTCTCTTCTAACCATTCATCTTCACAAGTTGGGTCACTGTACCTAACAAGGTATTCCCTTACTTTCTTGGTTCTTAATTTCCTTTCTTTAAGAACTTTGGTTATTTTCTTAGTACCAGATGTCTCAATAGGAGGTATAACTTGGGGAATCTTATTCCTCAAGGGAAATTTCTCAGCATCACTAGATTTGTATGGCTTTATCAAGCTTACTGGAAATGTAGGGTGCTTATTGCTAAGTTCTTCAGATAACTCTACTTCAACAGCATTTTCTCCATGGAGGGCCTTAATCACAAAAGGTCCTGCAAAGGAGTCTTTTAACTTTTTACATCCTTTGATGTTATTGAAGTTAGTGGTGGATACAAGAACTAGGTCCCCCACTTTGAAATCTGGAGTTGCATGAGATTTATCCCATTTGTCTTTAGCATATGCAAAAGAGTCCTCCATGCATCTCACTGCATGCTTTCTAGCTTTGTCTAGCATTCCTTTGAAGCTAGCAGCTGTGGGATGTATTTCAATTAAGTCTTTCCTCAAGGAATCTTGGGGTAACTTGGGGTTCCATCCTTTTTCTAGAATAGCAGGAGTCTGATTGGTACTGGAATGGATTGATGTTTTATATGCTAATTCCAGTGCTGGTAACAGAGTACACCAATCATGGGTAAATCCATCACAATCTTTGAATTCAAGGCCATATGCACAAAATCTTCTCACCATGTCCTCTAAGGTTTGGATCATTCTTTCAGCCAGACCATCAGTTTGTGGGTGGTAGGCTGTAGAGAAAGACAGTTTTGTGCCAAATAATTGGTGAAGATTTGTCCATAGAGCTGAAGTGAATTTGGGATCTCTATCACTGATGATATTTGTAAATATCCCAGTCCATGACACTACTCTATTCCATATCAGAAGAGCTGTATCCATGGCTGTATCATCTTTGTGACATGGTAAAAAGATTGGAGTTTTACTGAATCTGTCCACAATTACTAGGCAAGCATTATAGCTCCTGTCACCTCCTGGTGGTAGGCCAGTTACCCAATCCATATGGACAATTTCCCAAGGTCTGTTTGGTTCTTGGATTTTCATCATATTTCCAAGTCTTTTGCCAGTGGATTTATTTGCCTTTTGGCATCTGTCACAGGTTTTGCAATATTCTGCAACATCTTTTTGCCACATTGGCCACCATATGCAGGTCTTTACTTTCTCTCTTGTTCTGTCCTCAGAAAGATGTCCTGAAAAGGGACTATCATGGCATTCTTTCAGTAAAAGATTGATTAATGACCTGTCTACAACTGTCATGACACATGTGTGCTTGGTTCTGTGGTAAATTATACCATCCAGTAGGTGAAATCTCCTTTCATTATAAGATTTTCTCCATACTTCATCCAAGGCATGTATTAGAGAGTTGTCTTTACAGTCTTTGTTAAGTAATTGGCATAAGATGCTACAATTCTTATCTTGAGTGTAACTATTTCTGACTTCTTCAAAGAAGGTGGTGTTCAGGTCTGTAACACTTATTCCTTCTATTGGAATTTGTGGTGAAGCTTCTTCTGGAACATAAGCAGGATTATCAATGTTATTTGGTAATGGCCATCTGCTTAGTCCATCTGCATTCTTATGAATATTCCCATCTTTATGAACAATAGTCATATTGCCTCTGTATTCTTGTATGGCTATTTGCCATCTGAGCATGTGTCTGTTAGGTGTTTTCATGTTCAAAAGTGATTTCACAGCTGTACAATCTGTTATTACTTCAAAAACACATCCCTCTAAGAAATAGTTCAATTTCTCCAAGGCCCAGACAAGGCATAGACATTCCATTTGACTTGCTCCATATCTGGCTTCAGTTGGTTTGATTTGCCTGGATATGAAACATATTGGTCCTTCTACAGGTTTGTCATTTATGATCTGAACTTGGTGAAGTGCAGCACCTAGTCCATCCCCTGATGCATCAATATACAGTTTGAAAGGTAATTTAAAGTCTGGCATCAGTAAGAGTGGAGCAGTGGTCAATGCTTCTCTTAGAGATTCAAAAGCTTTGACTCTGTCAACAGTCATCTCAAATACTGTGTCTTTGTCACACAACTTATAAAGTGGTCTTGCTATGGATGCAAAGTCTTTAATGTGTTGCCTGTAATATCCTGCAAAACCCAAGAATGACTGAATTTCCTTCTTATTCTGAGGCATGGGTTTTAACAATACTGCTGCAACTTTGTTTTTATCAATTCCAAGGGACAAACCAGATACAACATGTCCTAGTGCCTTAAGTTCTTTAAATCCAAAATGGCATTTCTTCAAGGAGATTTTCATGTTTACTGATTGGATTTTTGTCAAAACTCTTGATAATCTGTACATGTGTTCCTCCCAAGTCTTTGAACAGATAATAATGTCATCAATGTAAATGATTAACCATCCCTCTGAGAGTTCTTCAGGGAAGATTTCATTCATCATTCTTTGGAAGTGTGAAGGTGCATTTTTGATACCAAAGGGCATCCTTAAGTATTCATACACTCCACAATGAACAATAATTCTCAAGTATTTTCTTGCTCTTGGTGTTGCCACATTTTGATGGAATCCTTTAAGGGCATCCATAGTGGTTATATACACTGCTTGAGATATTTGAGTAAGGGCAATTTGGATTTTTGGTATTGGGTATCTGTCTGGAACAGTGTAAGTGTTCAGAGCTCTAAAGTCCCCAACCATTCTGGATTTTCCATTATGCCACGCCACTATGACTGGTGTAGTTATTTCTACTTCCTCATTGTGGCCTACTTTTCTTATTACACCAAGGTCTAGAAGTTCTTTGATATGAATTTCTAGAGCTTCTCTTGATTTTGGACTTGCTGGATAAGCAGGTCTTCTTAAGAGTGGTGGATAAGGTCTCTCAATGTTAAGAATGATGTCAACTTCATGACCAATAATCGCTCCCAGGGGTTCTTTGTCTGTAGAAAATGCTCCTCTGTGGTCATACAAAAGGGAAGAAAGTTCATTTTCTTGCTTATCAGTCAGATGAAGGCTTATTTCAGCCTCACTTAACTGTTCAGACTTGAATTTCTCTAACTCTAAGTTGACTGGTGATACTTTGTTTACTGTAATTTGTCTTTTAAAGGGTAAAAAGGCAAGTTTCTGGCGCTTATTGTCTCCAATTGTAAAGTATCTGTCTTTGTTATTATGTAAATCTATTCCATACATGATTAAATAGTCATTTCCCAATATAAAATGGGTACTAGAGCAATTTTCCATAACAACAAATTCAACTGTGATCCTTAAATTCCCATTTATGTGTGGGAATATGACATTGGTCTCAAAGATTCCCAATGCTTTCATTGGGTTACTTGCACTGTTGAATTTTATACCATCAATTGGTAACAATTGGTCTTCAAAATTTGGTACACAAGTCTTAAGAAAAGATTTTCCAACACAAGAGCAGAAGGCTCCTGGGTCAAGCAAAAGTTTGGTGGGTTTGTTGTCAATCACCACTTCTGTTATACAGGAGTTACCAGCTGTATAACCTTTTCCTCTGTTTGGTTTTGTCTTCATAAGTTGTGCATCTTGAACTTTTGATAAATCAACTTGACCATTGCTCAATTGTGGTAAGTGGGAATAAGATTCCATGATGTCAAAAGTGGCATTGATATTTTCTATATCTTTTGAAGATTCAGAGAATATGGATGACTTATCATCTGAATTGTCTTCAATTATGTCTTCTTTTTCAACATCTGGTTCTTTTTCAATGTCAATTTCATTGATTTTCCCCCTTTTTGGACATGTATTGGCTAAATGGGTGGTGCTTTGGCAAATATGGCATTTTCTGACTGTATCTGCAGATTTATATTTAATATTACTAGAATTTTCTTTGGGGTTTTTGTCCACAGAATCTTTCCAAGGTGTATTAAACCTTGTTTTAAGATTCACCCTACTAGAACCAATTTTGGTTCTGGTGGTTACTTCTTCTAGTATATTGATAATATCCTCTGCTGAAGATTGTTCAGTAGTCCTGCTTTTGACAGCATGCTCTAAGTCACCTCCACATTGTCTCAGAATTTTTCTATGGATCATAAATTCTGACATGTCAGGATATAATGCTGTTAATCTGTCCTTTTGTTGGCAAAACCATGGTAAAGCTTTGTCTTTATCAGCATTAAATTTGGCAGATTCAAAGGCTGTTTCAACTTTAAACCTCCAAGCATCATTTGCCCATTTGTTGATGATTTGGGTTTTCCACCAAGTCCAACTCTGGTGTCCATGTGCTTGTCTTATTTTGATGTACCATCTGTGAGCTGATCTGGTAAACAAGGTGTTAAACCTGGCTGTTACCAATCTGTCTGGTAATTGAAAATCCTCTTTGATCATGTCAATACCTCTAATGAATTCCATATGGTCATACTCTCCTTCACCACTGAAGTGAGGCCATTCTTTAAGTTTTGGAACTTCTTTCAAGAGTGCTTGGCCCATTGATGGTTCCAAGTTATGAAAAGAAGTGGATAATTCATTTCTTAATTGTGAATTATCAGGATCCAATACTTGTGGATTTGAAATTCTTGTGCCCTCATTTTGATTTAGAGGTGTAGACATTCTTGGTAAGGTGTTCAGTAATTGTTCAATGTCATTCATTTTACTGTTGCTACACCTTTGGGAATTTCTGTATTCATGTTGGAAGCTTTGTATTAAATTTATTACTTCAATTTTATACATGTCTTCTTTATGTGTAAGTTCTTGCCATAACTCTGTCTGTCTTGTATTATCAGCAGTGACTTGATTCAATTTCATTGATAATTTTGATACTTCTTCTTGTGAAGTATCAAAACACTTTTTCAAGGCAATGGTATATGTCTTTACTTCAGTAAATGAATTTGAAATGTCATCAAGGACTTTCTTGTTATCTGTCTTGATAATATTTATGGCTTGTTTAATTCTTGTTTCAATTATGTCATCAATATTGAATTTAGAATATTTATCTGTTAATTCTTTAATAATGGCAGATTGTTCATTTATTTTATTGTTAGAAGAATTATCATTATTGGAATTTTTAATTGTTCTCAAAACTTTTTCAAAACACATAAGTGTTTCATTAATTTGGCACAGACTCAGGTTGTTTGTTTTAATGTTGTTACAAATGGTGTCATTTTTATCAGAAAGATGCTTTTTCACGTCATTTATAGCATTATACAACTCTGGGATGGAATCAAATATGTCAGAAATCATTTCTGGAACCTTAATCTGGCTTCCTCCTTCTTCTGTAGTTCCATCATGGTTCTGGCCATCTGAAATACATTTTCCATGGCATCCTGCTGAATCCTTGGGATTCTGTAGCCCTGGCTGTAAGGTTTTGGAGCTGGTGCCTTCCCTTTGCCTTTGTTTGGAGGTTGTGGCTGCTTTTTCACGTTGGAATTGCTGCTGCTGGCCACTGGGGCTGTTTTTGGCACTGGTTTGGGTGGTGGAGGGTTGTTTTTCCTCCATTCTAGTGTCAAAAGCATCATGTTTTTCTTCTCCATCAATGGATGCCATCCATTGAGCAATTTGCAAGTATTGGGATGGCCCAGGAATTTTCTCACTGTCAGGTAAGAATTCATGCAATTCTTCCATAGGTCTGCAAGGATCTGGTACTCTTTGAATTGAAGTGCATTGTTGTATGCACTGTGGCTGGCTTTGTATATGTCCACAGAGGCTTGTTGTGGCGGTGTCAGCTCTTTTTGAAGGTAAAATGGTATTATCAGCTTCAGAATGACCCATTTTAGTTGTTTGGAAGTCATCAACTGACCCTTTTCCTTCTGTACCTGGTTGGCCTCTGCCATAATCACGTCTATTACCTTTTTGGGAGCTGCTTGAGGGGTTGTAGCTGGCTCCTGACCTGGTTGAAGGCATAATTATGGTTAAAAAAGGCTTAAAATAGTATTTTTACGTCAAAAACTTACTATTGGCCAAATTTTTAGCTTTCTGAAGGGTATTACTTATGTCCAAGTTAATTAATTCAGAAGATATTGGTTCAGGCTGGTTATTTTGAGTCACAATAACAGTGCTATTATGATCAGAATTGACAGTACTGGCAGGGATAATGCTGGTTACTGTTGAGGCTGTTTCAATGTTTTCTTGTCTTACCACGTTGTCAGACACTAAAATTAATGAAAAAGCCAATTAATTAAGTAAAAAAAAAGGATATTTCAAAAAAAGAAATAAAATTTTAAGCCTCACTTATAATATGAAAAAAAATTATTTTTTATGGGTTTTTTTTGAATTATAAGTATTTTTTATATGTTTTTAAATTTTTCAATATAAGAAAAAAGATTTAAAAAGAGTAAAAAAAAATGTCACAGGTAAAATATCACGGCTGGGCCCCCAAATGTAAGGTGTGGATATGAAACTTTGATTAAAAATCAAGTACTTTTCCTGTCCTCAAAATTTGTATAAGGTAAAATTCAGTTAAAAATAGTATGAAATATTATTTTTAAGAGAAAACACGCCAATTTTATTGTTTATAACTTTATTAGTATAAAACAATAATATAAAAATTTATTGTTTTACCAACAATAAAGATTTATCCAAAAAATACTCTACAAGAGATATTTTAAGGCTACAAAAGAAATTTCTTCAAGAGCAATTTCAATTGGAATTAATTGAGCAAAGAACTGCAAGCAATTAATTAAAGAACAAAGTCTTTAAAAAGAATATTAAAGAGAAAACACGCCCAAAGGTGACCAGAGTGAATTTGGAAACAAAGTGACAAAGTTAACAGTGATGAAAGATGCTTTAATTCACTTTTGGGGTGGTTCAGGGGTAAAAATGATTATAAGAGTTACAAACAATGATTATAATGATTTTTTCACGTGGTTAAAAGGATTAAAATGATTTAAAAGTGGTGGTTGGAATCTTTGATTGATTGGTTTAACAGTTTTAAACTAATTAATAAAAGGAAAAGATTCTAACATGAAGAGAAAAGTGGGGCAAAGAAGACATTCTTTTATAGCCATCAATTCTCTTACTCCAAAAGTAAAATTTACTCTTGTCAGTCGTGAAAAACAGTCTGACAACAGAAAAGCCAATTATGGCATCATTGAACCCTGGTTTAGACCAAAAAGGGCTGGTTTAAGCCATTTTTAGCCATTTTTAGCCATTTTAGACCCTTAAATCAGCCATTACTATAGCAATACCAGGCCTAGAGCCTTCAAAACACGTCAGAATGTGTGTCAGAGGCGTAGAAACCAGTTAAAACTGTTTTTATTATGATGGTTTTATCTTAAGGGTAGTTTTACCCTCTTGGCAACAGCTAAAACTACCCCAGTTGGTATCAAAACCTCATCATCAATTGAGTCCACAGACCCTGTAACTCAATTCCAGGCCAAAAGTGATGAACTTTTGCGTGAATTTTGACATCCCACGCCTGTCAGCAAGGATTTTGGGGGTCTAGCTCCCCCTTAGAGCTGGAGTTCCTTTTCCCCCCCAAATTTAATCTTTCCAATTTATTTTTCCTTTAATTCCTCATCATGTATTATACTTATAATTTACACATGTAATTCAATTCAATTGTACAGTACAATACAGTAATAATTGACACCTCATATGTAAATCAAAGTTCACTTATGTAATACACGCGCACATTTTGACATTTCAATTGAATTCAATTGAAAATACTTTAATTCCTCATAACTTCTAAACTAAACACAACACCTCAATTTTAACACAAAAATTGATGGTTAACACCACATGTGGTGTGAATTAAATTAAGGTTTTGAGGATTTTCAACTTTTGTATTGAAAATACTAAAAACTTAATTTAAGCTTATTTAGAGTTGAGTTACAAAAATTTCACTCAGAGGTGACCCCACCTGATTTTTTATGAGGAATCCAATGGTGAAATAAAATTTATATGTTTATTTATTGGATAAAAAGTTATAATAAATTTTATTTAACTTTTTTCCAAATTTATTTATTTTTTCACAATTTTGTTAAAATTTCATTTTTACTTAAATTTTTCAAGTATAAATGTAATTTTATATTTACAAAATTTAAAGTAATTTTATTTTTAAATTATAATTAATTTTTTATTTTTAATATAATTTTATATTTATATTTTTTATTTTTATTTTTAATAATATAAATAAATTTATTTTATTTATATTAATATGTTATTTTTTATATTTGTGGTCTTTTGGGTATATGAAATTACCTCTAAGGCTCACAGACACCATATTTCAAGAAGAAATATTGGAAGGCTGAAACGTAGTATATATTGATGACATCATCATATACTCAGAGACATGGGAAGACCATGTGCAATACATAGACAGAGTGCTAAGTAAATTCACACCTATAAATCTGAAAATTTCACTTAAAAAGTGCAATTTTGGCCAACAAGAGTCACTAGCTCTAGGAAATAAAGTCTCAGGTCTTAGTCTGACAATTGAACAGAACAAAGTAGAAGCAGTACTGCAAAAGCCAGTACCAAGAGACATCAAAGAGATGCAATCTTTCCTTAGGTTTGCTAGCTACTATAGAAACCACATCAAAAATTTGCCCACATAACTAGTAGTTTATACGAGTTATGTTCAAAAGTGTAGGTTTTTAAATTACCAAGGAAAAAAGGGATGCATATGAGAGGATCAAATATGAACTCACAAAATGCACCTGTGCTCATCTTTCCTGACTTTGAACTACCATTCAAGTTATACATAGATGCAGCATGTAGCCAAGGCTTAGGAGCAGCCCTTCACCAGAGACAAATTGTAGATGGTGACCTAAGAGAGGGAGTAATATCTTACATCTTTAGGCATCTGAAAGATTCAGAAGCCAGGTATGGGGCCACCATTACTGAATGTCTATGCTTATTCTGGGCTGTGGAGAAACTCCATTATTACTTGGAGGGTGCAGTCTTTGAAGTCTACACAGACTGCACAGCCTTGCAGTATTTAATAAGCATAAAGACTACCAATAGACACATGTTGAGATGGAAAATTACCATCCAAGAGTATAGAGGGAACATGACCATCATATACAAAGAAGGTAAAAGTCATACCAATGCAGATGGCCTCAGCAGATGGCCACTGGATAATGTCAAAAGCAACCCAGCTTATGACCCTGAAGTAGCAGCCAAGATCCCTATCCATTTCATGGAAATAGATAGGGGGAAAAATTCAGATTTTCTGAATGGGCACCAGAAAGTGGTACCCCAGACAGTGGAAACACTGATTCAGAAGGAACAGAAACTCCCATATTGGGAATAAGCTCCTCAGAGCTGCAAAATGAATTCTTCAATGCAGTGATGAAGACATATTCCAAACACAAACAGTGTGGCATATTTTTGCAACTCCTTCAACAAAAGTACAGGAGCCCAGAGCTGGTATCCCAGTTAGAAGAACCCTGGTTGAGGGACTATAAGGACAACAAATGTTTCCTTATAGATGGCCTTCTCTACCATAGAGAGAAGCACACTAGTGCACTAACCATAGTAGACAGGGATCATATATCCTTGATCCTACAAGAATGCCATGACTGCCCCTATATGGGACACATGAGTGAAGACAGAACCAAGGAGAGGGTAGAAAAAACAGCTTGGTGGCCCAAATGGGAACAAGAGATGAGTGAATACATCAACACTTTTGAAAGATTCCAAAAGGAAAATAGAAAACATGGCAAGGAGTATGGGTTACTTCAACACATAGAAGAACCCAAGTACCCATGGGAAACAATCAACATGGACTGGGCTACAGGACTTGTCCCAGGAGGCAAAGAAAACTTCAATGCTTGCTTGATCATAGTTGATAGATTCAGCAAGAGTATGAGGTGCCTACCATTCCACAAGGAGGACACATCCATGGATACTTCTCTGTTATTTTGGAATAACATCATATCTACCTGTGGAGTCTCAAAAATCATTATGAGTGATATTGAGCCAAAGTTCACATCTGAATTTTGGACAAACTTTTATGAGATGCTTGGCACCAAGCTCGCATTTTCCACAGCTTACAATCCACAAACAGATGGATTAGCTGAAAGGATGCTTCCAGACAATGAAGGAAATCCTCAGAAGATTCTGTGCCTATGGCATGGAATACAAGGACCATTAAGGATACACCCATGACTGGGTTATCCTTCTACCAGCTGTCCAGCTGGCTCATAATACAAGTCAACACTCTACCACAGGAAAAACACGTGCACTGGTAGAGAAAGGGTGGAATCCCTTATTGCCCGTGGATCACTTGAAGAAAAATCTTCTGACCATCCACCCCACAGCCAAAGATCTCCATTAAATGTAGAAGAGGGCTTGTGACACAGCTGCCAAATGCATAGCTGAGGCAAAAGATTATAATAAGCAGAGGTGGGACAAATCACACATGGAACCTGACTTCAAAGAAGGGGACCAAGTGTTAGTGTCTACACTGAACTTTAATAATCTCAAAGGACCTAAGAAAATGAGAGACTAATTTGTAGGGCCCTTCACCATCATTAAATTGATAGGGAAAAATGCAGTGGAAGTCAAACTCACAGAAGAATTTTCCAGGAAAAACACAGTCTTTCCAGTGAGGTTAGTAAGGCCATACTTCCAGACAAAGGAGGATAAATTCCCTTCCAGGAAGAAGAACCCCACACCACCAGAAATAGTGGAAGTGGAGGACTCCCCTGGACCTGTGAAGAAAATTATCAAGGCCAGGAAGATCAGACTTAATGGTAAGGATCAGAGAGAGTACTTAGTCAGATTCAATAACCAGACAGCTGATAAGGACAAGTGGTTGGAAGAATATACCATACCAGATGGGAACCTCCATTTAAGGAGATTCAGAGCCTCTAGGAGGACTGAAAAGTCTCATCAATGATGAGCCTGTTTTAGAGGGAGGGTATGTCAGCCTGTGGCTCAAAACCAGAGCACAAGTATGACAGCCAAATACCAGAAGCCAATGGTAAAGCCAAGATACCACCAGAACATAGAACTGAGCCAGATTAGCTCAAAATGTATCAAAAGAAAAAGAAAGCTTATTTCTTTCAAATATACAAGTCCCATAATCATAGGACAAAGAACAACAAAGTTATTCCTGCTCAAAGTTGTGGCTGAGTGTAAGGTTTGTCTATGAAACTCTTGATAATATTAACAATATCAAGAGTACTATGACTGTCCTCAGTAGAAAAATATAATATAATAAAATATTACAACCACAAATTTAAATATAATTATTAAAAATAATTATATATATAAGAATAATTTGATTATTATTATAATAATATAATAATAAAAAAATAATAATTATTATAATAAATTATAATTATTCTATTATTGTTATAGTCACTGACAGTTATAACAATAAGAAGTGTAAAGCTCTTAATGAGACAATTACACGTGGAAAATATGAATATTAACTACTTATAAATAATATAAATATTATTTATAAAAAGCATTAAACAAACACTGTGCAGAAATAATTCTTTTAGAATAAAAATTCTATATCAAAAACCAATATTTAGATAAAAAAAATATAGAACTTTAAAGAAAACTTACTTATAAGATTTATTTAATACAACAAGTCTAATACAACAGTTATTATACTAAATAAAGGTTATAAGTTAAAAACACGTCAAAAATCAATAAATTTAGAGATAAAACAACTTTCTATAATATAAATTATGATTAAAGAGTTTTTGAGAGGAATCTGTGGATTTTAAAAGATATTTAAAATGATAATTTTATATAATAAAATATATTATTGGTGATTACAACAATAATCTAAATTCTATGACTTCAATTCTTTAATTTTAATAAATAAAGAATAAAAATAACTTAAGAATTACTTTTAATAATAAGATTTTATATTTAATAAAACTTTACCTGTTTAAATTTCTAATATGATTGGATTGATAATTATTGATGGACAAAAACAGTGATGAAAAGACTCTTTTTATGTCTTAAGAGCAGCTCTCATGATTCATAATGAATGTAGAGGGCGTGCTCAGGTAAAAACTGAAAAACCATGTTTAAAAATAAAGTTCTTAACTTAAGGCAACTTATTTTTACTTCCAATTTAAAGTTACCAGTGTTATTCTTAACTCCATGTAACTTTGATCCTCATTTAAACTAATTATTTTAAGTTTTTTAATATAAATAAACTTATTTATATTAAATTTCATCACATGAAAAACTTAAAAATAGAGTTTCAAGTAGAAATCTCTTAAACTCAATTTTTAATTAATTTTTAAAGAAATCATAAATTTCTTTGAGTTTAATTAAAAGAGTAAATTTCCAGGCTAATTACCCAGGAAATTTATTTATAAAAGATACTTAAAATTTAATTTATATATTGATAATATTAAATTCTAAGTTGTGTGAAATTTTCAAGCAAATCCATTAAGAATTGGATTTTAAATGAATTTTTGAAGTTATTGCTATTTTTCCACGTAAAATAGCAAAACACACCAAACCTTAGGTTTTGATAAGGTTTTAATGCTTGAAACTTTAAAGTTTTAAGCTTATTTAGGGTTTTTAAGCTTAATTAAGCTCTGACAGTTCTTAAAACCTTGATTTCAAGCCTGCATATTGGGATTTACCCTTTGGCAGCTTGAAATTCCTGTCCAAATTGGGATAAAACCAGTTTAAACCTTAAGGTTGGATCAAAGTCTAATCTTAAAGTTTAAATAAGGTTGAAAATCCTCCAATACAGGTGGAAAACCTTAATTGAATCCTTGCAGATCCAAAAAGTTGGGTACCCCAGCTCTATTTGGTCTTTTTCCTTTGTCCCACCTTTCTGCGTGGATTTTGCCCTTTTATTTATTTAAAGCCATACTATGGCCTTAAACCCTTTTAAATTGAGCTCACACAGGATTTACATTCTGTATGGCAAATCCTTAGCCAATTCAGTAAATATACACCACACCTCAATTTTAACTAAAATTTTGGTAAGTTTGCATAAACCTTATGCAACTTTAAATTTAAGCTTAATTAAGCTTAAATTTAACAATTTTAAAAAAATGTTAAAAAAGTTAAATTGGTACTGTGAGATTCTTAAATCTTCCAATAACATAAAAAATAAGTGGTTTTGGGTATAACACCCTATGGGTGTACCCTAGGTTATTTTTGGTGTAGAATCCAAAAATGACATAATATTTATAACTTTGTTTATCCAAAAAAAAGTTATACTTATTTTTTATTATTTTTTATTTTAAATTCAACTAAAAAGTCTGTTTAAGACAAAATTAACTGTTTATAAAATCATTTGTGGACTTATGGGTATGTCATACATACCTCACAGGCTCACACTGAGAATAAACCTTAATTTTCACCTCTCATCTGAAATACAGAGTAAGAGGCTTAAGCCCATAAAATGAGTATTAAAATTTAAACTCTAAGGCAGGGCTATCCAAAGGTACCAGCCAAACTGAGCTAGAACCAGTATTACAGAAGTTATGGCCAAATTCAGGCCAAATAAGGGTGAATAAAATATTCACCTCTCATCTAACTTCTACAGTTTTAGTATGAGATACCTAAAGTGAGGTCTTTTTGGAAAGAGCATAATCAGGGCTATCTGATGGTGCAATTCATTTCCCCATATCCCATTTAGAAAAAAAAGGTATAAGGCAAACAATCTCAATACAGCTTTTTGACTAAAACACGCATATGTACAGAAATCTTGTACATGGAATCACTTTGCAATATTTAATGATAACAGTATCAAAGGAGGTACCATTGTGTAGAGCACATTCAAGGATACACATTGAACCAATTCTGAGGTTGATATCTTAAAAAATGACAAAGCTATGGCTGTTTGAAGGTCAAAATCCCACAGCTTGGCCAATACAGCCTTACAATGGGATAATATCCCATAACTATGATTATGAGGTGTAAAACAGACACCCAGATGAAAATTTTCACCCTGTATTGGTGAAAACTGCCCATATGTGCTTTCAAAACCACATCTGAGCCCAATACAGTCTATACAGCTCTTTTGCAAACCACCAGCCTGTACTACAGAGTGCAAATTCTTCACTTCCTCTATGTGAAAAGGTCTAGCAGCCATTTCACTCCATTTTAGGATAAAAGGAGGCCTTTTCACTGCCAGAAAAGGAATCCCCATCCTTCTCTTAAATTCCTATGTAGTACAACTGTCAAAAACAGTTATACTCTTGGAAAATAACCAGGTTATACTTTAGAATTAATTATTGTAGCTCTTATTATAGTAATCCAACTGGTAAGACTGCAGCCAGGGCTTTCAGCAGTGCTCACCACCACTATATAATCATAGTAAAGCCCTTATTATTTCTTTCAAACCCTTATTACAATCAACAAATCCTTCTATTACCATTTTTATCATGTCACAGTCATATTTAAAGCCTGTAAATACAATCATGCACCTTTATCACAGACTCAGCCTGACAGAAACTGTGGAATGAATAGTTCTAGTAGAACACAAACAACAAAACACTAGTACTTATTCAGTGCAATAAGCTTACAGTGATCCAATGATGTAATTTTTCAGAAGTTAAATTATATTTTCAGAGTTCTTTCTTTTAAATCATTTAACATCCTCTTATTCAAAAACTCCTTCTTGATTTATTAGATGCATTTAGGGTAGCAGCTCACTTAGCTTTATTACTGATGAAGGATTTGTGAGAAAATCATCGAGAATTTCATTGGTTGACACCTGACATACTTTGAGTACCTTTTCCAGGACCAGATGTCTTAAGTAATGGTACCTGAGCACTATGTGTTTGATGTTTAAATTTAATGTGGCTTGTTTGGATATGAGTATTGATCCTAAGTCTTCATTGTATGTCACTGGCTTTTTCATTTAAATATTCATGTATTTGACCATCAGAACTGATAGCCATCATAGTTGTTTGCTGAAAATGTTCATTAATATAAGTTTGGCCTCAGTTGTGGATTGTGTAACTATTGTTTTTTGTTTACCCAACCACAAGATTGGATTCCCAAAAACAATTACTATGCTTCCTGAGACTGAATTAAGGTTGATACTACAGTTTTCATAGTCTGAGTCAGCCCATCCTTCTATACCAGGCTTAGAATAATCAATTTTTTCTCTGGCTTGATAATATATACACCAATCCACAGTCCCCTTGATTTATTAGAATACATGTTTCATTGCGCTCCATTGGTTTATACTAGGTTTGGCCATAGATGTGATATTTGATTTATTGTATACAGTAAGTCTGGTCTTGTATGTTGGGATAGATAGCTCACATATCCAATAGCTTCTTGATAAACTGTTTTATAAAATAATTCAGCCTCTTCATTTTTTACTGTAGCAAAATTACCATTTAAAGGCATCTTGACTGGTTGAAATTCATTCATATTGAGCTTTTGGAATATTTTCCTTGCAAAAAGTTCTTTAGATAGAAATAAAATTTCATTTTTTAGCCAGTCTATCTTATAGCCTAGATATTGGTTGTATACAGCTTTATCTTCAATGTAAAAGAATTAACTAGTTATTTTAACAAGCTCTTTATTTATGTCTCTTGTTGTGATATCATGAAACCATCATCAATGTGTAAATTAAGGAAGAGAGATATTTTGTTTTTTATGAGCAAGGATTCATCTAATTGAGCACCAAAAATGTTTGGTTGGTTGAAGGACTCAGTAAACATCTCCTTCTACATCCTGGAGGCTTGCTTAGTACTGTAAAAGGATCTATTTAGTAGCCAAACCCCATTTTCTTTACCCAGAGCCTTGCATCCCTTCACTTGTTTTTCATAAACAACTGCATCCATGTTTCCATGCAGAAATTCTGTCTCTACATAAAATGGATAGGCTAAAAGTTTGACATCGACCACCATGGATAGAAATATCTTGAAAATTTCATTTTGACATACTGATGCCCAGGTGTCAAAATAATGGAGTATATGAGCCTAGGGATTTCCAAGTACCACCCACCTGGCCTTATAGCAATAAGCTTCCCCAAATTAATTTTTTTCTTAGTTAATTGCCACATGCCCCCAATTAACTTGGATCCAGCAGTTGGGTAAGGTACTAGGTGTCCTGTGTCATTCTGCATTAGAGATTTGAATTCTGAATTGATAGCATGCTGACAATTTTTCTTTCCCTGTGTGTCTCCTATAGCCTTAGAGTATGGAACTGCATTGGTGAGAAGTTCTTGATTACTCCTTCTGGTCAATTGTTGTGGGTCTTTGATTATATTCTGCTCATCTATGCTGCTACTCATATTCCAAAGGGCAGTTTCATAGTGTGGGACACATCCCCATCCTTTATTTTGTGTTCCTTGAGCTTTAGATATTGGCTCTGACTCATATCAATTGGTAATTACTGTCATAGCATGGGATTTCTTCTTTATTGATTGAGAAATCTTTGGGACTGGTAGATATATGAATAGATTCTCTGAGTAGTTCACTTTTTTTGGAAGGGTTTTGGTTGACTTTTTGGATTTATATAATCTAAAGGAGGATGGGATAATGAAATATCCAATAATAACTATCTTTCCTGACTCAATGTCAAGGAACCTCATAGCATCAAAGTATTTTTCATGAGTCAGTGCACAAAGTGTTTATGTTTTTTTGGCTACTTTTGGGATATTAGTAAGTTTCAGAAAATGAACCTCATAGCCAAATTATATAAGCTTAGAATAGTCTAGCTCAGGTTCAATACACATATTGCATTCCTTAAGCTTGTTTGATGGGGTACCAAAGCTCAGGAATAGGTGTGGTGTGTGCTTAAGGATAATTCAAGAATGTCATGCTGCCTCATGCCAATATTTGATAGGTATCTTGGACTGAAAAAATAGACAACATATCTTAGACAAAAGAGATTTTTTGAATCTCTCAGAGAATACCTTTGTCTGTGGTGAGTTTGGTGCACTTTAACCATGAAAAAAGGCTATCCCTGCAGGTGGGGGGTAGCAGGTCCATCCCAGGTCTAACCTGCTTCCAACCTGGGTTGTAACATTGGCTCTAACCTTGAAATATTTTTGCAGATACTTTCAGCCACATATTTGGAAATTTATAATTTCAATCAATTGAAATAGAATATTTTTGAATACAAATGATTCTTGCTTTTATCTTGGTAAATAGCTCATGGTTTCTATCTTAAATAAGAAATTTTTACCACAAAAGTAACAAACAAAGTTACAAAATTCTTTTGTTTAATACCATACATCAATTCCAAAAAATGACCATTATTGATCAATTCTAAGCATACTTGACTGAATTTTTTGTATGAAATAATTCATAAACTTCTTATATCTATTAGCTCATATAAAGTCCAAAACAAACATTGTGAAAATTATTTTTTAAATTGAATTGAATTTTTCTGCCTGATTTATCTCATTGCTACTCTTTTTGTCTCTTACTAATAATTATAAATATTACTTCCAGCACAAATTTTCAGAAAGTTTGATACATTTTACACCACAGAAAGTGATTCAATAATCCTTTGATTATGTCCCATATCTAATTCTAAGAATAAGAAAACATATAACTTACAATTATAATTACTCAGCATATATATTTATACACGTTTCCAGTTCCCCAGTGAAACCCATTTTCATGATCTTATTATTAAGGTGAAATTTTATTTTTAATTAAATTATGGAATTTCAAATTACCAATTTTAATTTTTTGAAAAGAAAATTAGAAATATATATCCATATTTCAGACTTTACCTGTTCAGTTTTATTATCATAGCTTGTATATTATTTGAATATCATTCCACTTTCTTGTTTTAATCAACTTTATCAAGAAAAAGGTAGTGAATTTAGGTTTATTGAGAAAAATAAGATTCATTATTTAAAATTTCAACCTCAGATATCAATAGCACATTAATTTTCAATTTCTTAGATTCATTCTTTGTTATGGTGAGTTGAATACAGAGATTTATTACAAAAGGGAATTTTATATCTTTTGATAGGTTTTCTTCATATATTAATGCCTTAATACAATTCGTGAGTTTGGTATGTCTTGAAAAATTATGAACTTATACTCTTTGATCATGATACTTTTGGAAACTTTGAGGTCTATTATTCAGTTTTAAATTGAATCTTATAAGCTGTGCTAACAAAGCTTTCAGACATAAAAAAGAAATAAAGTGATCAAATTTTGTAGTTTTTACAAACTTTTAAAATTCATAGATCTGAATGAAGAGCTATATGAATATTTCATAACATGTAAAAATTATTGATTTGATTCATATTGCAATCTTGAGCAGCTTTAATTCCATAAGTAAAGAACTTGCAATGATGAAGCTACTTCTTCAAAAATTGTCAGGATCATCTTTTGAGTGATATTTTACCTGGTAAATGAAAAAAAGGGAGAATATATTTCAGTTGGAATTCATTTTATTTGAATAATATAAGGTTTTTCAATTTCCACTGAATGGATAAAAGACCTTCTGCACTTTTTGGAAAAATATTTTCTTTATTATTATGAGCTTTTCCTGACTGGTGTACAATAAACCTGATGATATTATATCAAATCTAATCTTTTATGAGAGTTAAATCTATTAAATATAATTTTCTTCACAAACATCTGTAGCTGCACAAAAACAAATCTTATTCTTTGTAAATTTCCTTGATTTATTTCAAAAACTGAAACGTTTATGATTATGTTGCAAAGAAATATTTACTAGAAAGAGATATTTATCAAAAAGAAGATGAAATAATAGAATTTCTTTGATTTTCTAAATTGATTTGGTGAAAGTCATGAAATGAATTGTCTCTTTAAAATTTCTGTTTATACATGACCTGGTTTCATTTCTTTTATAATATTCTAAATATACCAAGTAATAATTAATATGAGGAAAGAGAAAATAAAAAACCCTTGTGGTATTAACTTTATCCTTTCTATGATAATTTCTATTTCTTGAATATGAATTATTCCTACCCGTTTTGTTCAGATTTGTGTTCAATTCAAAATGCTATTAGCATGATCTGAGAGAAATCAGGCAAAAAATATCAAGACTAATTTTAATTAATCCTATTGATAGATGAATTTGACCAAATAATTTCACTAAAAAATCTACATGATTTTTGACAAAAATTCTTCTCAAGGAAAATAATCATAAATTTGACTTCTGATTCTCTGTCAATTTGGTAGAAAGTTTTGGCATTATTTATCTAAATATCATTTTCTTCCCAGCTCTATGGGCTCAAGAAAGTCCTGAATTTTTATTTAGTTTTGAGAAGAAGAAATGAATATTTATCTCAAATGATTTATAATCATAATATAAATTTCCCAAAACAACATTTTTTTCACTTCTTCTGGAAAATAATTATTGAAATCCTCACTTTAAGTGAGAATGATAATATATAGTTCTTTGAATAATAATTGGCCTAATAAAACAAGACTGTACCTACAGGTATCTTATTCCTTTCATATTTGTTTTTAAGAAAGAAAGAGAAAACTTTCATACTTTTCCCCCTTCTTAATTGATAAATCCCAAAGTGATCAAAACTAACTACAATTATAGTTGCAACATCTTAAAATGAAGAATTGTGAGCTATATTCATTCCATATTTTCTTTGTGGATTCTCTGAGTCTTAATTTGGGCTGATAAATGGTAAGTCTTCTCACTTGATTTCTAGAATTATCTCAGTTCAGATAATTCTTGTGGAAATGGGCTTGTATTTTCAAATGAAAGTTTGTTGATTGTATTTTACAATGACCAAAGCTCCAAAAGCCCAAACTAACAAAGAGGAATCTTCTTTATATTGTAAAGAATTCTTCTCACTTTTTAAATTATCAAACTACTTGTGGTTTCCAAAGAAGAAAATCAAATTAATCTAGAGGATTTAATTCAAAAATAAAGACTTAATTGGAAATCATTATATTTAAAAAGGTTCAATTTTTTATTAAAATATAGAGAATGGGAATAATTTAGATTTTTTTCTCTTCAAGCGAAATAATTTCTACTTGATACTGACAGTATTTTTTTATTTACATTAAGAGATGAATATATTTTGATCACAAAATATTAAGGATTCCTCACTGAACTACAGAAGTCATAGACTTATTTATTGCATCTTACTTGATTATTAAATAACTTTGTAATTAAAGAAATGGTTTAGAATATATTGCTTTGAAGTATTTCAGAATATTAATGAATTTCATGTTGTGAACTTATAACATCAAGTAATGATTTTTGGTTTGGTTTAGTATAATTATTAGATCTCATTTAAAGAAAATGGGGTCTTTTTAAAATAAGATTTTCAGATATTCCACATCTCATAGAATCAATATTTATGTGGTATTCTAATTTACCAGTGCTTTCAACTTCTGATGAAGTAATTTGCATTTTTAGCAGTGGATCCTCTCAAGAATAAATTCTGGATATCCACTATTGGTCCATTGAATTTCCTAAGTTTATTTAATTGTTGGTTACTTAATTTATTTCTGAAGCACTATACATATGTATTCAATAAGATAACTAAATTTTAATATGGCATGCTCAATTAAATTTCCTTTGATTTATTACATAAATTGAAAGCCAGCAATAACGGGCATTAACTCTATTTAATAAAATAATTGTGGGAGCCTAAATCACCATTCTTTCAATTATCAAATGATACAATTTTTCTTTTTTATATCTCATAAACCCAATTAATATTATCTTAAAAAGCCATGAATTAGAAAGAGTGCAGTTTCTGAGAGAGTTTGTTGTTAATTGTAAGAACCAGCTTCAAAAATAAATATGGTTTTATTTATAAATTGTGAAGAAATTGAATTCTTTATTTCTCATCATCCTTCAAAAAAGGAATTTCTGTATTAAAAAATCATAGAAGAAATTATAATAAAGATTTATTCCATACAAAAGTTGTTCCATGAGGAAACAGATTGAGTTAATAATTTTATACCTCCCAATGTTTGGAATAAAGAAATTGGAAAAGATAATCCTAAGAAAATATTTACTGATTTCAAAAGATCTTCATTATCTCCTCAAAGAATTTGATCAACAAATTCTTTTTTCTCAATGTTATAAAGAAAGCTTTTTTATATCGTTTCTGATTTAAATTTTAAACTACAAAGAACTTCTTTCAATTCAGAGCCCCAATATAATAAGGCTTTGTTAATGTGTGATTGTGTATTCAAAAAATTGAAGAAGTGATAGGTTTAATAGAATTAAAACTTGGTAATAGCTTAATGAAAGATCAGTGAAAATATTGGGTTTTTAATATATGGAAATGGGAGGGAGCTCAATCATAATTTTGAATAGACATTATTATTATTATTATTATTATTATTATTATTATTATTATTATTATTATTATTATTATTATTATTATTATTATTATTATTATTATTATTATTATTATTATTATTATTATTATTATTATTATTATTATTATTATTATTATTATTATTATTATTATTATTATTATTATTATTATTATTATTATTATTATTATTATTATTATTATTATTATTATTATTATTATTATTATTATTATTATTATTATTATTATTATTATTATTATTAGTATTATAGTTATAATTATTATTATTATTATTACTATTATTATTATTATTATTAATGTAGTTCAATAATGAAGAAATATCTTAAAAACAATCTTTTTTCATTTATCTCCATATTAATAAGTTAAATATAAGAATACTAATTCATGAAAGATCTAACTCAATCATATTAAAGTTTTTAACTAAATGGAACTGGCTATTTGCTCCAAATTTTGAGAAAATCCTTTGGGTTTCATTATATCATTTCATTTTTGGTGAAGATCTATTAAAGCTTTTAGAATAACACTTTGATGGTAGATTTAGGCATTTTATGCTATCATGTGGTGGATCCTTTTCATTATATCTTTTGTGTCATTCAAGGCGATTTCGTGATTTGTTACTCCCCTTCATTTAGAATATATAGTTTATAGTTTTCTTGTAAAAATGGTGAATAATCCTTGTATATTCAATACTCCACCATTTCAAAGAGAATGAATGGAATTTTCCATTTTCATCCTCTTCAGTATGAGAGCAAAATTTCTCTGACAGAGATAGTACCTTTTCAATGTCATTTCAATAAATCTGGTTAGAAATTTCTTGAGGATTTTGCATTCATAAGAAACCTTCTAACATGATTTCAAATTAATGGTAGGAGAGAAAAAAACAATTTTTACAATCCTTGTAAGTGGAAATTATTCTCCCTGGATTTAATAATTTATCTTTTTCTCCTCTTAACCACCTTCAAATGAGAGCTTCAATTAATACTTCATCCTGAATTGAAGTTGGATCCAATTCATATTCTTAAAATGAAGCTTATGTGAATGCAAAAATTTAGTTTTTGATAATTATTGTAATCATAAATTTATCCCACATAGTGATCAAATATCCATTCCAATAAAATGTTTCTGTTGTTATTTCATATGATGAAATTTGAGCCTGACATCCAGCTTTGTGCTTTACTGTGGATATAAAGGGGGTTATGCTTGTGGCTGAGCTGTGGATGACTTTCAGGAATTCAATGGGTTTGAACTTTGCATCATGTGACTTTTCTATTTTTGATATTAATGAAAGGTGACTGTTTAATTCATTCAGGTGTCCTTTTAATTCTGCATGAGTCCTGTGGCCATAGCAGGGTTTAAAGATGGGTGGGGTGTGTGATTTGAAGGGTGGTACCTCATTTATTTTAACTAGTTTTCTATATGTAACTTGATTTTTACATATGCCTAATGAAATTGAGTAATTTATTTAAACACATATACTGCCCTTTGGTGCCTATGCCCTGGTATTACAAATTGACTACACCTTGCTGAAAAACTGACATTTTGATGTAAAATTTGACTATAAGTCTGCCTGTGGGTTGAATTTACTGCTGTTATGGGGTAATATCAGCTTGAGCCTGGTGAAAAAATGGTATGTAATACCACCTTCCCACTCCATTAAATGATTTCCCAGGAATTTCAGGTGAGAGCTCCCTATTCCTCATTCAATTATGTGGTCTCCCTCAATACCATTGCCTCATTTATTGATTCATCTTCTTCACTTTTTCTCTTCTTCTGTGTCTTCTATAGTTTATATAAATTTTCCTCTTGGGTACAGCTTATTGACCTTAAAGGCTGCAAATGTTTTTGCTAATTTTGTTTGATCTAGCTTATTAAGGTCATATGGTCCATTGTTTATCTGTCTGATTACTCTATAGGGTCCATTCCTTTTGTTTTTGAATAGTAGTACCCAATTAGTTTCCATTGTTTTGTTGTAAACCAGGACCAAATCTCCTGGATTAAGTGGTACTCTTACCTGGTGTGCTCTTCTTCTGTTCCAATATTTCATTGAGTCTTCCCTTGATTTTTTGAGTTTTTTTGGCTGCTTTACTTCTCATTTTTTTCTTTTCCTTGAAGCCTTTTGGCCGTGGCTTCCAATAATTCCTCATCTGTGGATATTCTGTGCCATTCAACTGCTAAAAATGTTTTTGTTTCCATATAAATTGGTAACACTGGTAGTTGTCCAAATCAGACTTCAAATGGTGAGAAACCAGTTGCTCTTTTAGTGGAAATTCTTTTAGACAATGTAGCTAGTGGTAGATATTTCTTCCATTCTCACCACAAATCTTGAATAGTGCATCTTTGAGTTGTTTATGGCTCTTTTCAACAATTCCTTGAGGCTCTTGGTAATACAGTGTTGTGACTCCTATCCTTGATCCTGATTTCTTTACTGCATCTTGCAATTATTTTCCAAGCTCTGGCCCCCATTAACACCCACTGCTTTTGGTGAGCCATACCTGCATATCCATTGTGAGGTGAACCATTCTGAAACCACTTTTTATGTTAATTTGACTAGTTAAACTGTTTCTGGCCATCCCGGAAAATAATGTCTGGCCATAAAAATGTACTTCCATCTTCCAGATTTGATATGGAATTCATCCATTCTGACCTTTTCAAATATTGTTGATGTTGCTGTAAACTTTCCTTATTTCCTTTGTAGGCTTTGACTTCTCTTTTGGCAGGACAGGTAATATTCAACCCATTTCTTGATATATTTTATTCATTCCTTCCCCCAAAAATCTTGCTTTAATTCTTCTATAAGCTTCATTTTCCCTCTGTGGCCCATATCTTCATGAAGTGACCTCAAAATGTAGCCTTTAGCCTCTTGACTTGATATAACCAATTGAGGGTTTGGGTTATTTCTTCTTTTGAGCTGGCCATCTTCCAAGAAAAGGTTGGGTGAATTCCTTTTAATCCTTCTAGAATCTTCTTCCTTTCTTGATTCTGGGTTTTTTAATTTTACTTAAGTATTCTTGCATCCTCTTCCAAAATACTTCTTGTATTATTGGTACTTGTATTCCTGAAAAATTGAGTGGATTACAATTTCTAGACCCAAATCCAGTGTTTGGCTTTATTCAATCTTCTTCATAAAAGTCTTCCAAATTTTCATCTTCTTCTTCTGAGTTTTTTGGTCTTCTGGATAGCCCATCTGGAATAGTGAAAGTTTTTCCTGGTTTATGTACCAAATAGAAGGACAATAGTTGAATGAAAGCCACCCGTCTTGTCATGGGTGCATTGGGTAAAAAAGGGGTGTTGATCATTCCAATGAAGGCATTGGCATGAAGCTGTAATTCAAAGACCTGTCCCCAAAGTATTTTTTGAAGCTTCTTGGAAATTCTTACAACTGCACAGAGCTCCAATTTGGGCTGTAAGTATTTTGATTATAGTTTTGAAAATGTTATTGATTCATATAATACTGGTCTGTCTCTTCCTTCTTTGTCTTCTTAAGTGAGTACTGCTCCTGCAGAAATGTAGCTTGAATTTACTACTAGCTTTTTTTCCTGATCTTTTGCCATAATACAATTACTTGAGGGTTATTTCTTCTCCAACTATTCTTCTGAGCTTATTGAAAGCTTCTCCACACTTTTTATCCCAGTCCCATTCACCATCTTCTCTGGTGAGCCTTCTGAGTGGTTATTCAACTTGTGAGGAAGTTTTCAATAAACATCATTACATAGGTACAATGTCCAAGAAACCCTCTCATTTACTTCTTGGTCAGAGGTTCTGGCCAATTTTGAATTTTATTGATCTTTTGTTTTGAGATTGTTCTTCCTTTACATGATGCAACATGCCCTACTATGTCAAAGGCTGGAACACAGCATGCAAACTTTGATCCTGAGATATAAAGTCCTGCTTCTTCAATCCTGAATGAAACCTTTTCTAAGGTTATGGCATAGTCCCATATAAATATTCTGATTGAGGGGTTCTTTGGTAGTGCTTCCTGGTTGTAAAGTGATCTTGGTCCTTTTATTTCTCCATCATAACTATAATCATTCATACAGTTCCTGGTACGTTTTCTTGTAGTATCCAGGTCATTTGGGCTTGGTATACTGCTACTGAGTTGGTGGAACTTTGGGGTAATCTTGTAAATTGCATCCTTTCAAGTGGTGTATCAAAAGTGATGAGGGGTCTTGGAGTAACATATAGCTCTCTTTAATCATATAAAGCCATGATTTCTCCTATTCCATAGCATGCTCTTCCTGAAAATGAGCCTACAAATTCTTCAATGTGAGGTGGTAAACCAAAATCCTTCATGGTTACTTTGTTGAGCTCTTGAACCTAATGGACAATTCTGATTTTCAAATTTGATTTGGCCACACAAAGGATTGGGCTTGTGTAGCTTGACATATATTTCTCATAGAGTCCAGTCCTCATTCTTTCTCTGGTTATTTCAGTAAACTGAGGTAAAATTGATTTTGGAATGGGAATTGGTTTATTCTGCCAAGGTTCATGAGGTATGACGGTATCTTGTAAGGGTTTCTATATGAGTGTTTGAATAATACTTTTCCTTATTCACAGGAAGCTATTGCTTTTTCCCTTAAGTTAATTAAATTTTTGAGTAAATTGATTTCTTCATTTGATGACCATCCTGGTGGGCCAAAATTAACTGCTTGCAGTCTTTCATGGGTTAACTTGAAGCTTTCTTGAGATATAGGTGGGTTTAGTGATAAGGGTGTTCCAATAGGATCTCTTGAAAAAGGTGGGTGAAGGTCTTGAGGCATTGGCTCATTGACTGGTCTTGCCTTCTTCAGGACTGATTTATATTTGGCTGCTAAAAGTTTGTTATTCATCTTCAATTAATGATTTTTAATTCTTTCCAAGAGTTTGCTAGTGTCCTGAAATATTGAGGTCTTCAAAATTATTCTATCTTATTTCTTCCATCAAAAATGTAGTTAAAGGTCATACAGGACCTAAAACTAGGTGTTTAACCCCAGTATATTACATATAAAAGTGCTGAAGCCGAAGTCATGCAAGGACTTCCTAGCCTAATCCAAGGGGTTATCTTACTCCTTCAGCACTTTGGGCTTGATTTTGGATTCCACTTGACTCTTATTTTATTATTCAATGTTAATTATTCCCACTTGATTCAAGATTACTCTGGTTGTTTTATTTCTTGATGAGTAATTTTCTTGTCTTAATGGATGGCTTGGAACTTAACTTTGCTCCTTGTGGGAAATCTGATAATGATAAACACCTGTGAAATACCTTGTTTCTGTCACAAAAAGGGAGCATTGTATTTTCATGCTAAGGAAAAAATGGTCCTTCAGCACTTCTCCCAACTAGGACAATCCCCTTGTGCTTATTTCCTGATTTTCTTTATACCTTTCCCTGCCCAAGTCTACAGGGGAAACAGCTTGGGGTAATGCTGAGGACCTTTTGAGTCTTCAACATTCTCAAAAATCCCAAGGGGAATTTGAGTTGAGATTTTTACATCATATTTATGGTCCATCATATTTAGTGAGTCCCGAGTTCATAAAAAATCTGGTAAGTCATCCTTCAGTTAATAAGTCCTGACCAGTGATTCTTGAATTCCAAATGAGCTCCAATCCAGATTAAAGAAATTGCCAATGTCATGTGTTGTCCAAAGGTCAATCCATAAGGAACTCCTTTTCTTCATAAATAATCTTCTTCATCTTCAGTATTCTGAATAATTGTCCTCTGATAAGTTGTTTCAAAATTATCTTGCCTTTTCTTCAAAATAATTTATGTCCTTTTGTTCTTCCTGGATTTCTGAAATATTCCTGTTATGAAAAATAAAATAAAAAATGTAAAATTATGATAATAAGATGATTTAAAATTAACTGATTGATTTTGTTGTTTTTGAATAATACTTTTTTGTATGAGGGCCCCCTCTCATTTTGAAAATATTCAGTTGGTTTTCAAAATCTGCAATGATATACTCTCATTCCTCCAAGACTTTCACTATAAGGGATAGTGCAAGAAATAAGTTTATCCCCCCTTATTTTTCATAGTGATTTTGATAAGGATAAATAATGATACAGTAAATTTTCATAATTTCATTTTAATGAGGATTCAATAATCTTTCAATGTAAGTATAAAATAGCCAATATTTGAGATATCTTAGTAAAAATCAAAGGTTTAAATGAAATAAACCTGAATCACAATTAAGATTGTGGAACTGTTTGGTTCAAGGTGGAAATTTGTGCCAATAAGTAAAGATTGGTGCTCCTGAGAGGATTCATGTGAGCCTTGAGGTATATTTTACATACCCAAATAGGCCACAATTATCTTAAAAAGAAATTTTGAATTATACATAACTCATAAATCATGCATATATTCAAAATTCATCATTTTTGATTTCAGAAAAGATGAATAACTTTTTATTGAGTAAGTAGATCCATGGATTTAAGGCCAGATTTGGATTCTACACAAAAATTCACCTAGGGTAGCTCCATAGAGTGAATAAGCTCAAATTAACTCTTTGAGGTGGTAAAATGGAAAATACTTCAATACCACATCATCAATACCACATAAAAGATCCGTGAAAATTTTTGTTTTTATTAATTTCACGCCAAAATAATGGGAAAGTGAGAAATCCCATGTTACATATACACTAAGAATAGTGTTATGCATGTTTTCAGCACTTAATATCATGGTATTCTTACATGGACTTTTGGTACACCCATAGTGGATATCTCACTTTAAGCTTAAATTACTATTTTGACGTAAAAAATAGGCAAGGGGGACAAAAGACATCAAAGAGAGCCAGGGTACCTAACTTCTGAGGACTCAGAGGCGTGGATAGCTCCAAAGCTTGGTTCCATGGCTGATCTTGACCCAATTGGTAAATTAAACCTCTTTGGGAACTTGGTTACCATGTCACAACTACTGTAAATCTTAAGAAAATAGCAAATAACCTGCTATTTTGACGTGCCAAGGAGGTAAAGAGCTACTTAGACTCCTGTAACCACGTCAATTCTTAATGACTTTCCATGCATAAGCCCCAAAAGAGTAATTAAAACCCTTTTTGGACTTGTATCCATTGATTTACCTCATAGCAACCAGTGAAACACTGATATTTACAATTCTACGTAGAAATGAGGTAAAAACTTCAAAAATTCATTAAAAATACAATTCTTAATGAATCTTTCTGAAACTTTCAGGACCAATAGAGAACTGTATTATCTATGGTACAACCAAAAAGAATTACAGTTTTACTAGTAGAATTGAAAGTTTTCCTTACAGTTCATTTTTGACCATTCTACGTGAAACACTGAATCTTCAAAAATTCACAGTAATTAAAACCTGTGATGAAATTGGCAATAACATTGATAACTATGAGAAATCAATGATTATTTTGGAATAAAAGAAGATTTACAGATGTTACTCCTTTTATTCTTAACCATATTGGGGTTGGTAGTCACGTAAAAGCATCAATTAAGTAATTATGATAATCTTACGTGACAACAGATGATGAAATCATTAATCCAAAAAGGTTTATTGTTTTCTCACTCACTGGTTTTTAAGTTTGCTCCATGGAACGCCTCTGTGAGCTGTTATTGACTTAAAAGAAGTCTCTTCTTGCTTTTTTTTCTGTATCATCATCATCTTATCAATTTATTAAATCATTATTACCAACAAGTAAGTATTAGTTACAAGCTATTCTTAAGTGTTTTTAATCTTTCTGAATCAACCAGAAAGACGTGAAATCATAGAATCCAGCTATATATTGTTGTAATACTGTTACAAATCCTTTTGATCTCTTAAATCCACAATTCCACGTCAGATTTCTCTACTTTTATCTATCAATAAATTCTTTGGAGTATTAGTGAGTCATTTATCTTTAATTCTTAAGGTTTTTTCTCTAGTAATAGTTTTCTTCAAGAATTATCTTTATAATTATTCTTGTAAAAGATAATTATATATTAAAATAATTTTATTATTTGAATAAAAGAAGTCTTTATTATTAAATTCTTCTTGCAATTGATTCTTGTAGACAATTACTGCTCACTGTTATAATCACTAGTAGTGTATAACACGTGAAAGAAATAATTTTATAATTATTTAATTGTGGTTATAATAATTTTTTATTATTATATTTCACAAGAACAGACATACTACTTTTGATTAATAGTCATATTATCATCAGTTTCATAGTCACATCTTACATTTGGGGGCCTGGCCGTGATTTTATCCATAGACTTGGCTTTAATAATATTCTAGACTTCATTATTGTGTTCTAAAAAACAACCATACCTACCACATCTTACATTTGGGGGCCTGGCCGTGTTTTTTGAACCTTGTACCCTTAATTAATATATTTTTAAGCTCTAAAATATATTAATTCATTATTTTTTTCTTTCATTTTAAAGTTAAAATAATTCTTATTTTTGAAATTGTTTTGGAAATCTTTTTCATTGAGGAATTTGGTTTAATTTTATACTGTTTTACACATGGCTTTTTCACATCCAAAAACTTATAAAATTATTCTTTGAGTTACTCTGAATTAATTTTCATTCAAAATCTTAAATTTTAATTTTTTTCTTTAAAAAGAATAATCTTTTTAATATTAAAAAATATAAAACTTATAAAAAATCTTTAAAAATATTTTAAAAAGTATAAAAAATAATTTTTTTTCTCTTTTTTATAATTTTTTCTAGTGTCTTTAATCAAATACTGTGCAGCTGGCAACAGACTCAGTAAAAGATACATCAATAGTCCTGAATCTTCAGAAGCAGAATCTGAAGAAAGTATTGAGGTGCAAATTGCTAAAAGAGGCACCTTATTTAATTCAGAAAAGGCTAAATTACGACCAAAAGGTGTGTATTTTATCTTATATTTTTGCTTTTTATCTTTAAATTGACATGAAAATGGTGCATACCAGAAATGGAAGCAACTATTCAGTCCAACCAGATGGATGTGGACAAGGAAGAGGCAAGACCAAATCCAGAAGTGCCAAATCTTCCACAAGAAAGACACATCTGGAGGATGCCAGAGTTGCCCCCCATTCCCCAAGGTCTGTACCAACAGATTTTGACGTGAATTCAGAGCCTGAACTGATTTATGGTAATATTTCCAGGGCTGAACCACTTTCAGGTGGAAGCAATAGAAATATATCAATGCCAGTACAAAAACTGGTTCAGAGCAGCCAAGGAAGAGGAGTGGGAAATCTGCCCAAGCCTTTGGCAGGGGGCCATGAACTTCTACTTACACATCAAGAGCTTTCTGGGTCAGGAGAAGACCATAGAACTCTTAGGAGGATGGAGCCCCCTGTCTTGCAAAGACAAGGTCAAAAAGATAAAGAATTGGTTGAAGAGCCAAAGTCTTTTATCTATAGACCAGAAGAAAGAGTTGGAAATGACTCCAGCTTTGGAGACAGAGGCACCAGTGGCGTCTACCAGCTCCAAACCAGCTCCAGAAGTGTCCAAAGACAAGCCCAAGGGACCTCAGAAGAAGCAGAAAGGTCCCAAGAACCATCAAGGAAAGGGCAAAGGCAAAGCCAATTGGCACAGACCTTACCCACAGGGGTACAGGATCCCCAAATTGGAGCCTTCAGCTGTGGACAGTGTCTTCAATATGGCCAGAACTCTAATGGAATTCACAACCAAGGAGCAGGAAAGGATGAACAGAAACTTTCCACGCAAATAATTGGTGTACAGACTAGTATTAATGTGGAAATCGGTAAACTTGATAGAAAGTTAACTAAAATTGCATCAGATATAGTTGAATTAAAGAAAAATGACAAAACATACACTGAATTGCACCAAGTGACACATGCCAAACTTGACTCAATTACCAATTCTTGCATAAGAATTGAAAACATGTGCCAAGTTCAGCATGAAGAGATGGAAGATCTTTCCATTTTTAAAATGAATGATCAACTTAAGATTTTGCAAGACCAAGTCTTAAAAATAGTTGAGAATACCAATCAATTTGCCATACACTTAGCAAAAAGTGACAGTGAAAGGCAGAAGTTGAAGAATGAAATAATTGCAAGTGTGGAACAAATTCATAAGAATCATGAACCACATATGCCAAGACATTCTACACCTTTAACTGAAGAGAAACTTTCTGTTAAAGAAAGTCTCACCCCATTCTTAGGAGAAAATGCCTACTCTACAAGGGATATTCCAAAAATAGAAGAATGGCCAACATTCTCTGGTGAAGGAGAATACAACCATATTGAATTCATCATGACTATTGATATGTTGCAAGAAGACTTCAATATACCTGATGAAATCATAGTGGGAAAATTACACTGTTTATTTACCAGGACTGCAAAGAAATGGTATTACAAAATGAGGATTGATCATGGTAAACATGACTAGTCTTGGTGGAAATCTGAAGTGATTACCAAATGGGCCAATAATTCTTGGAGGTTTAAAATGGAAAATGCTTTTGAAAGTGCCATTTTTAACTCAGAAAAAGACAAACCACTTACTTGGTTCTTCAAACAAAAAGACAGATTATCTGCTTTACACCCAGATATGTCTGACACTATGATTAATATGAAAATATTAAGAAAGTGTGGAGGAGAACTGGAACATGCTATCAAAAGCAGATGTGTGGAACCTTGTTCAACAGAGGACTACATTAATGCTATGGAAGATATCATTACCAGAACAAGAATTGGTAAGACTTGGATTAAAAACCCAATAGAGTCCAAAATAGTCTCAAAGATTCCTAGAGAAGAAAGAAGACCAGAAAGACCTGTCTTGAAGTGTCATAAATGTGGAAGTACTTCACATCTAGCCAACACTTGTCCTAAGAAGACAAAGATCAATGAAGTTCAAGTCATTGAAGAAATTCAGTATACTGAAGAGAAAGAAGAGTCTGATCAAGATTCTGCAGTCTCTGAAGATACACCAGTGGAGGACTATCCCATTGAGAACATTTCAGCTTTCTTTGAGGTCACAGAAGTCCATACCCACTTACCACAGTACAGTGAGGATTGCTGCAACCTGATCAATATCCAAGATGCTAGAATGTGTAAAACAAAACCTGCTAGAGGAAAGGGTTATACTGCTGGAGCATCCTGTATCACATCAGTTCTGATGAGTGATATTGAAGCCAAAGTAAATTTGGATACAGGGGCATTTTGCACTTGTGTGGGCAACGATTATCTCCAAATTATACTTCCTGAATGGAAAAACCATCTATTACCAATAGAAGGTGTACAATTCAGTAGTGCCAGTAACAATATGTACCCCCTGGGCATATTGGATACTAATATTATATTCCCACATCCAGCAGGAAGTGTAAGAATGAAAACTGAAATTGTAGTAATGGATAATTGCACATCTCAGCACATCATTCTTGGAAATGATTACTTAAATATTTATGGTATTGATATAAATAACCATAAGGACAGATATTTCACAATTGGAGATAACAAGAGACAAAAATTTGCTTTCTCCAATATGCCAAAAAAGATATCTGTAGTATCTTCTGTCAAGGATACTTACAAAGATGAATTTGTGACTAACCAGCTTGTTGAAGCACAAATTAATCAATCATTGTCACCAAAGATGAGGATTGAACTTATTAATGTGTTATACACATATAAAAATGCATTTGCCTCTGATAATGAAACATTAGGCACTATAAGAGGACTTGAAGTTGATATTACTCTTAATATTGACAGACCATATCCTCCAGTACTTAGAAGACCAGCTTATCCAGCCAGTCCCAGAGCTAGAGAAGCCTTGGAAAAACATATCCAAGAGTTGATCCAACTTGGTGTGCTAAGGAAAGTAGGCCATAATGAGGAAGTTGAAGTGAAAACACCTGTTATTATTGCATGGCATAATGATAAGTCAAGAATGGTTGGAGATTTCAGAGCATTGAATACCTACACAGTTCCAGATAGGTATCCAATCCCTGGAATTCAAGAAACCTTGACTCAATTGTCTAAAGCCAAGTATATAACATCAATGGATGCATTGTAGGGTTCCATCAAAATGTTATGACGCCTAAAGCTAAGAAATTACTTAGAATTATCACTCACTGTGGTATTTTTGAGTATCTTAGAATGCCATTTGGCATTAAAAATGCTCCATCCCATTATCAAAGGATGATGAACACCATCTTTCCTACAGAATTTTCTGAAGGATGGCTTATCATTTATATTGATGATATTATCATATGTTCTGATTCATGGTCTTTGCACCTTGAAAGACTTGCAAGAGTACTCCATAAAGTTGCAGAAGTGAACATGAAAATTTCACTTAAGAAATGCAATTTTGGTTTTGAAGAACTCAAAGCATTAGGACATATTGTTTCTGGTTTAAGCTTGGGTATTGACAAAAACAAAGTAGCAGCAGTGTTACTTAAGCCAATACCCCAGAATAAAAAAGAAATGATGTCTTTTCTTGGATTTGCCAGTTACTATAGGCAACACCTGAAAGACTTTGCAATTCTAGCCAAGTCACTTTATAGAATCTGTGATCAACAGACTGTATTTGAGATGACACAGGAGAGAATTAAAGCTTATGAGAAGATAAGGAAAGCCCTTACAGAAGCACCTTTACTCCTCATGCCTGACTGGAATATTCCTTTTAAGTTGTACATTGATGCATGTGGAGATGGACTAGGGGCAGCCCTACATCAAGTCCAGATTATTGATGACAAACCTACAGAAGGACCAGTTTGTTATATCTCAAGACAAATCAAACCAACAGAAGCCAGATATGGTGCAAGCCAAATGGAGTGCTTATGTTTGGTATGGGCACTTGAGAAACTACACTATTACCTTGATGGCAGTGTTTTTGAAGTGATAACTGACTGTAATGCCGTGAAATCACTTCTTAACATGAAAACTCCCAACAGACATATGTTGAGATGGCAAATAGCCATTCAAGAATATAGAGGAAACATGACTATAGTTCATAAAGCAGGAAACATTCACAAGAATGCTGATGGACTTAGTAGATGGGCTTTAGCCAACACTCCTGATAACCCAGCTTATGTACCTTTGGAAGCTGAACCACAGATTCCAATTGAAGGAATTAACATAACTGATATTGAGACTGAATTCTTTGAAGAGGTCAGAGAATATTATAAACAAGACAAGAATTGCCATATCTTGACTTCTTTATTAGATAAAGACTGCAAAGATACATCTTTAGTTAATGCACTTGATGAAGTTTGGAAAAATTCCTATTCTGAAGGAAGATTTCACTTGTTTGATGGGATCATTTACCACAGAACAAAACATTCTTGTGTTATGACATTGTGCAGTAGATTACGTATCAATACTATTCTTCATGAATGTCATGATAGTATCTACTCTGGACACCTGTCAGAAGACAGAATACTTGAAAGTGAAGAACTGTGCATGGTGGCCATCTTGGAGAAAAGAAACCATTGAATACTGCCATACCTGTGACAGATGCCAAAAAGCAAACAGGAATACAGGCAAGAAATTTGGACTTATGATCCATATTCAAGAACCAAAATCCCCATGGGAAGTTGCTCACATGGATTGGGTCACAGCACTTCCTCCAAGTGGTGACAGAAGTTATAATGCTTGTTTAGTCATTGTAGACAGATATAGCAAAACTCCCATATTCTTACCATGTCATAAAGATGACACTGCTATGGATACAGCTCTTCTTTTATGGAGTAGAGTTATTTCACATACAGGATTATTTAGGAATATCATAAGTGACAGAGATCCCAAGTTCACAACTGCATTTGGACCAATCTTCATAGATTGTTTGGGACTATTTTATCATTCTCTACAGCATATAACCCTCAAACAGATGGGCTAGCAGAGAGGATGATTCAAACTTTAGAAGACATGATCAGGAGATTCTGTGCTTATGGATTAGAATTCAAAGACTCAAATGGCTTTACCCATGACTGGTGCACTCTGATACCTGCACTAGAATTGGCATACAAGACATCAGTCCATTCTTCCACAGGACAAACTCCTGCTATGTTAGAAAAAGGATGGAATCCAAGACTCCCAGCAGACACACTGAGGAAAGACTTGATTGACATTCATCCTACAGCTTCCACCTTCAAGATAATGCTTGATAAAGTAAAACACCATGCAAAACAAAGTATGGATGATGCTTTTGATTATGCAAAACAGAAGTGGGACAAAAGTCATAAAGTACCAGACTTCAAAGTAGGGGACTTAGTTTTAGTTTCAACCTTGAATTTTAATAATATCAAAGAAACTTGAAGATTCTTATGTAGGACCTTTTGTTATTGTTGCTTTACATGGAACCAATGCAGTTCAAGTGGAATTGAGTGGTGAATTGGAAAATAAACACCCCACATTTCCAGTCAGCTTGATAAAGCCTTACCAACCAACTGACAAAGAATTGTTTCCTTTAAGAAACCCAACTCTTTTAACTGTACCACCTGTGGAACAGAATGAAGACAAAAAGATAAAGAAAGTCATTAAAGAAAGGAGACTTAGGGGTCAAAATCAAAGAGAATATCTTGTCAGATATAGAAATGCAGTACATGAAGATGAATGGATGGCAGAATCAGAAATACCTGACTCAGATAAACTCTTAAGAAGATTTAGACATGAAAGAAGGCCACAAGCCTGAATATGTCTATAAATGTGCTTTAAATTACTTGATCTGAGTAATGTAAAGAGGTTGGACAGTGGACATTAACCCCCTTTGGGGCCTTATTCTTTTATCACTAATAAAATTGTGGTACAATTTTATTTTTTTGGTGGGAGGGAATGTGAGCCTTGAGGTATATTTTACATACCCAAATAGGCCACAATTATCTTAAAAAGAAATTTTGAATTATACATAACTCATAAATCATTCATATATTCAAAATTCATCATTTTTGATTTCAGAAAAGATGAATAACTTTTTATTGAGTAAGTAAATCCATGGATTTAAGGCCAGATTTGGATTCTACACAAAAATTCACCTAGGGTAGCTCCATAGAGTGAATAAGCTCAAATTAACTCTTTGAGGTGGTAAAATGGAAAATACTTCAATACCACATCATCAATACCACATAAAAGATCCGTGAAAATTTTTGTTTTTATTAATTTCACGCCAAAATAATGGGAAAGTGAGAAATCCCATGTTACATATACACTAAGAATAGTGTTATGCATGTTTTTAGCACTTAATATCATGGTATTCTTACATGGACTTTTGGTACACCCATAGTGGATATCTCACTTTAAGCTTAAATTACTATTTTGACATAAAAAATAGGCAAGGGGGACAAAAGACATCAAAGAGAGCCAGGGTACCTAACTTCTGAGGACTAAGAGGCGTGGATAGCTCCAAAGCTTGGTTCCATGGCTGATATTGACCCAATTGGTAAACTAAACCTCTTTGGGAACTTGGTTACCATGTCACAACTACTGTAAATCTTAAGAAAATAGCAAATAACCTGCTATTTTGACGTGCCAAGGAGGTAAAGAGCTACTTAGACTCCTGTAACCACGTCAATTCTTAATGACTTTCCATGCATAAGCCCCAAAAGAGTAATTAAAACCCTTTTTGGACTTGTATCCATTGATTTACCTCATAGCAACCAGTGAAACACTGATATTTACAATTCTACGTAGAAATGAGGTAAAAACTTCAAAAATTCATTAAAAATACAATTCTTAATGAATCTTTCTGAAACTTTCAGGACCAATGGAGAGCTGTATTTTCTATGGTACAACCAAAAAGAACTACAATTTTACTAGTAAAATTAAAAGGTTTAATTACAGTCCATTTTTGACCATTCTACGTAGAAATGAGTTAAAAACTTCAAAAATTCATTAAAAATACAATTCTTAATGAATCTTTCTAAAACTTTCAGGACCAATGTAGAGCTGTATTATCTATGGTACAACCAAACGAATTACAGTTTTACTAGTAAAACTAAAGGTTTTCCTTACAGTCCATTTTTGACCATTCTACGTGAAACACTGAATCTTCAAAAATTCACAGTAATTAAAACCTGTGATGAAATTGGCAATAACATTGATAACTTTGAGAAATCAATGATTATTTTGGAATAAAAGAAGATTTACAGATGTTACTCCTTTTATTCTCAACCATATTGGTGTTGGTAGTCACATAAAAGCATCAATTAAGTAATTATGATAATCTTACGTGACAACAGATGATGCAATCATTAATCCAAAAAGGTTTATTGTTTTCTCACTCACTGGTTTTTAAGTTTGCTCCATGGAACGCCTCTGTGAGCTTTTATTGACTTAAAAAAAGTCTCTTCTTGCTTTTTTTTCCGTATCATCATCATCTTATCAATTTATTAAATCATTATTACCAACAAGCAAGTATTAGTTACAAGCTATTCTTAAGTGTTTTTAATCTTTCTGAATCAACCAGAAAGACGTGAAATAATAGAATCCAGCTATATATTGTTGTAATACTGTTACAAATCCTTTTGATCTCTTAAATCCACAATTCCACGTCAGATTTCTCTACTTTTATCTATCAATAAATTCTTTGGAGTATTAGTGAGTCATTTATCTTTAATTCTTAAGGTTTTTTCTCTAGTAATAGTTTTCTTCAAGAATTATCTTTATAGTTATTCTTGTAAAAGATAATTATATATTAAAATAATTTTATTATTTTAATAAAAGAAGTCTTTATTATTAAATTCTTCTTGTAATTGATTCTTGTAGACAATTACTGCTCACTGTTATAATCACTAGTAGTGTATAACACGTGAAAGAAATAATTTTATAATTATTTAATTGGGGTTATAATAATTTTTTATTATTATATTTCATAAGAACAGACATAGTACTGTTGATTAATAGTAATATTATCATCAGTTTCATAGTCACATCTTACAAGTTATAATTAATCTGACATAATTGAATGATAATAATTTCATTCCTTTATTCATATAATGACTCTTATGATTCCACAAATCTTCCTTTTGAAATCATCATCATTGTGACTCAGACTTTATTCAAAGACCTTCCCCTTTATGGTTCAGTTTTTCTGTTACCCATAAATGCATTTGAGTTTTTAAGAAAAATATAAAAAGTGAAAATAAAACCTTGCACAGTTAAAAAAACTCTTGTTTGCTTTTTGGGGGCTTTTTAAATTCCATTTGGAATAAATTAGCACATTGAGGTATTATTGATATGTGAATTCCCCAAATTATGTCATCAATTTATGAGTTTTTAATATAAATAACCCCTTCAGAGTTCAATTAATGCCTTAATGGCACAAATTTTTCTTCTTTTCAAACAAGTTCTAATCACTTTATTATAATTAAATAAGTATTTTAAACAAATTTATCAGTTTAACCAAGCTACTTGATGGAGGGTTTATTTTTTATTAATTATTTTTTGAGTTGAAGATCCAAGCCAGCTTGATGGCTTTTAATGTAAAAGTAGACAAAAATATAATGAAGATAAAAAGGAATATTCTTGAGAACTTGAATAGGATATGCCTTAATTCTTAGGGAAAAAATGAACAAATTTGAGATAAAAAAAATAAAAAAAATGTTGAAAAAGTTTAAGTCAGGAATTTCTTCCAATTATTGTTTATGATTACATAATATTAGAAAGTAAAAAAGGAAATAAAGGCTCAGGTTGTTTATAGTCTTTCCCAGGACTTTGTCAAAGTCCTGTTTGCATTAACTAATCCTTGTTGAATTTGAAATAGGAAGTTTATGCTCTAGCCAAGGACCATTGATTGCTGTTTATTCGATTCTTGTTGATAATTTGATTGGGGAATTTATGGTCTTTCAAAGGAACAAATATTGTGTCCAGGAACCCGTTTTGATTTATTTAGGGTTTCATGACATTTGATTTATCTACAAAGCAAAGATGTAAGTTAGTTCAAATAGCCTGCAGTATTATTCAGAACTTTTTTTACTCTTTATAAGTCTTATGGTTATAGAATTAGGGAAGTTCTTTAATGATAAACACCTGTAGCATTCAGCATGAAATATTCCTGTAAATTTAATTTTGGAAGATATAAATAACTATAAGAAATAAAAAATTAGTTTAAAGCCCTTCTGAGGGCTCTTTTTGGTTTATTTCAACCTCCTTAATTAATGAAAAATATATATATATATATACATATATATACTGTTCTTTTGTTTCTTTTCTTTTGCATTGAAATATACCTGCATCAAAAATAAAGAATAATTTTAGCATTGATAGAGGAGAGATGAATCAAATGATAAATTGAGCCAAGAAGTTTTAAGAAATTCTGAGGGCCTTTTGTTTCCTATAATCCCTATATTCAAAGTTCAACATAGTTTCCAATAAAATCATAGTAAAATGAAACAAGAGAAGTTATCATATTGAGAAATAAAACAAAATAGAAATGAGCATTCTTAAGTCTTGCTGAGGACATTTTTGTTTTTTTAGCCATATTCTGTTATATATATATTATTTTTTTCAGCTATTTCTTTTTTTCTCCTTTTGATTAATGAGAGCTGAAAAAAAATTAAATATCACTAAATTGCAAAAGTCAATTGTAAGAAATGAAAAATGAGAAGTTCAAAGATCTTCCCGGAGCGGTTTTATACTTTGTATGCCCTGTAGCACAAAACAAAAAAACTAGATCAATTAAAAAAAGGAAAACCAGAAGTTTAAATCCATTTTGAGGGCTTTTTTGTTATTTTATTGTCTGTATTTCAAAACACTTCCTAAAATCCTAACATGAGAACCTGGTCTTTTATATTTAAGACCTTTATAGCTTCAAACCAAACATGTCACTATAATTATTCTAATAAAGGTATAAAAATAAAACGCAGGAATTTAAAGCATTGCTTGGGCCTCTTGTTAACTTATTATTTGTTTCAAAAAAATAAAGAAAATAAAAACAGTTTGAAGTCATGTTAAGGACTTTTTATTTTATTTTACAGCCCTGTAGCATATTCAAATAAAAGACCAATTAGAAAATTACAAAATCAAAATTATAATTCATAAAAGAACTAAGCAGCTTTGAGCAGTTATGAAGGCTTTTTTTTACTTTAGAGACTTGTAAAAGTAAATAATTCTTTTCATTTAATTGAAATAAAAGAAGAAACCAGCAGTTTAATCTCTTACTGAGGACACCTTTGATTTTCTGTGCCAATTAGTAAAAACTGGAAATAATTGTCAATAAAATCATAGTAAGATAAATCAAGATTAGCTAGTATATTGATAAATGAAACAAAAGCGAAAAAGAAGCTTTAAGTCTTTCTGAGGACTCTTTTTTTTAAACCCACATATCAAAAATAAAATATGTCAGACTAATTCAATATTGAGGGGGAAATGAAAATAATCCAGCAGTTTAATGTCTTGCTGAGTATATATTTTTCTCTTTTTGCTCCAATCCTAAAAAATAAGATAATTAAAAAGATAGATGAATGAATAAACAGTTGAAAGTCTTGTTAAAGACCCTTTTTTTGTTTTTTTATTGTTCAAAGCCCTTTATCAATTAAGAATAAGAAATTTCAGATGACTCATAGCTTATAAAAGAATAAAACAAAACATCAGTTTTAAGCCTTGATTAGGGCTTTTTTTATTGTTTTATTTTTATTTTTATTTATTTATTTTTGAAGCGCTGTTGAAGACCTTGTGAGGCTTCATAGCTCATTGCATAGCTGTACTGGGCCGTTACAGGTGTTATTACACCTTTATAGGGATTAAAAGGACGTCGGGTGGCTTCTTTTGTAGTAAATTTGTGCTCCAGACCTCTTTAGGATGCTTGAAATTGGGATTGGGGGGTGTTTTTTGATTTTTTGAGCCTCCTTAAAGGGGTTTGAAACCCTTTAGGGTGCTTCGGGTTGGGTATTTTGATTGTTTGTGAATGTTTCAACACCATTTAGAATGCTCTACTATTGGAAATAAAGTCGTCATAGTTTTTTTAATCAATAGAGATTAATGCACCCCTTGGGATCCTTCAGAATTTTCTTTGGATTGGTTTATTTTGATCCTAGGTGAGTGTTCTCCATTTATTACTACATTAAAATTAAATTGGGCTGAAATATTGGGGTCATCCAGGTATTTCATAGCGAAAGGTATCAATAAACTAAGGAGTTTAATTAACACACTAATCTGTCATGATAATAAGATACAGAGAAATAAGGTATACCTAAGGGTGAACAATGTACTACAATAATAACTATCTTAGAACTAGGAGAGTAAAAAGATGTAATTTATTCTATAGAACATAAGCAAGATTAGTATTACAGGATTAAGACTGCGACATATTAAGGCGAATACCTAGCACTATAGAATCTATGCTCATAAACAAACAAATATTGCAAGCTATCTGAATCACGGGTGAAATTACACTATAAAGAAAAGGTTAGCAAATATCTGGCCAAAACTTGAGGAATGAGAGTATCAACCACCAAAAATATTTTACTATTTAAGTGTTCAACTTTTGCAGAATGAGAGGATGATGTTTTTTATCATTGTCATTGACTTTTGAGTCAAGTGCTCTCATACTGAGTGATCTCGTATTGGAGCGCATACATTTGAGCTCTACAGTTTTAATCCAGAGGCCATGTAAATTGTTTTTGGAAAATTTCATCTGGAGCTAGATTTTTTTGAGTCACTTGCTCTCTCAGTCTAGGAGAAAATTTATCCCTTAACATCACCACTGTATTCTATCCTAAGAAGCCTTAATTCATTAAATGCACGCTAGATTATTGGCTGGCTTACAGCCTTTGTTAACAAATGAGCAAAACTGTCAGCTGTTGTTGTTTACTGTAATTTTATAATTGATCTTTGTATTAATTATTGAATGAAATTTAATTCAATTTCAGCATGTTTAATTCTCCTACCATTAGTATTACAGTGACTATTGGCAGTATTGATACATCCTTGGTTATTTTCGTGCACAATTGTAGTTTTCAGATTTTCTAAGATACTGATTTCATCTCCAAATTGTGAAATCCATAGGAGCTCCTTGTTCAATTCAGTAAGTGCTCTGTATTATTCTTCGGCTGAGAATAATGAGACAGCTGGTTTTTTACATGTTTTTCAAGTGATAAGTCCTCTTTTGAGAGTGACAAGATATTCTTGTCGCTTTATAATTGCCCCAATTGGCGTCTGAGTAAGCTTCCAGAGGTTCCATCAGGTTTTTCTTGTAGGTAAGCTGAATATTAGAATTCCCTTTCAAGTACTGTAAGACATGGAGAAATGACTTCCAATGTTAGATTCCTGGTTTTTACAGGAATTGTGATAACGTACTAACAACATAAGCCAGATTGGGTCAATTGGCAGTGCTTAAGTAGATTAAAATTTCTATTGCACTATGATAATTGGTGTTGAGTTTTGAGAATTCTCTTCTTTCAGTGTCCGATGCTTCCTCTACTGTAGATGAGGCACCATTGGGGTTGCTGTTGGTCTACAATTGGTCATGCTATAGAGTTCTAAGACAGAGTCAACATAATGGGCTTGGGATAAGGTAATTGAGTCGGAGAGATGAGATATCTTAATCCCTAACATTAGATCAGCAGGTCCAAGAATTTTGGTGCTCAATTATTCTTCTATTTCTTGCATGAATGAGGCCAGGTTATCTCCAAACATTCCTATATAATCAACATGAAAGAATAACTATATTGGGTCTTTTCCCCCTCTGTAGAACACACAGGAGTCAGCATTGGAGGTCTTGAAGGTTTTACTTTCGAGAAATGTTGATAGTTGTCAATACCACGCCAATGGGGCTTGTTTTAGCCCGTATATCGCCTTTTTTAGTTTGAGACATGTTTGTATTTTGTCTTTGTCAAGTCTCTGAGGAATGGATAAGTATACGTCTTATATTCTTGCATTCAGAAATTCACTTTTGATATCGGCTTCAGATTTTAAGCTTCTTGATGCGGAAAAAGATATCAATTCTCTAAGTGAGCTGAGCCGTCCAGTCAGAGCAGCTTTTTTTGGCTTAGTATACCCCTTGAATTTGTAGAAATACCTGAGAACATAAGCGTGCTTTGTACTCTGTGATATCATTGTTAATTCCTCTTTTGATTTTAAAACCCACATCGTTCCAATTAACTTGTACTCTTCTTTAATTTGGATTACTTCCCAAACATTCAATTTTATTATTGAGTTGAGTTCTCTTTTTACCGCGGCAATCGAGAATTCGGAATCAGGTGATTTCAGTGCTTTATTAAAGGAGTTTGAATCATTTGTATGAGTTAAGAGAGCTACTGGTTGCCTATGATAAGGTAAGATGTTTACCTGGCTTATCTCTGAGCGGATGAGTGTTGGGTGTCTGCGACCTATAACTTTGATTATTTTTGGTCCTGGAGATGACATCTCTTCTTCTGCGCCAACTTCAAAAGGATCATTGCTGAAGTCAAGAGAAGATGGGTCAGATTCTGGCTCTTGTACTAACTCTGGGAATTCATTCTCAAAGAAGGTCATATTTCTGCTTGCGTACACTTTCTTATTGCTAGTTTTTAATTTTCTGTATGCTGAATTTTTGTTTTCATACCCCAATGGTATCCCAAGTTCCATTTTTTTGGTGCTTTGGCTGAGAGAATATCACTTTACACCCAAAGGTTTGTAGTCTTTTGATTTTAGGTGAAATGTTCTTCCAGAGATAATATGTCAACGAATTTTTTTGTGATGCCATTAGGATCATGTTTGATGTGAGAGTGGCAGTGTTGACTGCCTCTGTCCAATAATGATTGGGAATTTTTTCTGTGAGTAAAAGAAATTTTGCCTCATTGATAATGTTTCTGTTTTCTCTTTCAGCAAATCCGTTATGTTTGGGAGTGTACAAAGGAGAGAAAGTGTGCTGTATTCCTGCTTGTTCTGTGAACTCTTTGAATTTTCGATTCATAAATTTTCATCCTCTATCTGATACTATCCTCTTGATTTTTTTTTCTTGAGATGTTGCAATGAGAGTTTTGACAATTACGAACTTGAAGAATGAATCTGATTTGTTTTTAAGGAAATGAGTTATTTTGTAGGAGGTTAATTGATTGACAATGATCAAGAAGTACTGCTGTCCTGAAGCTGATGGTGGAGATATTGGTCCCACTAGGTCATATCGGACACAATCTAGTAATTTTTGAATGTCGCTGAAGTATAATCTTGGCTCTTGCACAGGTGTCACATTGTTCTTTTTTGATGAGATGAAGACCTAGAGATTTCAGAGTTTGGTTGCTGGGGTGTCCTAATCTTAATTGCCAATTTTGTTGGGCTATTGTTAGGTTTGTCACAGGTTGATTAAAGGTGACTATCATCAAGCAATTGATTAGGTCTCCTGTCATTAGGGTCTTATTTTCTTTAGTGAGAATTAATTTATTCTCCTGTCTTGTGATAGTGATAGGAGTCATGCATAAGCCTGGAAGGCATACCAGGTTGTTTTCTATATTTGGGACATATAAGCAATTCTCTAGTGTGAATTATTTGTTATTGATATTTATCTTCACGGTGCCTTGTCCCTTTGATACTAGTTAACTTGTAGGGTCGCTAGTTCTTATTATTTGATTTTCAGGGGCAAATTTTGAAAAAATGTTTTTATCATTGAACATGTTGTATGTTGCACCACAGTCAATGACTAAGCTCATGCCAATGTATTTGGTTATGGTAGAATCTGTGAGTAATTCTACCATTCCAGTTTGATGAGATTTGGTTTCTTATCCTCCTCTTTTTTGTTTGACCCTAGAAGGAGGTCTTAGTTGTGGGTGCAACACACAACATTTTTTGGCTGTGTGAGTCTTGTTTTTCGGACCATTGAGTCAATGAGGTGATTGTAAGTGGTGCAATCTCTGCTGATTTTCCTAATATTTAATAGGCCATTATGTCAGGAGGAAAGTTAATTCCAATGCCTGATATTTCAAACATGATGTTGGTACAATCATAGATGTATTCTTCTATATTTCCCATAAATTTTAGACTTTCCCATTGGACCCATGCTATGCGTCTGTTTATTACATTGTGAAAGGAGAATTTGTTGTTGATTCTGTTCCACAGTGCTTTTCAATTTTTCGATATAGCTCCATCCACAAGAATGACAAGTAGGTTCTGATGTACTCTGCTGAGGATCGGATGTACAGCTTCACTATTGATTTGATACCAGTTGTTTTTGGTGGCGGGTTCAGAATTTGGTAGAAGCTCAGAGATGAAGATTTCACCAAGTCCTCTGGTTTTAAGTTAAACGTCCATCATGATTTTACATACAGGATAGTTTTGGCTTTAAAGGATGGGAACATTGCTAGCCTCTTTTGGTTGTGTGGTTTTGTTCCACATTATTGTTCACCCTTGAGTTGTTAATTCAAAGCTTTTCAAGACTTTAAATCGAAAAGAATCAATAAACTAAGGAATTTAATTAACATACTAATATATCATGATAATAAAAAAATATACTTAAGGGTGAAAAATGTACTACAAAAATAACTATCTTAACACTTATAGAGTAAAAAGAGATAATTTATTGTATAGAACATGAAAAAGATTAGTATTACAGGATTAAGACTGCAACATAGGAAGGCACATACCTAGCACTATGGAATATATGCCCATAAATAACCAAACACTTCAAACTATTTGAATCACATGTGAAATCACACTATAAAGAAAAGGTTATCAGATATCTGGAAAAAACTTAAGGAATGATAGTACCAATCACAAACCTTCTTGTAATATTTGAGTGGTCAACTGTTGGAGATTGGGAGTTTGATAATAATGAGAGGATGGGGCTTTTTATCATTGTTATTCACTTTTGAGTCAGGTGCTCTTATAATGAGTGATCTCATATTGGTGCACACATCTGAACTCTACAATTTTACTCCCAAGGCCATGCCTTTTTTTTGGAAAATTATCTGGAGATATTCTCTCTCAGGCTTGGAGACAATTTATTCTTTAAAAATAACCTTCTTAAGTATTTGGGGTATTTGGGGTTAGTTTTTGTTTAAAATAACGGTGTTTTTACATCATCTGTTCCTCTGAGATAGGTTGGCTGTGGTAGTTAATATCAATTCAGTACTACTGCCTGCTTTTCTTATATTTAGGACTGTGTTGGGTAGCTATAGCTTAATGAGGAGGTGTTTGTGTACCCCTGGTGGGCTATTGGTGTTGAAGAAAACCTTCCTTTTGAGAGATCTTTAATGGTTACTAGGTGAACTTAATTGAGTCTTTGTTTGTCTGAAATGGTTGAGTTCTTTTCCAGTGATTCTTTCAGTCCCTTCCAGCCCCAAAAGGGTTCCCAAATGTGATCTTCACCAGGTTGGTTGGTGTTGGCTGTCATAAAAATTCTGACTCCATGCTAAGTCCACTGTGGAATATCTTCTGAATCCATCTTTTTTTACATGATTAGTTCTGCTTGCAGCTACTAGAAGTTGCATGCTATTCCTTGGCTCAAGAATTAGCTTTGTTCTACTTCTAGAATTCTTTTTTGAAAATGTACAAATATCAACAGATTACTTAATTATGTTCTAATGCATGCTTTCATTGTCAAGTTATTGATTATTTTTATTTTAGACACTTTCTTTAAGCTGTTTTCATTTACTTCCACTAGCTTATGTGCCATCATTACTTCACTTACTGAGGTGAAAGGTCAGGTACCATATCTCCTACACTGTGCCTGTGAGATGACATTTGAACTCAATTTCTAAAGGGTCAATCACAACAACACTTTCCTTTTTTAAGGTTGTGATTGGCTACATAAATGACTGAGAGACTCCAAAAGGTGCTAAACCACTTGGATCTGTTTTGAATTTTCTAGTCTTCCTGCTGCAGTTGATGGCAAATTTCTTGTTTAAACCTTGTGTTTTTTGAAGTGGTGAGTGTTCCTCTAGTATCTTGTGGTTAAAAAGGTGAATTATCCATTGGCAGATCTGGTAGAGAATCTTGAGCTACAATGCATTCAACTTTTGGCTCCAACTATTGAGTGTGAATTGTACTGTGGTATTCTATACAATTTTTTTCACCAGGATCAAGCTCATAGTACCCCATAACAGCAGTAAATCCAAACCACCTGCAGACTTACAGTCAAAATTTACACCAAGAGGTCAGTTTTACAGCAAGAAGCTGGAGTTAACTCATAATACTATTGCACAGGAACCCAAGGGAAGTGTATGTGTTTAAATAAATTATTCAATTTCATTATGCATATGTAAAAAATCAAGCTACATATAGAAAAGTAGTTGCAAAAAAAAGTACCACCCTTTAAATTACACACCACACCCAGATTTACACCCCTTTATGGCCACAGGACTCATGCAGAATGAAAATGACACCTGCATGAATTAAACAGTGACCCTTCATTAAACATAGAAAATTCACATGATGCAATTCTCGACCCCATGGATTTTCTGTAGTTCATTCCCAACACAGCCACAGGAGCACCTTATTTTATATCCACAATAGCCCTACTTGAAACCTTAATAAAGCATTGAAATTCTTTACACCACATATCACCTCATGCAAGTCAAAACTAGTTACAACATTCTGCATGCAACACACACCCTTATATGAATATAAACTACATGAATATGTAAAGAATGTGTCAAACTAAGAAATACATCATCTCATACACAACAGTAAACTAATCAGTACAAGAGCTTATCACCTGACTTCATTTTAAAGCTCAAAAGAAGAGAGACAACCATGATACCTGCATAAATTAAACATTCACTTCTACTACACCAAAAATATGGCATATGAGAAGGGAATAAAAGGTCAGAATGTGATACTGCACCCACCAACAGCATATCATGTGACAGAAAAAGGCCTTGGCACAAGAAATATCCCCAGTCAAAATGAAATCACCTCATGCATGCAATCAAAATCCAAGAATATCATGTCATAATCAGCTCGTCAAAAGACTATCATGTCATTAATTCAGGCCGCGCAGAGGAAAAATTATCACCAAACCTTAAATCACTGAACCCATGCAAGAGAGGTCCTCACCAAAAACAAATTCACATGATGGAATCAAGAGGAATTAAAGTGAAAGAGACATCTCCAATGGAGGGCCCCCTGGGCTCCCAAAAGGTTTGAATAGAGGGGCTCTATCCCCCCAAATCTTAAAATTCCTCCCATGCACATTATATCCCCCACACAGTAGAATCATAGGAGTAATGAATCCCTCACCTGGGAGGTAGTCCATTATATTATAGTGAATTGACTTTCTCAGTAGCTAAGCTCAGAAAAAGTATAGTGTTGAAGATTACCAAGTAGCTAAGCTAAGTGAAATCTTAGTATTGAAAAAAAGTATCCAGTACCCAAGAATAGGGTTACTACCATATTAAAATACTTTATCCTTTTGAAATTAAGACCCTCTACTAATATTTAAAACTAACTTACCCCTTTAAAGTCCAATATCAAACATTCTAACCTCTTAACCTTAACAAGTATATTTTTATCTTATCATTAACCACTCTTAACAAAATAAAAAATATTCAAAAAGATTATTTTACTCTATTATAGCTTTACCTTGAAAAGAATTAGCTTTATGAACACTCATCAAATTTTCCAGAACCCCTTTAATAGCCCATCTTACCAAATTTATCATCAAGAAGAAAACACTCAACCCAATTTCAGTAAAAAGAAAATTATACAGACAAGTATTTCATTATGATCTCAAAATTAGCCAAAATTTCTGACATTATATTTCATATCATATATTGAATAGGCTGATCTAAGACCGCTGAGTTTTATCTTCTGCAGCTTTAAAGCCAATTACTAATTTTATTTTGATTTGTGAGCTCCAAGGAAGATTTTGTTTAGTATTTTAGGATGGTCAGGAAATACACCCTTGCCACCCATTGTTACAGAAGCTATTAGCAATTCAAAACTAGTTACGTGTGATTTCCCCATGCAGGTACTGCCTCATTTTAATCCCACACAAGAGGAGTTCCCAAATCTGATGTCCCAAAAGTAGAATAAACCTCAAATTCAATATAAAAAATTCAATCAGATTACAATCAATCAAAAAACTTAACTACTCCATGAATTTACTTATAACAAAAACTGGAGTCACATAATCAAAATAATTCAAAATAATCATCTCAAGAATCTCAATAATCAACTCACACTGACCATTACCATTATCCACCAAATAAAGAAACAGGATTAGAAAAGCAATCAGAAATATATTATAATCTTTCTATTGTAACACCAAGAGCCAATAAAAGGGACTTGATGGTTTTGGTAAAATACTTCCTTTATATAATTGAAAGAAATAAAATCAACAAATCAACAGCAGAATAAAAGAAAGAAATAAACAAATCAAAAATGGATAAACCTTAATCAACAAAATTACCTGCCAGTATTGAATAAAGCCAGGAAGAGAACCTTAATTAACAGACTGTTGAAGGAAAGGAATAAATTTCTTTAACAGACAGACTTCATCAAAAAAATACCAGAAATGCAAGAGAAGTTACTAGCACTAATCAAAAAGAAAGGAAAAAATAAATCATCAAGCTATACTTCACCAAATAGTCCACTTAAAGAAGAAACCACCCTTCCAAGCTCATTTGGGCCACATTGATCACCTTCACCTTATCCAGGACCCCAGCCACATCAACACCTTATACAGAAAAAATACCAAGTACCTTACCAAGAAGAGTAAAAATTACTGCTCAAATACCAGCTCCATCGCATCAACAAATTCCAAGAAATATTACTCCAATAGTGAAAATCAGAGCCAAGGACTATAATCTGTGGCTTGATGGGAAGGATGTTGAAAGATTCATAAAGAAAGTTGAAAATATTTCAGAAATTGAAGGAGCAATTAGAACAGAAATTGCAAGACAAATAACATTTTGGACCAAAGATGAAGAAATGAGCTATCATATTAAAGTAATTCCAGGATATGAAACAGCTGATTGGGATCAATTGAAAGTGGACATCAAAAAAAGATGGGGAGAAGTCTCACCTGAAAGAAGATACAGATTATTCCCAATTACTGAATTATTCAAAAAACCTCAACAAGTATTGAGAACAAGACACATGACACAGTACAGAGAATTCATTGGGGAATATAAAGCAATTATCACTTACCTTAAAATATGCTAGTATATTAAGGGTTATATCAACCATAATAAAGAAAGATTGGCCAGCCTTTCCACAAGTGTTCAAGAATAAATTTACAAAAAAAGCAAAGATAGAGTTATGGTTCAAGCCTTGGATGGAGGCTACGTCATACCAAGATTAGATATTTTAAAATTATACATTGGAAAGGACTTAGAGGCCAAGGTACTGATTCAAAAAAAAGAATTTTCTAAACCAAAAAAACCAGAAAAGAAGAAACTATTTGAGGATGAAAGCTGGGAGGAAGTTTTCAAATAAGTAAAAGAACTCACCCACAAGATCAAAAATCCACAACCAGAAAATCAACCAAGAACTGAGGGAGGCAAATCAGTTAAAGAAGTTTTAAATCAACTCAAAACCCTTTTATAAGTTTCTAATCCACCAAGAAGGAATTGGAACAATAACTAAGAGCAAATATTCCCCAAAACTAAGCAGCCATTAAGGGAAGGAATCCCTTACCACCATTTTCATCCATTTACCAGCTCAAATGGCTCCAAGACCTCCATTGAAGCGTGGCTACTGAAAGGAAGAAGGCCATTCAGAAACTAGATTCACTCATCTTGCTGAAGAATTTGGCAGAAGAATTGTCAGAACTCAAGGGGAATTTTACCTCTTTCCTAATTATTGGGAGTATCTATGGAAGGGAATGAAAGTTCCAAAGACATAGTCTGGGCTTTTGAAAAAGAACAAGCATAACTCAACAAGAAATTTATGGAGAAACCTGTGGTCAAAGAAAAACCAGAAGAAGAGGTTAAGCCCACTGAAAAGAAATAAGAAGAAAAATAAACCTCAATTGCACATGTTGAAGAGCGTTCAAACTGGAAAACACCTACCATTTCCTCAGCCAATGACCCACTTGAATCACACGTTTTATTAACGCCGATCAAGCAAAGGATAGAAAGACAATCCCAAGCTCAAGAGAAAAAGAAGAAAACAGCTATTCCAGGAGCTTATATTGAAGAAGAAAAAGAAGAAGAAAGAGTCATAATACCTACTGAATTCCAAAGCTAGACCAACCTGAGGAGGAAATCAGAAATGTTTCCAATAAAAATCAAGCTTAAGCTAGTCCAAAAGGAGAAAAGGAATTAAGAAAATCTCAAAAGAAACAATTTTAAACCAAATTGAAAATTGAAAGAATTATCAAGAAAAATATTCAACACAAGATCAACCTTACATTAGAGAAATTGTGAGGATGTCACCAAATTTTGTCCATAAATTACAGGAATTATCAGAAAAGGACAAGGGGGAAATTAAGTTTCTCAACTCAACAGATCTTCAAAAAAGACTATTAACATTTGGATTCAAAGAAATACCAAATCCCATTATTTAATATGCCTTTCCTTTGGGATTTGTGGAAATCTTCATTGGAAAGGAAGAATATCCTATCAGAGCATTAGTAAAGACTGGGGCAGAACCCAACATCATAACAGAATAATTAGAAATCAAATCCTCACTCACAATAAGAAAACTAAACATGAAAATTAGAGGAATTGGAGGCCATACTACTTCATTTGTGGCACTTTCACAATTTACTCCAATCATTTTGGCTTCAGGTAAAGAAACCCAAATCCACTTTTTCATTGAAAAAGAATCTGTCCATACAGTACTTGGAAGACCCTTATTGGCAGACAACAACATTAGCTGAGAACTTTCCCATAAACAAGGTGAAATACTCAGCTATCAAGAGCCTTGTGAAAGAAGACTATACATGCCAATGTGCAAACCTCAAGAACTTGGATTACAAAATAGACCACCTAGAGGAATGGGTCATTCAATATAGAAAAATTGGTCATAAACACCCCAGGAAAGAAATTCAAAAATGCAAAAAGAGACAATACCATAATCAATTTGACCCAGAAGACCCAAGCTCTATCCATATCTCCACAAAGTGATGAATTTGGCCAATATTAACAAAATAGAAAATGGACAAACAACCTCAAAAGAAAACTTGAATACTCAAACTCTGAAGATAAATTACCCAACATTATTTCCAAGCCACAAATCATACTCAAGAAAATTTCCAGATTTTGGTGGATGGAAATGAGAAAATAAATGGAAACCATTTCAAAGCTAAACAAAAAAGGAAGAAAGTCAGATTTAGTGAACATCATAAGCTTTCATTTGAAGAAATTATTGATGAAATAGAAAAAGAAATCAAAATTATGGAAGAAAAAGAGAAGAATCCAAAAGACACATAACATATCAACTTCTTGGACAGACCATTGAACAGCCAAGAAGAACCTTATGAATGGAAACTGGAAAACCCTGAATTCATCCAGAAATCTCTCAATGAAAATAATGAAACATAATACATCTTAGAAAATGAATAAAACTGCATTTACCTTCCATATATGGCCTTTGAAGACCTTTATGGGATTAAGCTCAAGAAATTTTATGTGAATACAAATATGTATATCACATTCCAGGAGAAAAGTTGAACAAAATCAAATTTTTAGATCTATTGACTGAAGAGGGGATTAAAGGAAGTCTCTCAAATAAACTCTGTGATAAATAATTTTCAATGGGAATATTACCAAGAAGAGGACTCTACTTTAATAAAATCTGTGCCCAATGGTACCTTGGATTGAATTGATCAATATATCAAACAGTGAGACTGAAATGGGTTGGGGATGGATACATATTCATTGATGAAGAGTTATGGCGGTCATTATTTCCATCAGAACCAGCAATTGAGGAAAGAAATGCCTTTTTGAAAGCCCTCAAAGACCTGATTTTGGCCGAGTTACTCAACATACTCACCTTTCCCATCTGGAGGAGTTCAACTCTAAATAAAATCAAAAAAATCAAGATTCTTTCTCTAAAAAATGTATTAGTATCATTCATAGAATTTATCATTAGTTTCTTTTTGCCCATTCTCTCTAAAGGTCAGTGAATTCCTTCCTTGGGAAAGAAGAAATTAATCAATAATCATAATAAAAGCCTTACTAGAAAGATATATCAATCACCTCCACAATGGCCAATTCACCAATTTTTGGATCCTATGGGTAAGAATTATCAAAAGAAGACCAAATTATTAATTAATATTTAATTTTAAAAGCAAGGTTGAAGATTTCAATCAAGAAAACCTTTGGTACTTTAAGGAAACTTCATCGATATTAAGAAACCAAGAACCTCAATAAACCAAGGAATTTCTGGCAAAACCAATAATGAGATTTCTCAAGAACTAATGGACCAATAAAAATCCAGACCATTCAGGCCTATCCTGACGACACACAAAACCTCTAAAATCCAAAAAGGCAATAGTGATATTGGAATTCAACTCAATTAATCATGAGGCAGTGACCTCCTGCCTTATCAAAGAGGAATATGAAAATTCTTACCCAAAACTCATTCAAAAACTATTACACTTACCTTTAAGCTATCAAACTCTTTGCAGTGACTTCCTGCCTTATCAAAGAAGCTTAACAGTTAATCAGTCCTAAATAAAGAAAAAAAAGAAATAATCCAATCAATATTCTTTTAGTTAATAAATTTGATACTATTCATCTTACCTTTAACACATCAAAATACACCAAATACTTCAAAATGTAATATTGGCCATTAAATGAAGAAAATCCCTGGTCAATGGACACAGAAATTAGATGGATAGAAGAAGAAGAAGTCTGGGAAAATTACAAAAGTCCACAAGAATTAAATGAATACCCTGCATGGTTCTTGCAAACAAAACCAGAACCCTGCCCTGCTATTTCCAAAGTAGTCCTTCAATATATTAATTTTGATTATATCTTTTCAAAAGAAAATTCACCATTAGAAACTGTCATATCTCATCCATGGAAAGAATCACCTGGATTCAACCTTACAAAGCATGAATTTTTAGAGTTGCTGACCTGAGATGGAATTGAACGCAGCCTTGGAAACTAATACTGCAATGTAATTTTTGGAATGGATGAACACCTCAGGAAATAACTATCTTGCAGGACTTGGGAATTCCAAGACTGGTTCAACCTCCAGAATTTTGAAATTGAAAATGGAAAAACCAGCAAGATCCCAAGAGGCTATATTGTAGAAAATGCCGCATGGAATTGTAATTGTAAAGAAACACTTGTACCAGAAATTCTCAGAATCAAGAAGGATAGAGCTAAAATGAATACAGAACATTGCAACTCCTTCTGTGCAGGATATCTTTCTAAAACTCTTAAAAGAGAGAAATGGAGGGGAGGAAGAGTTTTTAAAGATGAATTAGTAAAGAAAATACTTGGTAAAAGGAATTGATTAAAATGAATCTCACCTGCTAAGTCCTCAATTATTTTATTCATCATCCATCCTATTTCCATTTCAATTATTACTATTTATTTCTACCATTTTTCATTATTTTTATTTTCCCTTCTTTTAATTTCATTTTATTTTCATACTAAAAAAAACAAGGGGCCAGACTATAAAATATGAAAAATTCAAAATGAGCTTCAATTAATATAAGCTTAGAAGGAAGAAATAGAATATAATCTTACCTTATATTGAATATCTTATCTTATAGTTACATTTCTTTTTTCCTAATAGTAAAAAATAATAATTATCAATTATAGAAAAATTAAGTAAAATGAAAAGTGCAATCAGCTGAAAAACAACTCATATCATTAGATGATAACCACAAAGAAAACACTTACATAATATTAGGATGTTACTCTATTTTATTTTATTCTTACTTTCTCAATTTATCTCATTTCCAATTGGAGTCATTAATAAAAGAATATTAAAGAAAAAAAATCATAAGAAAACAATAGATAAATCTGGAAAGAAGACAGAATTAGTATCCAATCACACCATACTTATTTAGTAAGAATGAAATACAAATATTACATTAACTTTGAATAATTCATTTTTCAAAACAGGAAGTGAGAGAGAGCTAGTATTTACAAAAGCTTCAATCACTTATTGATATTCTTCAGATAATTTTTTTATTAATATATAAATTTTACCAAACGGATCATAATCTGAATATTTTAAAAAGATAACCTATAATTATACATACATCATAAAGAATTAGATAAAGAATAAAATTCAATACTTATTATTATTAGTGGTTTCCATTATTATATCATTTTATTACTTTATTATCTCATTATTTTATCAATCTATCATTTCATTATTGAATATTTTGGTATTTCAGTATTGAATCGTTGCATTATTGAATTATTATATTATCTCATTGTTTCATTCTTTTTTTAAAAAAAGCAAAAAAACAATGGAATCAGCTATTTATATGATTAAACTTATTCTAGATAAATATTTTATTGGTTGCCCAATGAGCTATAGTATTATTCTTGGGATCTATAGACTTCAAACTAATTTTACTTGTTAACTTATTGCTTTTCTTCTAATCTTACCTTGATTTTGCTTAATGTAAGCCAAATATATAGATTATGTAAGATTTGTCTATGAAACTGATGATAATATTACTATTAATCAGCAGTACTATGATTGTTCTTATGGAATATAATAACAAAATGTGATTATAACCACAATTAAATAATTAAAGAATTATCTCTTTCATGTGTTAAACACTACTAGTGATTTTAACATTGAGCAAGTAATTGTCTACAAGAATCAATTACAAGAAGATTTTAATAATAAAACTTCTTTTATTAAAATAATAAAATTATTTTAATATATAATTATATTTTGCAAGAATAATTATAATGGTAATTCTTGAAGAAAAACTTTAAGAATTAAAAGTAAATCACTCACTAATATTCCAAAGAACTTATTGAAAGATAAGATAGAGAGATTTGATGTAGTATTGTGGATTTTAAGGATCAAAATGAATTTATAACAGTATTACAGCAATATATAGTTGGATTCTATGATTTTACGTATTTCTGATTTATTCTGAAAGATTTCAAACACTTAAGAATAGCTATAACTAATACTTAATTGTTAGTAATAATGATTTAAATGATAATAAGATGATGATGTGGAAATAACAGCAAGAAGAGGCCTCTTTTAAGTAAACAACAGCTCACAGAGGCGTGACATGGAGCAAACTGAAAAACCAGTGAGTGAGAAAACAATAAACCCTTTTGGATTATTGATTGCATCATCTGTTGTCATGTAAGATTATCATAATTACTTAATTGATGTTTTTACGTGACTTCCAACCCTAATATGGTTAAGAATAAAAGGAGTAAAATCTGCAAATCTTCTTTTATTCCAAAATAATCATTGATTTCTCAAAGTTATCAATGCTATTACCAATTTCATCACAGGTTGTAATTACTGTGAATTTTTGAAGATTCAGTGTTTCACGTAGAATAGTCAAAAATGGACTGTAAGTAAAACGTCTCATTTTGTTAGTAAAACTGTCATTCTTTTTGGTTTTATCATAGATAATACAGTTCTCCATTGGTCCTGAAAGTTTCAGAAAAATTCATTAAGAATTGTATTTTGAATGAATTTTTGAAGTTTTTACCTCATTTCTACGTAGAATTGCAAATATAAGTGTTTCACTGGTTGCTATGAGGTAAATCAATGGATACAAGTCCAAAAAGGGTTTTAATTACTATTTTGGGGTTTATCCATGGAAAATCATTAAGAATTGACATGGTTACAGGAGTCTAAGTAGCTCTTTACCTCCTTGGCACGTCAAAATAGCAGGTTATTTGCTATTTTCTTAAGATTTGCAGTAGTTGTAACATGGTAACCAAGCTCCCAAAAGGTTTTAGTTTACCAATTAGGCCAAGATAAGCCATGGATCAAAGCTTTGGAGCTTTCCATGCCTCTGAGGCCTCAGAAGTTGGGTACCCTGGCTCTCTTTGATGTCTTTTGTCCCCCTTGCCTATTTTTCACGTCAAAATAGAAAATTAAGCTTAAAGTGAGATATCCACTATGGGTGTACCAAAAGTCCATGTAGGAATACCATGATATTAAGTGCTCAAAACATGCATAACACTATTCTCAGTGTATATGTAACATGGGATTTCTCACATTCCCATTAATTTGGCGTGAATTTAAGAAAAGCAAAGATTTTCATGGATCTTTTATGTGGTATTGATGATGTGGTATTGAAGTATTTTCCATTTTACCACCTCAAAGAGTTAATTTGAGATTATTCACTCTATGGAGCTACCCTAGGTGAATTTTTGTGTAAAATCCATATATTTACTTACTCAATAAAAAGTTATTCATCTTTTCTGAAATCAAAAATGATGAATTTTGGATATATGCATGACTTATGAGTTATTCATAATTCAAAATTTCTTTTTAAGATAATTGTGGCCTATTTGGGTATTCAAAATTTAATTCAAGGCTCACAGATTAACTTGTCTCTTGATTAATAGAAGCAACCTTTTGGGGGTGTCTATACAATATTTGCTCATATCACATAATAAATATGATTAAAATTATCTATATATGTTTATCTCTTATTTTATCCTTTGATACTATTCCAGGCTTACAAGATGGGATCTGGTAAACTATAAGCTAAAATGAGCTCTTATTGGAGCACCAAGATCTTATAAATAACAATCTTCATATAGAGAACCAAACAAAAAGGCCTTTGGGAAAATCAAAAATAACATTCAAGGAAAATAGGAGAGGTTTAATGGTGTTGTTGTAGTAGAGGAACACCATGTTTCACTTAATAGGGAACTATGGCCATGTTACCCAAAATTCTTTAAATATTATTGGAATTATAGTTTCATGGAAATAAATTTAGTGATTATATCTACAGGATGAATATCAAAGGGAACTTAATTAAAGGAAGAGGTCTATTTATATGAAAACATAGTGAAGGCTTACCTGTGCTCACAACACAAACCTCCTCCAGCACCTATCCTAAAGCCCTTCTAGAGACATGAAAAAGATTTTTTCGACTTCTCTCAACATGTGTACAAGAGAGCAGAGACACAAAAAGAACTACTTATGCAATTAAAACCCAAAGCCACACTAATTAACAAAGAATAGAAAAATTCCAATGCCCATGGAAGGGAGTATTTTTGACAGTAACACTTGCAGCTATGCAATAACAATTGTTAGCCAAATAATCAACAAGTAAACCAGCTTAGCACTGATTCACCAATAATGGGATGAAGATGATAAACCAATAAATATACAAACATGCAGCCCATGGCTGCTAATACAAAAACTCCTCCGATTCCACAAATGGCAGCCTCTGCTAAAATACAGTGCTTGACATGAAAAGACTAATTTTAGACCCTTAAATCAGCCATTACTATAGAAATACCTGGTCTAGAGCCTTCAAAACACGTCAGAATGTGTGTAAGAGGCGTAGAAACCAGTTAAAACTGTTTTTACTAACATTGTTTTAACTTAAGGGTAGTTTTACCCTCTTGGCAGCAGTTAAAACTACCCTGGTTGGTATCAAAACCTCATAATCAATTGAGTCACAGACCCTGTGCCTCAATTACAGGCCAAAATTAATAAACGTTTGCGTGGATTTTGACATCCCACCCCAGTCAGAAAGGATTATGGGGGTCTAGCTCCCTCTTCGAGCTAGAGTGTCTTTTCCCCCCAGAATTAATCTTTCCAATTTATTTTTTTCTTTAGTTCCTCATCATGTAATACAATTATAATTTACACATGTAATTAAATTGAGTTTTTAATTACACATCTGTAATCATTGATACCTCATATGTAAATTAAAGTTCACTTATGTAATACACGCACACATTTTGAAATTTCAATTGAATTCAATTGAGAATACTTCAATCCCTCATAGTTTCTAAACTAAACACAACACCTCAATTTTAACACAAATATTGATGGTTAACACCACATGTGGTGTGAATTAAATTAAGTTTTTGAGGATTTTCATACTTTGTACAAAAAATACAAAAAACTTAATTTAAGCTTATTTAGAGTTGAGTTACAGAAATTTCATCCAGAGGTGATCCCACTTTATTTTTTATGAGGAATCAAATGGTATGATAGCTTCTTTATGTTTATTTATTGGATAAAAAGCTATAATATATTTTATATTACTTTTTACCAAAAATATTTTAATTTCACATTTTTTATTAAAAATTCATTTTTACTTAATTTTTACAAGTAAAAATGTAAATTCATAATTTTAAATTTTATTAAAATTTCTTTTTTAAATTATAATTAAATTTTGATTTTCAAATATAAATTTGTATTTATATTTCAATTTTTATTTTTGTAATATAAATAAATTTATTTTATTTATATTTGTATCTTAATTTATCATTTGTGGCCGATACAGTTTAGGCTTTGAGAAGGGCCTTTGGAGGACAGCCTCGCCTGTACTTCTATACAGCTACACTAACAGTGGGGACTAAGCACCATTATGCAGTGTATAACAAATAACCCTCAAAATACCCTGACATAGTACATCAAAGAATGTTGTGGGAACTCCTCTTGTGTGGGATTAAAATGAGGCAGTACCTGGAGGGGGAAATCACAGGTAACTAGTTTTGAATTGCTAATAACTGCTTTAACCAAGGGTGGCAAGGGTCTATTGCCTTCCCCTCCTAAAATACTGAACAAAATCTTCCTTGGAGCTCACAAACCAAAATAAAATTAGTAAGTGGCTTTACAACTGCAGAAGACAAAATTCAGCAGTCTCCGATCAGACCTATTCAATCAATAATATGAAAAATAATGTCAGTTATTTTGGTTAAATTTGAGATTTTAATGAAATACTTGTCTGTTTAATTTTAACATTTTTTTTTTGGTTAAATTGAGGTGAGTGGTTTCTTCTTGGTGATGAATTCTTGGTAAGATGGGTTATTTAAGGTTTTCTGGAAAATTTGATGAGTTTGATAAAGGTAATTCTGTTAAGTTAAAGCTATAATATAGTAAAATAATTTGTAAAGGTTTGTTATTTTTTTAAGAGTGGTTAATAATAAGATAAAATATCACTTGATAAGTTTAAGAGGTAAGATTCTTTGATATTTGATTTTAAATGGGTAAGTTAGTTTTAAATATTGCTAAATGAAGTTAACTTTACTAGTTGAAATATTTTAATAGAGTAGTAACCCTAACCTTGGGTACTGGGTAATTTTTATTTTTATTTTAATAATAATAAGATTCCACTGAGCTTAGCTACTGGGTAATCTTCAACACTATACTTCCACTGAGCTTAGCTACTGGGCAAGTAATTTTCAATATAATATACTGGACTACCTCCCAGGTGAGGGATGAATTATTCCTATGCTCCTACTGTGCAGTGGATATAATTTGCATGGGATATAATTCGAATGGGGGGAATTTGAAATTTGGGGGGAGAGAGCCCCTCTATTTATACCTTTTGGGAGCCCAGGGGGCCCTCCATGGGAGCTGTCTTTTTCCACTTTAATTCCTCTTGATTTCATCATGTGACTCCATTTTTGGTGAGGACCTTTCTTGCATGGGTCAGGTGATTTAAGGTTGGGTGATGATCTTTTCTCTGCACAGCCTCCATTCATCACATGATGGTCTTTTAGTGAACTAATTATGATGTGATATTCTTTGATTTTCCTTGCATGCATGAGGTTATTTCATTTTGGCTGAGGCTTTTTGTTGTGCACAGCCTCTTCTCTATCACATGATATGCTGTTGGTGGGTTCAGTATCACATGATGAATTTGTATTTCCTTTGCATATGTCCTATTCTAGGCTTGGTAGAAGTGGCTGTGTAATTTATGCAGGTGTAATGGTTGTTTTTATTCTTTTGGAACTTTAAAATGAGGTCAGGTGATAATTTCTTGCAGTGGTGAATTTACTTTTATGTATGAGATGACATGATTTTTGAGTTTGACACATGCTATGCATAGTCATGTGGTTGAGATTTAATTAAAATTGTGTACTGCATGCAGCCTGTTGTAACTATCTTTGGTTGGCATGAGGTGATGAGTGGTGTAAATAATCTTGATTCTGTTTTAAGGTTTCAAGTGGGGTTACTGTGGATATAAGATAAGGTACTCCTGTGGCTGTGTTGTAAATGAGCTGCAGGAATTCCATGGGGCTGGGATTTGCATCATGTGACTTTGAATGCAAGCTGGCTGTATAACTAATGCATGTGTCATTTTCTTGCTGCATGAGTCCTGTGGCTGTAAGGGGGTGTAAAGCTGGGTGGGGTGTGTAATTTAAAGGGTGGTACCTTATTTGTTGTAACTAGTTTGCTATATGTAACTTGATTTTTTTACATATGCATAATTAAATTGAATAATTTATTTAAACACATACACTTCCCTTTGGTGCCTGTGCCATGTTTTTATGAGTTAAATCCAGCTTCTTGCTGTAAAATTGTCCTTTTGGTGTAAAATTTGGGTGTAAGTCTGCCTGTAGGCTGGATTTATTGCTGTTTTGGGGTACTATGAGCTTGAGCCTGGTGAAAAAAAAAGGTATGGAATACCACATCCCCCTCTCCATTTAATGCTGTCCCCAGCATTCCAGGTAAGAGCTCCCTATTCTTCATCTAATTCTGTGGTCTCCTCAAATACCTCTTCTTCATTTATTGATTCATCTTCTTCACTTTGTTCTTCTTCTGGGTCTTCTTTTGTGTTTATCAACTTTCCTCTTGGGTAGAACCTCTTGACTTGAGATGCTGCAAATCTTCTTGCTAGTTCTGTTCCATCCAGTTCCTCAAGTTCATATGGTCCATTGTTTATTTGTCTGACTACTCTGTAGGGTCCATTCCATTTGTTTTTGAAAAATAGTCCCCAATTAGTTTCTATTGCTTTGTTGTAAACCAGGACCAAATCTCCTGGATTAAGAGGTGATCTCAGTTGGTGTGCCATTCTTCTATCCCAATATTTCATTGAGTCCTCCCTTGATTTTTTGAGTTTTTCTGCTTCTTTCCTTCTCATTTCTCTGTTTCCTTCTAATTGTTTATGTAAGGTTTGTCTATGAAACTCTTGATAATAGTAGCAATATCAAGAGTACTATGACTGTCCTCAGTAGAAAAATATAATATAATAAAATATTATAACCACAAATTTAAATATAATTATTAAAAAATAAGTATATATAAAGAAATAAATTTAATTATTATTATAATAATATAATAATAAAAATAATAATAATTATAATAAATTATAATTATTCTATTATTGTTATAGTCACTGACAGTTATAACAATAAGAAGTGTAGAGCTCTTAATGAGACAATTACACGTGGAAAATATGAATATTAACCACTTATAAATAATATAAATATTATGTATAAAAAGAATTAAACACACACTGTGAAGAAATAATTCTTTTAGAATAAAAAATTCTATATAAAAAAACTAATACTAGATAAAAGAATATAGAATTCTAGAGAAAACTTACTTATAAGATTTATTTAATACAATAAGTCAAAATACAACAGTTATAATATTAAATAATAATTATAAGTTAAAAACACGTCAAAAATCAATAAATTTAAAGATAAAACAACTTTTAATAATATAAATTATGATTTAAGAGTTTTAGAGAGGAATTTGTGGATTTTAAAAGATATTTAAAATGATGATTTTATATAATAAAATATATTATTGGTGATTACAACAATAATCTAAATTCTATGACTTCAATTCTTTAATTTCAATAAATAAAGAATAAAAATAACTTAAGAATTACTTTTAATAATAAGATTTTATATTTAATAAAACTTTACCTGTTTAAATTTCTAATATGATTGGATTGATAATGAATGATGGACAAAAACAGTGATGAAAAGACTCTTTTTATGTCTTCAGATCAGCTCTCATGATTCATAATGGATGTAGAGGGCGTGCTCAGGTCAAAACTGAAAAACCATGCTTAAAAATAAAGTTCTTAACTTAAGGCGACTTATTTTTACTTCCAATTTAAAGTTACCAGTGTTATTCTTAACTCCAAGTAACTTTAATCCTCATTTAGTTTAATTATTTTAAGTTTTAATATAAAATAAGTTTATTTATATTAAAGTTCATCACATGAACAGCTTAAAATTAGAGTTTCAAGCAGAAATCTTTTAAACTCAATTTTTAATTAATTTTTAAAGAAATCATAATTTTCTTTAAGCTTAATTAAAAGAGTAAATTTCCAGGCTAATTACTCAGGAAATTTATTTATAAAAGATACTTAAAATTTAATTTATATATTGATAATATTAAATTCTAAGCTGTGTGAAGTTTTCAAGCAAATCCATTAAGAATTGGATTTTTAATGAATTTTTGAAGTTATTGCTATTTTTCCACGTAAAATAGCAATACACACCAAACCTTAAGTTTTGATAAGGTTTTAATGCTTGAAACTTTAAAGTTTTAAGCTTAATTAAGCTCTGACAGTTCTTAAAACCTTGATTTCAAGCCTGCATATTGGGATTTACCCTTTGGCAGCTTGAAATTCCTGTCCAAATTCGGATAAAACCAGTTTAAACCTTAAGGTTGGATCAAAGTCTAATCTTAAAGTTTAAATAAGGTTGAAAATCCTCCAATACAGGTGGACAACCTTAATTGAGTCCTTGCAGATCCAAAAAGTTAGGTACCCCAGCTCTATTTGGTCCTTTTCCTTTGTCCCACCTTTTTGTGTGGATTTCGCCCTTTTATTTATTTAAAGCCATACCATGGCTTTAAACCCTTTTAAATTGAGCTCACGCAGGATTTACATTCTGTATGGCAAATCGTTAGCCAATTCAGTAAATATACACAACACCTCAGTTTTAACTAAAATTTTGGTAAAGTTGCATAAACCTTATGTAACTTTAAATTTAAGCTTAATTAAGCTTAAATTTAACAATTTTAAAAAATGTTAAAAAAGCTACATCAGTACTGTAAGATTCTTAAATCTTCCAATAACACAAGAAATAAGTGTTTTTGGGTATAACACCCTATGGGTGTACCCTAGGTTATTTTTGGCGTAGAATCCAAAAATGACATAATAATTATAACTTTGTTTATCCAAAAAAAAGTTATACTTATTTTTTGTTATTTTTTATTTTAAATTCAACTAAAAAGTCTGTTTAAGACAAAATTAACTGTCTGTAAAATCATTTGTGGCCTTATGGGTATGTTATACATACCTCACAGGCTCACAGTTTAGCTCTGGCTTCCAGTAATTCCTCAGTTGTGGATATTTTGTGCCATTCTACTGCTAAAAAAGTTTTTATTTCAATGTCAATTGGTAATACTGGTAGTTGGCCAAATTGGAGTTCAAACGGTGAGAAACCAGTTGTTCTTTTTGTTGAGATTCTGTCAGCCAATGTAACCAAAGGTAGATATTTCTTCCATTTTCCTCCATTTTCTCCACACATCTTGACTAATGCATCTTTGAGTTGCTTATGGCCCCTTTCCACCATTCCTTGAGACTCTGGGTAATAGGGTGTGGTGACTCTGATTTTTGATCCTGCTTTCTTTACTGCATCTTGCAATTCTTTTCCAAACTCTGGCCCCCCATCAACAGTTACTTCTTTTGGTGAGCCATACCTGCATATCCATTCTGAGGTGAACCATTCTGCAACTGCTTTTGCTGTTAATTTGACTAGTCCAACTGTTTCTGGCCATCCTGAAAAATCATCCCTGGCCACAACCATATACTTCCATATTCCAGATTTGATATGGACTGCATCCATACTGACCCTTTCAAAGATTGTTGATGTTGCTGTAGATTTTCCTTGTTCCCTTTGTAAGTTTTGACTTCTCTTTTGGCAGGCCAGGCAAGATTGAACCCATTTCTTGACTGATTTCTTCATTCCTTCCCACCAAAGTCTTGCTTTAATTCTTCTGTAAGTTTCATTTTCCCCTCTGTGGCCCATATCTTCATGAAGTGATTTTAAAATGTAGCTTTGAACTTCTTGACTTGATATCACCAGTTGAGGGTTTGGGTTATTTCTTTTTTTAAGCTGGCCATCTTCCAAGAAAAAGTTGGGTGACCTTCTTTTAATCCTTCTAAGCTCTTCATCTTTGCTTGATTGTGGTTTTTTCATTGTACTTAAGTATTCTTGCATTCTCTTCCAAAATCTTTCTTGTTTGGTTGGTACTTGTACTCCTGAAAAATGGAGTGAATTTACATTCTTAGCCCCAAATCCAGGGTGTGGCTTGATCCTATCTTCTCCTTCATCAAATTCTGGTGCATCTTCATCTTCTTCTTCTGAGTTTTTTGGTCTTCTGGATAGCCCATCTGGCATAGTGAAAGTTTTCCCTGGTTTGTGTACCAAATCAAAGGAAAATAGTTGAATGAAAGCCACCCATCTTGTCATGGGGGCATTGGGTAAGCAAGGGGTGTTGATCATTTCAATCAAAGCCTTGGCATCAGCTTGTAATTCAAAATTTTGTCCCCAAAGTATTGTCTGAAGCTTCTTGAGAATTCTTGCAACTCCACAGAGTTCCAATTTTGGTTGTGAGTATTTTGATTCTCATTTTGAAAAAGTTATTGATTCATATAATACTGGTCTGTCCTTTCCTTCTTTGTCTTCTTGAGTGAGTACTTCTCCTGCAGCAATGTAGCTTGAATCTACTGCTAGCTGAATTTTTCCTGATCCTTTGGCATAATCCAATTTCTTGAGAGTTATTTCTTCTCCAACTATTCTTCTGAGCTTATGGAAAGCTTCTTCACATTTTTGATCCCAATACCAGTCAACATCTTCTCTGGTGAGCCTCCTTAGTGGTGATGCAACTTGTGAGAAGTTTTCAATGAACATCCTTACATAGGCACAAAGTCCAAGAAATCCCCTTATTTCCTTCTTGTTAAGAGGTGTTGGCCAATTTTGAATTTTGTTGATCTTTTGTTTTGAAATTGTTCTTCCTTTAAATGATACAACATGCCCTACTATGTCCAAAGCTGGAACACAGCATGAAAACTTTGATCCTGAGATAATAAGTCCTGCTCCTTCAATCCTGAATAAAATTCTTTCTAAGGTTATGGCATATTCCCATATAAATCTTCTGATTGAGGGGTTTTCTGGTAGTGTTTCTTGGTTGTAAAGTGATATTGGCCCTTTTATTCCTCCATCATCAATAAAAGTTCCTACACTTTCTGGTATTTCTTCTTGGAGTATCCAGGTCATTTGGGCTTGGTATACTGCTACTGAGTTGGTGGCTCCTTGGGGTAGTCTTGTGAGTTGCATCCTTCCAAATGGTGTTTGAAAAGTGGTGAGGGGTCTTGTAGTGACATCTAATTCTCTTTCATCATATCCTCCCATGATGTCTCCTAGTCCATAGCATGCTCTTCCTGCAAATCCATCTACAAATTCTTCAATATGAGGTGGTAAGCCAGAATCCTTGATGGTGGCTTTGTTGAGTTCTTGAAGGTCATGGACAATTCTGAGTTTCCCATTTGATTTGGCCACACAAAAGATTGGGCTTGTGTAGCTTGAGGTGGATTGCTCATAGAGTCCAGTCCTGATTCTTTCTCTGATTAATTCAGTAAACTGAGGTAAAATTGATTTGGGAATGGGAATTGGTTTCTTCTTCCAAGGTTCATGAGGTATTAATGGTATCTTGCAAGGTTTTCCATATGAGTGTTTGAGTAATCCTCTTTCTTCTTCACAGAAAGCTATTGCTTTTTCCCTTAGGGTAATAAAAGTTTTGAGTAAATTGATTTCTTCATTTGATAACCATCCTGGTGGGCCAACATTGACTGCTTGGAGTCTTTCATGGGTGACCTTGAAGGTTTCTTGAAATATAGGTGGGTTTGGTGATAAGGGTGTTTCATAAGGATCCCTTGAAAAAGGTGGTCTTTCCAAAGGTGGGTTAAGGTCTTGAGGCATTGGCTCATTGACTGGTCTCACCTTCTTCAGGACTGATTTATATTTGGCTTCTAGAATTTGGTGATCCATCTTCAATTAGTGATTCTTAATGATTTCCAAGAATTTCCCGTGTCCTGAAATATTGAGGTCTTCACAATTCTTCTTTTCTTCTTTCTTCCATAAAAAATGTAGTTTAAGGTCATACAGGACCTACAACTAGGTGTGTAACCCCTGTATATTAGGTATACAAGTCCTGAAGTTTAAGTCATGCAAGGACCTCCTGGCCTAATCCAAGGGCTTATCTTGATCCTTGAGCTCCTTTGGGCTTGATTTTGGATTCCACTTGACTCTTGTTTTATTCTTCAATCTTCATGATTCCCACTTGATGCAATATTCTTCTGGTTGTTTTACTGATTGATGAGGAATTTTCTTGTCTTAATTGATGGCTTGAGGCTTCAATTTGTTCATTTTGGCCAATTTGATAATGATAAACACCTGTGAAACCCCTTGTTCCTGTTACACAAAGGGAGCAGTTTATTGTCATGCTAAGGACAAAAATGGTCCTTCAGCACTTCTCCTGACTAGGAAAATCCCCTCCAGCTTCTTGGCTGTTATTTGTTTTATAATTTTCCCTGCCCAAGTCTACAGGGGAAGCAGTTTGGTGTCATGCTGAGGACCTCTTGAGTATTCAATCTTCTTCAAAATCCCAAGGGCAATTTGATTTGAGTGTTGTACATCATCTCGTTAGTCCTTCATGTTGAGTGAGTCCTGAGTCAATAATTCATCCAGTGAGTTATCCTTAAGTCCATAAGTCCTGGCCAGTTATTCTTGAGTTCCAAATGAGTTTCAATCCAGAATCAATGAAATTTCCAAGGTCTTGTGTTGTCCAAAGGTCAATCCATAAGGAACTCCTGCTTTTCTTCATAAATAATCTTCTTCACTTTCAGTATTCTGAATAATTGTCCTATGATATGTTGTTTCCCAATTCTCTTGCTATTTCTTCAAAATAGCTCATGTCCTTTTGTTCTTTTGTATTCCTGAATTATACCTGTTATAAAGAAATGAAAATGAAAAACTGTAGCAGTAAGGTGATTTAAAATTGATTTTAATATTGATTTATTGATATATTTGTTTCAATAATATTTGTTTGGATGAGGGCCCCCCTCTCCATTTAAAAATATTGAGTTGGTTTTCAAATTTTGAAGAGGATATATCCTCATTCCCCAAAACTTCCACTATAAGGGATAGTGTAAGAAATAAGCTTACCCACCCCTTATTTTTTTGATGAGGATAAATAATGATACAGTAAATATATATAATTTTATCTTAATGATGATTAAATAAATAAGTTTTTGTTTTTGTTTTTGTTTTTTATTACTATTATTTTTTTTAATGTAAGTATAAAATAACCATTAAGTGGGATATCTGAGTAAAAATCACAATTTAAGAGAAATAAGCCTGAATCACAATTAAGATCATGGAACTGTTTGGCTGAAGGTGGTAATTTGTGCCAATCGGTAGAAAATTGGTGCTCTTGAGAGTATTTATGATTAAAATTACATAATTGAATGATCATAATTTGAGTCCTTTATTCATATAATGACCCTTATGATGCCACAACTCTTCCTTTTTGGAATCATCATTGTGACTCAGACTTTATTTCAAGTCCATCCCCTTTATGGTTCAGATTTTCTGTTACCCATAAATGCATTTGAGTTGTTAAAAAAATATAAACAGTGAAATTGAAAATTTGTACAATTTTAAAAAACTCTTGTTTGCGTTTGGGGGCTTTTTCAATTCCATTTGGAATAAACAGCACATTGAGGTGTTATTAATATGTAAATTCCCCAAATTATGTCATCAATTTATGAGTTTTTAATATAAATAACTCCTTAAGAGTTCAATTAATGCCTTCATGGCACAAATACTTCTTCTTTTCAAACAAGTTCCAATCACTTGCTTGTAATTGAAGAAATATTTCAAATAAATTGATTATTTTTTTTATTTTTTTTTGTATTATTATTATCATTGAGTTTAAAAAAATAAGCCAATTTAATGGCTTTTGTTCTGATAGTAGGAGAAGTATAATAAAGATAATAAATAAATGGAATATTCTTGGAATCATGAATGGGATATGCCCCTCATTCTTAGGGAAAATAAATAAATAGTTGAATTTTGGGATAAAAAATAAAATAAAATAAAAAATATGTTCAAAAGCTTAATTCAGTACATCTTTCCAAATCCTTTTTATAATGACATAAAATTAAAAGGTAGAAAAAAAAATAAAGTAAAATGAAACCTCAGGTAGTTTATAGTCTTGCCTAGGACTTATCCTGTCTTGTTAGTCCTTGTTCAATCTTTTTGAATATTTTAAATAGGCAGTTTATGGTCCTGCCAAGGACCATTGATTGATTGTGTTGTAATTTGAGTCCTAGTTGAGAATTTTTAGTGGGCAGTTTATGGTCTTGCCAAGGACCATTGTTTACTTTACTTTTTTTTATTTTATATTATTTGTTGGTACTTTGAGTGGTTTTTTGTTGATATTTGAAGGGGCAGTTTATGGTCTTACCAAGGACCATAGTTTGTCTTTGCTTTGGTCCTTGTTGATAATTTTAGTGATTTATTTTTGATATTGGAAGGGGCAGTTTATGGTCTTGCCAGGGACCATTGGTTTATATTTGATTATTGTTAATAATTTGAGTGGGCAGTTTATGGTCTTGCCAGGGACCATATCTTTTGTCCAAACACTTTTTTTTGATAATTTTTGGCTTTCATGCGATTTGATTTATCTTCAAAGCCAAGTTGTATGATTAAATTAAACAGTTTATAGTCTTGTTAAGGACTCTTTTTCATTTTAAAAGCAGTTTTCAGCCTATAAAATAAGAGAAATACTTTCATGTTGAACACCTGTAGCATTCAAAATCAAATATGTCAGTATAATATATTGTAAAACATAAGAAACAAGCATAAAAAATAGAAACAGCAGTTTCAAGCCTTGCTTAGGGCTAATATTATTTTGTTTTATTGTTTTTTAAGCCCTATTTTTATTATTTTCATTTTATACCTATCTTGTTTCCCTCATTCATTTTATTAAGCTAAAAAATTACTAAAATATCAGCAAATCAGATAATCAGTAATAAAAAAAAGAAGCATAAGATGAAATGGAGCAGTTTAATGCCTTGCTCAGGGCATTTATTGTCCTTTTTTGCCCTGTAGCACATAAAAACAGAAATAAGTCAGCTTTATTTAATATTAATGAGAAAATGAAAAAATTCCAGAAGTTTAATGTCTTGCTGAGGACATCAAAATAGAATTTGTCAGTTTAATTTAATATCCAAAAATAAAGTGATAATAAAAATAAAATAAAATAAAAAGCAGTTTATAGCCATACTGAGGGCTTTTTTAGAGCCCTGTAAAAAAAAGTAAACAATAATTTTTTTTTTAGTTAAATTGAAATAAAATAAGAAACCAGCAGTTTATAGCCATACTGAGGGCTTTTCTTCATTTCAACTCTCATTTTGTTATATATATTGATTCATGTTTTTTTGTTATTTTATATATATTGATTGATAAAAGCTGTAGAAAATAAAACAAAATTGTCAGTAAAATAATTAAGTCAATAAAATGATAGAATAATATAAAATTGAGCAGTTTAAAGCCTTGCCCAGGGCTTTTTTTTTCTTTTGTTTCCTTCAATCATTTCATTGAACTAAAAAAAACTAAAATGTCAGTCAATTAAATAATCAGTAGTTAAAAAACCTAAATAATGAAAATTGAGCAGTTTAATGCCTTGCTAAGGGAATTTTTTATTTATTTATTTATTTATTTTAACACCCTGTTCAGAATCAAATCATAAATGTCAGTAGAAAGTTCAATTGTAAATGAATGAAATTATGAAATGAAAATTAATGCAGAGAACAAGGTCAACAGCAGTATAATACTGTAACAACCACTCATCAGGGGTAAGGGTATTCATTCACACACCCACTCAAACACCTCAAATCAGCAGATCCAGCATTTGTATCAGCATTCAATTTCAGAAATATTCATTCTGAAACATTCATACAGCTTGGTACCTCAATACAGCCTGTCAATACCTGTACAGACTGGTTTCACCCAATACAGTTTTCAATACACCAACTTGAAACTGTATGATCACTTCAATACACCACACCTCTTGTACAGGTTCTGTACAGCCGTACAGGACCTGTATTGGCCAGACTCAATTCAATCATCAAATATTCTCATGAAAATTCTTCCTCTGGATCAGGGCTGGTGATTCTCACATATACCAGCCCCTCTTTCTTCCCCCTGGGGACTTTTCCCCAGTTAATTAATTTAGTTTATTTATTATTTTATAATTATTCTTATCCTTATTTTGGGTATTATAATTATTTAATCTTAAGTTAGTCTTTGCATTTTTCTCTTCACCTGTACAGTATGAGTTGGGTGGCCATATCCTTATTAACCCTTCTCTTTCCATTCTGACAGGTTGAAACAGTGGACTTGGACTTGTTTGTGGTTGGCTCTTCTATTCTTTTACTCTTATCCTTTGTTGCTGCTTTTTCTTATATTTATTCTTTAGCAATTTATCTTTAACACTCTTAAGTGTATCTCATCTTTCTTATCTTTGAGCCCTCCATAAGTGAGTCCCAGTTTACTGAGTGCCAGGCCCTCTTCACTTCGAAGAGCCCCTGTGAAATTAAATTAATTAACTCATATTTGATTCTTTCTTTTCATTCATTTATATTCATTTCCTCTCATTCATCAATTATGACCTTTGATGATTTTATGATTTTTTATGATTTTCTATGAATTTTTCTCTCTCATCAATTTTCATCTCATTCATTTCATTCTTATGAAAATTGATTCTTTTTCCTTTCTTAATCATTGCTGACCATTTCATCACTTCATTTTATTTTTATCAATCAAATTTTTCTGTGTTCTTATTCAGGTTTCATCTAGGAATTATTAATTGGTTTAATTGATTGGATTATTCATTGGGATTCATTTGGGTTATTGATTCAGGATTTATTGGATTTATTGACTTTGAACTCTCAAGACATTGATTGATCCTCAAGAATTGATTTTGATTATTTATTTGATTTGACTCATCAAGATATTGAATTGATTTCTGAAGATTTTGAACTGATTGATTGATTCCTCAAGACTTGATTTCATATTGAAGACATTTATTGATTGATTATTGATTGAATATTGATTGATTATTGATTTCCTCAAGATTATTGATATTTGATTTGAATTGATTTTTGATTGATTGAATTTATTTGACTGTTGATTGAATTTGATTCCTCAAGATTTGAATTGATTCCTCAAGATTCATCAAGATTTTATTGTGACTGATTTGGCCAAGCCTGATTATTCTTCTTAATACCATCAAGTTATTTCAATTCTTTTCATAATGCCAGTCCAGCATAGCCCCCCAGCGAAGAATACTAGATCCCAGAAAATTCCAGCTGTTCTCACTCCTACAGCAAGGGCTCCTCTTGACCGCACACCATCAGTTCATCAACTGAGTGCAAACTTGGACAGAGGACCACCAATGGAAGGAGCAGCACCCTCAAGAAGAGGTGGAATGAAATCTAGAAGATCAAGATCCTTTTCTGGACTTTTGGGTGGCTACCCTGGCATGTCTGAAGGTGCAAGAGCAAGATTAGGGGAAGTTGAAGATGAAGAGGGGGAAGAGTCTGTGGAAGAGGAAGATTCTGGGGAAACTGAAGTGGCAGATGCCTTGGCAAATGCTCCAGAGGTGCCTCAGGGTTCTAATCTAGCCCTTTCTAGTCAACCTTTTGTCTCTCAAACTGATCCAAGTCTCCTCAAGATGATGGAGCAGATGACTCAATTCATGGGACAACTCACTCAAGCAGTTGCCCCCAGGGACAGTTCCAAAGTCCCTGCTTTCAAGACTCCATCCATGAAGGCACCTGATTCTTTTGATGGTACTCAAGCTCATAAGTTGAGAGGATTTATCCAATCCTGTCAACTAATTTTCTTTAATGATCCAGCAAACTTCTTCTCTGACAGGAAGAAGGTTTTGTACTCAACTTCTTTTCTTACTGGTAGAGCTGGCAAATGGATTGAACCTTACCTCTCAAATATTTCCAATGAAGACCCTTCCTACCTCCTCAATAATTGGCCATTGTTTGAATCTCAATTATTCACTCTGTTTGGTGACCCCAATGAAGTCAGGAAAGCTGAACAGGAGTTGTACAATTTGAGGATGAAGGAAAGTGGTCATGTATCCTTGTACATAGCAGATTTCAGAAGCTTAATGTCAAGAATTGGAGATTGGGGGGAAAGAGCTTACATTAATGTGTACAGAAGAGGATTGGCATCAAGATTATTGGACCAATTGGCTTCTCACCCTGGAACTTTTGACACTCTTCAAGAACTTATGGATGTAACTTTAGAATTAGACACAAGATATCATGAGAGGCAAAAGGAAAAGGGCAGTCATCAAGAGAAGAAGCCTCCAATCATTGGATCCAATTCCTCCAAGCCTCCTCAAAGTTCATCATCCAAGAAGCCTTATCACAATAAGAATAAGAAGGGGAAGAATTTTCAAATGTCCAAAGACAAGCCTCATGCTGCTCTCCTCAATAAGGACAACAAATTAATTGGTTCTGAAAAGGAGAGGAGGATTAAAGAAGGTTTGTGCAATTATTGTGGTGGAAAGCACCCATTTGAAAAATGCTTCAAGAGGCCTGAGAATAGGCAAGGATCATCAGAAGGCTTCCCTAGCAAGCAGGGAAAAGCCTGAGTGGGAATCATGATGTGTTCAATGGTTCTCACTTATTTCCTTCAAGAGCACAATTGTGCACTCTGAATACTAGTGTCAAGAAGTCTTTAAAGTTTCTTATTTTCTCTTCTGTCTCTGATATTTTTTATAGTATTCTCATTGATTCTGGTGCTACAAACTCTTTTATTGCAAAGAATTTTGTTCTCAAGTACTCATTGACTATGTCAGAGCTCCCTGAAAAGATTCCTCTTTTCATTTTGGATTCTAATGAATCCCCTTCCTTGTTCATCACCCATTATACCAAGTGGGTAGTTGACTTACCTTCCTTCCCAAGCTTTGAATGGGATTTCTTTATCATAGATTCACCCAAGGGAGAAGACCTGATATTGGGCTATGATTTCCTTTACCATTTTAATCCCATTATTGATTGGAAAAATGGATTGATCACCTATGATTCTAATCATAAGGATTCTAGTGGTATTATTCCTTCTACTAGTAATGACTTAGCCACTGCTGTCAACGGTGTCGCTCTGGCTGGTGAACTTAAGACACCTTCCATTCCTTCTTCTGTCCATATCCCTTCCATAATTCCCTCTCAGTCATTACTTCCATCAAGAGATGAAGTCTTCAAAGAGATAAAGGATGTTGGAGAAGATGTTGCAATATCTTCACTTCATCTCTTCCAAGGGGATATGGACCTTCCTCCCTTATCTTTTCATGCATCCCTGGAGGAGCAGTGGGATGAGGAGGAAGAGCCAGAAGAAATTGAAACTGTGTTGAAGGTTGTTCCTCCTGCTTATCACCAATATTTGGATGTATTCTCCAAGGTGAAAGCAGAGAAACTTCCTCCACACCGCGCCTGTGATCACCATATCAAATTGGAGGGTCTTCTACCTCCAATTGGTGTTATCTACTCATTATCAAATCAAGAGTCAGAAACACTGCGGGACTACATTTCAGAGAATGTAGAGAAAGGTTTCATTAGACCAAGCTCCTCTTCAACAGGAGCACCTGTCCTTTTTGTCAAGAAAAAGGATGGAGGTCTTCGTTTGTGTGTTGACTACTGCAAACTCAATGCTGTCACTAGGAAGAACAGATACCCTGTTCCTCCTATGAACCAGCTTCTTACCGTATTCAACGGTTCCACTATCTTCTCCAAGATAGATTTGCGTGGTGCATATAACCTTCTGAGAATCAAAGAGGGGGATTAGCACTTAACTGCCTTTAGAACCAAATATGGCAGTTATGAGTATTTGGTCATGCCATTTGGTTTGACCAATGCTCCTGCTTCTTTCCAAAATCTAGTAAATGATATCTTTGCAGATTTTTTGGATGTGTTTGTTGTGGTTTATCTAGATGATATTATGGTCTTTTCCAGTTCTGAGGAGGGACATGTCAAACATGTGGCCTCTGTCCTCCAAAGACTGAGGGACAATAATCTGTTTGCCAAAGCCTCCAAGTGTGTATTCCATGCCTCAAGTGTGGAATACTTGGGCTATGTTGTTTCAAGTGATGGCCTCAAGATGGATTCTTCAAAAGTTCAACAAATCCTCAATTGGCCTCAGCCCAAAAACATCAAGGCTCTTCAATCTTTCCTTGGCTTTGCCAATTTTTATCGACGTTTCATTAAACATTATTCTAAAAAAATCACTTCTCTCACTTCCCTCCTTAAAAAAGATTCTCCTTTCATCTTCAATGAGGAAGCTCTTAGTCAGTTTCAAGCACTCAAAGAAGCTTTCACCTCTGCTCCTATCTTATCTCACTTTAATCCTTCTCTACCTACTATAGTAGAGACTGATGCTTCTGATTAGGCTTTGGGCGCCGTACTGAGCCAGGTGAATGACTCAGGAAAGCACCCCATTGCATTTGATAGTCGCAAGCTCTTACCAGCTGAACTCAACTATGAAATTCATGACAAGGAACTCCTTGGCATACTTTGGGCTCTCAAGCGCTGGAGAGCATTTCTTCTTTCTCTTTCCAATCCTTTTGAGGTCTTGACAGACCACTCTTCCTTGCAGTATTTCATGTCTTCCAAAGTTCTTACTCGTCATCAGGCCCGTTGGGCTGAATTTCTCTCAGAATTTCATTTCACTATCACTTACTGCCCAGGCAGGCTGGCCACTTTACCAGATGCCTTGTCATGTTGGGACAACGTGTACCCAGAGAGGGGGGTGGACTTCATCAGCAAGAATCCTCAGAATTTTAATCAAGTACTTAAGCAAGATGGAATTCAAGAGTCAAGATTCTTCTCAATAAAAGTGGAAGTTTTCTCAGATTTAGTTGACAAGATTCAAAAAGAAGTATGGCAAGACAAAGACTACAAAGAAATACTCAAGCAACTAGCAAGAGGTGAATCAGTTCCAGATTATTCTCTTGAACCTCAAGCCAAGTTATTATTATTCGAAGATAGAGTGGTAATCCCAAGCAATGAAGAACTTCAACTCAATATTCTTCAAAAGCGTCATGACTCACCATTGGCTGGCCACCCTGGCCAGGAGAAGACCCTCAAGCTCATCAAGAGGGATTTTTATTGGGCTGGCATGAATCAATTCATCAAGGACTATGTGTCCTCATGTCAGCAATGTTCAAGAAACAAGAACATTCATCACAAGAAGTTTGGATTACTCAAGCCTCTTTCAATTCCATCTGGTCCTTGGAATTCATTATCAATGGACTTTATCACTCAATTGCCACTGTCCAACAGCTTTGATTCAATTTTAGTAGTTGTGGACAGATTCTCAAAAATGGCAATCTTCATTCCAACTTATGGCACAATCACTGCTCTGGATTTAGCTCAAATACTCATTAGTCATGTATTTTCCAAGCATGGACTCCCAGTCAGTATTATCAGTGATAGAGGATCCTTATTTGTTTCATCATTCTGGACTCAATTGTGTCAGCAGCTCAAGATATCAAGAGATCTTTCAACTGCCTTTCACCCTGAAACAGATGGACAGACAGAGAGGGTAAATCAGATACTAGAACAGTACCTTTGGATGTATGTCAGCTATCATCAAGATGACTGGTACACCTGGCTCCCTCTGGCTGAATTTGCCTATAATAATGCAGAACATTCATCAACCAAGCAATCACCTTTTTTCACCATTTATGGAAGAAATCCCAGCTTTGAATCAATCCACATTTCTCAAGACTCACCTGCTGGAAAGTTATCAACAAAACTCCAATCAGTACAGCAAGTTGTCAAAGAAGAATTAGAGTCAGCAATAAGGAGATTCAAGAAGTATGCAGATAGAAATAGGGCAATTCCACCTGATTTCCAACCTGGGGACAAAGTATGGCTAGCTTCCAAGAACATCAAGACAACAAGACCCACCAAGAAATTATCAGAAAGATGGTTGGGACCCTTTGAAGTTCTTAAGAAGATTGGCAGCCATGCATATCACCTCAAGTTGCCTCAGCAATGGAAGACAGTTCACCCTGTATTCCATGTGTCCTTATTAGAACCAGTCAAGCATTCAACTATCCCAAATCGTCATCAATTGCCGCCACCACCAGTTTTAGTGGAAGAGCAAGAAGAATGGGAAGTGGCTCAGGTTCTGGACTCAAAACTCAAAAGAGGTAAATTATGGTATCTTGTGGAGTGGAAAGGATTCAGTGAAGACCCAGAAAGAACCACTTGGGAACCATCTTCCAACCTTACCAACTCACCAGACCTTGTCAAGGATTTCCATTCATTGTATCCAGACAAGCCTGGTCCAAATACTTCAAGAGTTTGATTTATGGTGCTTGGTGGGGAGAAGAAGTTATGAAAGTAAGTTCCTCTCCTGGCATGCACCTTTAAGGGGGTATTCTACCCATATGTTGTTGTAAGCATCACCTTGGCCACTTTGTGAGCACTTGTCAATTCTTTGGACAGGTTCAGGAAGCATACAACATCAATACCCTCCATTTGGACCTTATCAAGATATGGCCAAATGTTTCTTTCTTTCTTTATATTTTCATTTTCTTTCTTTATTACCATTTCAATTTATGCCAATCATCATAATTCAAGACGTTCTTTACTTCAAGTCATTTACGGCAATTCATTTCAGTAGTCATTTACGGCAATTCATTTCAGAAGGCATTTATGGCAATTTATTTCAGTCTTATGATGCTTGGTGGGGAGTGGAAGTTATGAAAGTAAGTTCCATCTCCTGGTATGCATCCCTGAGGGTTCTACTTCTTTTAAAACATCACCTTGGCGACTCTGTGAGCATCAAATGCTTGGTTTTCATTTTTCAGACACTTTTTTGGCCAGAATCAAGCAACTCACCACAAGAAGGACCAACCATCAGGAATTTTTCTTTATTTCTTTCTTTACTCTCATTTTCTCTTATTATTTTTCTTTCTTTATTTACTTGTACAATTTTCTTTCTTTTATTTCCTTTTTATTTTCATTGGAAGCAGCAGCATCCCCTCCCAAATCACGTATTGGGAGGTTCCTTTATTATTTTAATCATTTTATTTTATCTCATTCATTAGTTGTTATAAGAGCATGAATAGGAGTCAAACCAACCGTAAACAGGAACAAGACACTGGATTTCACTCCACCCAAATCGTCAAGTCCACGTCAAATCAAAAGTTTGACCTCAAGGGAATTTGGGCCACAAGTCAATCATGGCCCCCCTCAAACCCTCTCAATGTCAAGGTCCAAGGCCCCTTTAGGGGCTGGAGTCAGCATGGGGGGCCTCCCCTGCAAGTTTGGGGGAGGCCAAGTTCTTGGTGGTCCTGGACCCCACCAATGGGTCCAGGCCACATAAGGTGAAATTTTCTTTTTTTGGGCCATTTTAGGTCCCATGACCCCCTTGGGTCCCCAGCAAATTTGGGCCCTGGGGGCTTCCAATAACCCCCACGGACCGCGGACCGCGGCGTACGGTCCACGGCCCGCGGACCGTAGGACCCCAAGGACTTCAAAAGGCCAAAAACGCCAGCAAATTGCAAAAACCACATTTTGGCCATAAAAGGCCATGGACCAAAGCTTCACCCAAAGACACCAAGAAGCCAAAAAAGGCCAAAATGGCCATAAATTCAAGGATCCTCAAGATCCTCAATAGAGAAGGCACCAGCCCAAAATCACTATAAAGGGCTGGTTGAGGCATTTTGAGGGCCATTGGGGACAAGACCCCTGAATTCTTGTCATCATCATTTTATTTGATTGGGCTGGCCAGATGAGTACACTTCATATACTCATCTGGCACCATTTTTTGAGCACAAGAGCTCAGTGGCCATCATTTTGGGATACAACCCAAGGCCACGCCCCAAGGACGTCAGTTGTTGAAATCAGAAGAAAGAACAGTTTGAAGTGGGGTATTTACTCAAAGTTAAAGAAGGGGGAAATAAATTTAATTGACAGAGAAGAGATGGAGAAGGATTTCGAGATAATGGTCAAAAGAAAACTTTTCAAAGAATTGTGTGGGGTAGTGAGATGCCACTCAACAATGGCAGGGTATTATGGTGTTCAGGAGCCCACCAGTTTCAAGAGGGGGATACTGTAACAACCACTCATCAGGGGTAAGGGTATTCATTCACACACCCACTCAAACACCTCAAATCAGCAGATCCAGCATTTGTATCAGCATTCAATTTCAGCAATCTTCATTCTGAGACATTCATACAGCTTGGTACCTCAATACAGCCTGTCAATACCTGTACAGACTGGTTTCACCCAATACAGTTTTCAATACACCAACTTGAAACTGTATGATCACTTCAATACACCACACCTCTTGTACAGGTTCTGTACAGCCGTACAGGACCTGTATTGGCCAGACTCAATTCAATCATCAAATATTCTCATGAAAATTCTTCCTCTGGATCAGGGCTGGTGATTCTCACATATACCAGCCCCTCTTTCTTCCCCCTGGGGACTTTTCCCCAGTTAATTAATTTAGTTTATTTATTATTTTATAATTATTCTTATCCTTATTTTGGGTATTATAATTATTTAATCTTAAGTTAGTCTTTGCATTTTTCTCTTCGCCTGTACAGTATGAGTTGGGTGGCCATATCCTTATTAACCCTTCTCTTTCCATTCTGACAGGTTGAAACAGTGGACTTGGACTTGTTTGTGGTTGGCTCTTCTATTCTTTTACTCTTATCCTTTGTTGCTGCTTTTTCTTATATTTATTCTTTAGCAATTTATCTTTAACACTCTTAAGTGTATCTCATCTTTCTTATCTTTGAGCCCTCCATAAGTGAGTCCCAGTTTACTGAGTGCCAGGCCCTCTTCACTTTGAAGAGCCCCTGTGACAAATACCATGCTTATGGAATTCTGTTATTTTGTTTTGAGCAAATATTAAAAAAATAAATTGGTATTCTGTGTCAATTGAAAGTTTCATTTAAAAGACCCTAACACCTGCTACCATGCTTTGGGTGGGTTGTTTCCATTTCTTATCTTTTTGAAAATCACTTTATGGTGCTATTAACCACTTTGCGTGGTTTGTTCTCTACTAGAATGTCGTGCAGTATAGTTTGTTAATGAAGATAGAGGCTCAGCCCTGTAAATATCCTCAGAATCCTTTCGGGTGGGGTGTTGTAGTCTTAATGAGTGCTATTACACCTTTATAGTGGATACAAGGACGTCGGGTGGCTTGTTTTACTATTCCTAGGTCACTAAGCATTAAATATACCTCTAGTGATACTTAAAACTGCTTCGGTCTAGTCCTGTAAGGCTCCACACCTCATCGGGTGGTTGCATTTGGGCTGTTACAGGTGATATTACACCTTTACAATGTAATGGCTTACGTTAGAGTATTATCACGCTCACTGGACTTGTCTTTGCCTCAGCTTGAGTCGTGTCAGTAGTTGTGGTTGATTATGGTGGACCCTCATGGTATACTGAGGTGTTTCTCAGATTATCAGGGCTGGCTTCAAGGCTCCAAGAGTTGATCATGACCTTCGGAAGCAGTCAAAAATACCCCTTGGTGAGGTTTTCGTCGCTTACTGACCTTCAAGAGGTCTTTGGGTGTGATCCTAACCGGTTAAGGAGTTTCAACTGTCACAAATATTCTGAATCCACGCTAAGTGCATTGCTGAATTTCTTCTGAAGCCATCTTGTCTTCCAGGGCTAGTTCCGCTTGCAGCCACAATTTGAAAGGCCAGGTACCGTTTCTCCTAAATGGTAGTAAGAAGGAAATATAACCTTCTAGTGTTCACCCGAACTAAATATTAGCTCTATGCATCACCTTGGGTATAGCCATAATATCTGAAACTACTAATGTTACCATGAGTACATCGCCTGAGTCAACCTCCAATATTAGACTGCATAATACAGTTTCATTGTTTGTTGGACCCACAAAACGGCAGTGCTTTGCGTTATTTTTATTTATATTGGAAGTGTACCTCTAGTAATATGTAGTTAAACAGGTGTATCTTTTGTCGGCAAATCTGGTAGAAAATCTCTAGCTAAAATGCAAGATCTAATGTTCTTGAATGTATTCAGCCTCTTGTTCCATCTAGCTAATTCCAATGGTTCTGGGGTTAATTTTAGGCGGTTAGCTTTCATTTACTGGCAATAATGCATCTTCATTGAGATAGTGTGATAGAGTTTGACAGAGTTCGTGACTGGGGAATTGATCTTGTGAGGCAGATGGTGTTAGTCAGACTGTGTTAAAGGTATAAGTAGCCTGGAAATCGGATTTGATCACCGCCTTTTCCTTCCAAACTGCAACCTAGTTGAAATAATATTCTCATCACAAAAGCAAATTTAAAGTAGCTTTCCCCTGCTTGGCTTCCTTGACTGTTGACTAGCTCCATTTCTTATAAGACTGCATGCAGCTATTGAGTGCAGTGTTTGCTACAAAAGTGCCCATACAAGGTCCTCTGAAAGCATGCAGATTTTAAAGCGCTGCCATCTATGTGTGTATTTGGTGATGAACTCTCCTCCGATTGTTGTGATTGTACAGTACTATGCTGGTGATTGAGATGCAGTGCGTTGCATCAGGATCCTAATGATGGCAGCTGAGATTAGTCCATGAGCTACATCCGGATAAGAAGCAGGATTTAGTTTGGTCGTGATTGAGATCGTATAAGCCCTGTTGGAAGATGACACTGCTTTAATTGTCATCTGATTCATTTCGGTGCTAAAGTATATTCAGGTCTTGGATTTGTCTTTCTTTAGCTCTATGCACTTGGTGAGGCCTATCAATCTCCGTTTGAAGCCAGCTGCAGGGTGTAGGAAGCTGTTTACTATAAAAACCCCCTCTCCGGTCCAGATTGTCCCTCTTTTTGCCTTTTATTTTTTTATTTTTTTTTCAAACCCAAAAAGCAAAAATAAAAAATAAAAAATAATTAATAGAAGCATGCATGACTTTTTGAGAAAAAAAATAAAATAAAAAAGAGAATTGATATAAGCATAATTTTTTGGAAAAAAGAAATGAATAAATAAGTTTCATTTTGGAGCTGGCTATATCTCAAGCCCCCATTTTGTTTTTTGTATTTTGTAGGTCAAGTTTTTGTCGGGTTTGGTCTCTGAATTCATATCAACCCTTCTCTAGGCCTTGGACTTATTTTTGGTGGGATATCTTGTTAAAATATTATTCTTCCATACTGAATGCTACCTTGAAATAATATGAGTCGTGTACAGTAATTTCAAATGATAGAGTGTTCTTCTAGGTTTAATATGGGTTATGATGTTTTGTTGATGTCTGCAGGAGTGATTCAATCAGCATTTATTTTTGGTGTCATCCATGCTTCGTCCTAATTCTTTATAATCATTTATAATTATCTAGCTCCTTATTTATTTAAGAAATAAATTAATTAAAATTAGCTGAACTCAAAAAAAAAGAAAATTATTTCATTGTTCTTGTTTGAATTTATTCAGGAAATTAAAAGCTAAATAGAACAAAACAAAAAAAGATTATCTATATTAACATTCAATTCAATAATTAATTAAATTTGATCCGATTTTGGGATAAAAACAAAATAAATAATAAAGACAATAAGGATGAAGAAAACATAAGGTTCTTAATTTAATTCTTTATGAAACATTCTCTTTACTATATTCTATAATCTGAAAAATATCAAGAGGGTGGTTTCTTTTTTTTAAAGGAAATGTAAGGCTTTCTTTTTTTTAAATTTATCACTTGATAATATGAAATAAATTGAAACTACTTGTTTTTTTTTCTTGGTTTTCATTTAGAATTAATAAAGATAACTATTTATATATATATATTTGATCTTGACAAAAATAAATAAATGTAATTATAAAACTTCTTCAATATCAAGTAGGTTTATATTTTATTTCTTCATTCTAAGCTTATATGAATGGAAGCTTTTTTTTTAATTAATTTTTTTTTCTTAGGTTGATTATTAAATGAAATAATAATAAGAAATAAAATGAAATAAGAATAGAATAATAAATTTAACAAATAAATAATGATAATATTAATCAAAATAGGATGGAAAAAAGAAATAGGGACTTAGCAGGTGGGATTTGTTTCTTTGAATTCTATTCCTTCAACCAAATATTTCCTTCACTAATTCCTGTTTGATAAATTTTCCTCCCCTCCATATTTCCCTTTTGAGAGCTTTAAAAAGGTATTCTGGACAGAAAGAGTCCCACTCTTCTGTGTTAAATTTAGTTGCACCACTCTTAAGACTGAAGATTGCTGGTATGAGTGTTTCCTCCCAGTGACAATCCCATATGGTATTTTTTACAATATAATTTCCTGAGATTTTGCTAATTGTCCCATTTTTAATTTGAAAATCCTGGAGGTTGAACCAGTCTTGGCATTCCCAGGACCTCCAAAACAGTGATTTCCTGAGGTGTTCATCCATGTGGAATATTTCATTCCAGTATTGATTTCCAAGGTTGCCATCAATTCCATCCCAGGTCAGTAACTCTAAAAATTCATACTTTGTAAGGTTGAATCCAGGTAATTCTTTCCATGGATGTGAAAATACAGTTTCTAATGGTGATTCCTCTTTTTCAAAGATGTCCTCAAACTCAATGTATGGAAGGAATATGGTGGAAATATCAGGAAAGGGTTCTAGTTTTATTTTCAAGAACCAGCCAGGATTTTCATTTACTTCTTGTGGATTAATGTAATTGTCCCAGACTTCTTTTTCTTCTATGCAGATGGTTTGTGTGTCCAATGACCAGGGATTGTCTTCAAGTAATGGCCATGATTCCATTTTGAAGGATTTGAAGGGTTAAATTAATAATAATTGAGAAAATTATAAAATTTATTTATCAAAATAGTTTGAGGATAGGCTTAATGGGTTTTGGATGGTAATTTAGGGTAAGAATTTGAATATTCCTCTTTGATAAGGCAGGAAGTCACTTCCTAGTGATTTATGATTTGGGTGAGTGAAATTGGTTATTTTGGTTTATAAGAATTGATTTTCCTCTTTGATAAGGCAGGAGGTCACTGCCTAGTGATTTTATGGTCAGTTATTGTGTTTTTTATTGGTGAGTGGAATTATTGATTTGATTTGATGAGAATTGATATTCCTCTTTGATAAGGCAGGAGGTCACTTCCCAGTGATCTTGTGGTTAGTTATTGTGTTTTTTTATTGGTTAGTGAAATTATTGATTTGAGTTGATGAGAGTTAATATTCCTCTTTGATAAGGCAGGAGATCACTGCCTAATGATGAATTGAGTTTAAATCTAACTATTTTGTTTGATTTTTAATTTTTAGAGCTGTTATGTGTCTTCAAGATGGGCCTTGATGGTTTGAATTTTAATTGGTCCATTAATTCTTGAGTAATTTGTTCATTGGTTTTGTCAGAAATCTCCAAGCTTTTCAGCAATTCCTTGATTTCTTCAATTTCTTGGTTTCTTGATATTAATGAAGTATCCTTAAAGTGCCAAAGGTTCTCTTTATTGAAATCTTCATCTTCTGGTGACCAATGAAGTTCTTCATTGATAATTGGGTCTTCTTTTATTAATTCTTCCCCATAGGATCCAAAAGTTGGTGAATTGGCCATGGTGAAGGTAATTGATATATTTTTTGTAAGTTTTTTTTAATTTTAATTTTCAATTTTTAAGGGATAGTTTGTTGATTAATCTCTTCTTTGTTAAGGCAGGAAGTCACTGCCATAGAGAGAAAATGAAAAAAAAGAAGCTAATGATACATTGTATGGATGATACTGATACATTTTAGAAAACATCTTGATTTTGTTGGTTTTATTCAAAGTTGAGCTCCCCCAAGTGGGAAAGGTGAGTGTCTGTTGAGAAATCTGGCCAAAATAAGGTCTTTGAGGGCTTCCACAAAGTTTTCCTTTCCTCAATTTCTGGTTCTAATGGAAATTCTGACCACCATAAGTCTTCATCAATGAATATATATCCATCTCCAACCCATTTCAGTCTTCCAGTCTGGTATGTTGATCCATTCAATCCAAGGTACCATTGGGCCCAAATTTGATTGAAGTAGAGTCCTCTTCTTGGTAAAACTCCCATTGAAAATGTTTTATCCCAGAATTTATTTGAGAGGTTTCCTTTAATTCCTTCTTTAGTTAATATCTCCAAGAATTGGATTTTGTTCAAGTTTGCTCCTGGAAGTTGACATTAATATTTATCTTCACATAAAATTTCTTGAGCTTCATCCCCATAAAGGTCTTCAAAGGTAATATATGGCAGATAAAGGTAGTTGTATTAATTTTCTAGGATGGATTCTGTTTCATCATCTTCATTGGTAGGTTGTTGGATGAATTCAGGGTTTTCCAGTTGCCATTCATAAGGTTCTTCTTGGTTGTTCAATGGTCTGTCCAAGAAGCTAATATGGTATGTGTCTTTTAAATTTTTGTCTCTTTCTTCCATAATTCTGAGGTCCTTTTCAATTTCATCTATAATTTCTTCATCTGAAAGTTCATGATGTTCACTAAATCTGACTTTCTTCCTTTTGGGTTTAGGTTTGAAAGGGTTTCCATGTATTTTATCATTTCCATCTACTAAAATCTGGAAGGTTTCTTCCTTATTGTTAATTGGCTTGTAACTTATGTTGGGTAATTCATCTCCAGAGGTTGAGTCTTCAAGTTCTCTTTTGAGATTGCTTGGCCATTTGTTATTTTGTACATCTTGGCCAAACTTATCACTTTTTGGAGATATGGATAATTCTTGGGTCTTCTGGGTCAAATTTATCAGGGTATTGTCTCTTTTTGTATTTTGAAACTTCTTTCCTGGTGTATTTCTGACCAATTTTGCCATATTGCATAAATCCATTCCTCTAGGTGGACCAGTTTGCCATCCAAGTGCTTGAGGTTTGCATATTGGCATGCATAATCTTCTTCCATCAGGTTCTTGATAGCTCAGTATTTCTCCTTGTTTGTGAGAAAATTCAAGTCTGATATTGTTGTCTGCCAAGAAAGGTCTTCCAAGCACTGTATGGACAGATCCTTTGGCAATAAAAAAGTGGATTTGAGCTTCTTCACCTGAAGCCAAAATGATTGGAGTAAATTCTGAAAGTGCAACCAATGAAGTAGTATGGCCTCCAATTCCCCTAAGGTTCATGTTAAGATTTCTTGTTGTGAGTGAGGCTTTGATTGCTATTTCTTCTGGTATAGTGTTGAGTTCTGCCCCAGTGTCCACTAATGCTCTGATAGGATATTCTTCCTTTCCAATGAAGATTTCCATAAATCCCAAAGGACAAGCATAATGAATATTGGGTTTTGGTATTTATTTGAAGCCAAATGCTAATAGTCTTTCTTGAAGATCTATTGAGTTGAGTTATTTAATTTTTTCCTTGTCTTTTTCTGATAATTCCTGTAATTTATGGACAAAATTGGGTGACATCCTCAAAATATCTTCAATGGTAAGGTTGATCTTTTGTTGCATAATTTTCTTAATAATTTTGTCAATTTCCAATTTAGTTTCAACTTGTTTCTTTTGAGGTTTTCTAAGCTTCTTTTCTTCTTTGGAAATTTCCTCATCTTCATTCTTATTGGCAATATTCTCTATTTCCTCCTCAGGTTGGTCTGGTTTTGGAATATTTGAATTTTGGAATTTGGTGGGAATTATTACTCTTTCTTCTTCTTTTTCTTCTTCAATACAAGTTCCTGGAATTTCTGCTTTCTTCTTTGGCTCTTGATTTTGGGATTGTCTTTCCAACCTTTGTTTTGTCTGTCTTAGTCCAATATGTGATTCAAAGGGGTCATTTGCTGAGGAAATGGTAGGTGGTTTCCAATTTGACCAATCTTCAGCATGAGCAATTGAGGTTGTTTTATCATCTGATTTCTTTTCAGTGGGCTTAACCTCTTCTTCTTGTTTTTGTTTTGCCACAGGTTTCTCCATAAATTTTTTGTTGAGTTCTGCTTGTTCTTTTGCAAAGGCCCTGACTATTTCTTTGGCACTTTCATTTCCTTCCATAGGTACTCTCTGATAGTTGGGGAAGAGGTAAGATGCTCCTTGGGTTCTGACAATCCTTTTGTCCAAATCTTCAGCAAGATGAGTGCATCTAGTAGCTGAATATCCTTCTTCCTTGCAGTAAGCACATTTTATTGGTGGTCTTGGAGCCATTTGGGCTGGTATGTAAGGTTGGTAACTGGATGAAAATGGTGGTAAGGAATTCCTTGGCCTGTATGGCTGATTATTTTGAGGGAATCTTTGCTCTTGATTGTTGTTACAGTTCCTTCTTGGTGGGTTAACTGCCTCTGAAAGTGTTTTGAGTTGATTTAAAGCTTCTTTAACTGATTCTTTCCCCTCATTTCCGGGTTGAGGTTCTGGTTGTGGAGGTTTTTTGATCTTTTGGGTGAGTTCTTTTACTTGTTTTAAAGCTTCATCCCAGCTTTCATCCTCAAATCTGGTTTTCTTTTCTGGAGGTTTTGGTTTAGAAAACTCTTTTTGTTGAATAAGTACCTTGGCCTCCAAGTCTTGTTCAATGTATAATTTCAAAATATCCAATCTTGGAATGATGTAACCTCCATCCAAGGCTTTAACCATAGCTCTGTCTTTAATCATTTCTTTGTAAATTGATTCTTGAACACTAGTGGAAAGGCTGGCCAATATTTCCTGGTTATGATTGATATCAACTTGGATATATTGGTATCTTTTGAGGTAAGTGATGATTGCTTCATATTCCCCAATGAATTTTCTGTACTGTGTCATGTTTTGTATTCCACCTTCTTGTTGAGTTTTTGTGAATAAATCAGTGATTGAGGATAATCTGTATCTTCTTTCAGGTGAGACTGTTCCCCATCTTCTTTTCATATCCACTTTCAATTGATCCCAATCAGCTGTTTCATATCCTGGCATTCCTTCAATATGATAACTGATTTCTTCATCTTTTGTCCAAAATGCTATTTGTCTTGCAATGTCTCTTCCACTTGCTCCTTCAATTTCTGCACTATTTTCAACTTTCTTGATGAATCTTTCAACATCCTTTCCATCAAACCACAAGTTGTAGTCCTTGGCTCTGATTTTCACTATTGGAGTAGTGTTTCTTGGAATTTCTTGATGTAATGGAGTTGGCATTTGGGAAGAAATGTTGACTCTTCTTGGTAAGGTACTTTGTCTTTGTTCTGTATAAGGTGTTGATGTGGGCATGGGTCTAGGATAAGGTGAAGGTGATCCATGCTGCCTGAATGATCTTGGAAGGGTGGTTTGTTCTTCAAGTGGACTATTTTGTGGAGTATAACTTGATGATTTATTTTTTCCTTCTTTTTTGATTAGTGCTAGTAATTCTGCTTGCATTTCTAGCATATTCTGCTGAAGTCTCTCTGTTGAAGACATTTCTTCCTGTCCTTAAATAGTTTCTTCATTAAGGTTTTCTTCCTGGATTTCTTCAATACTGGCAGGTAATCTTGATGATGAAGGTTTATCCATTTTTGATTGATTTATTTCTTTGTTTGATTCTGGTATTGAGTTATTGATTTTATTTCTCTCAAGGAGATAAAGGGAGAATTTCTCCACAACCTTCAAGTCCCTTTTATTGGTTCTTGGTGTTGCAATAGGAAAATTAGAATATTTTTCTGATTCCTCTCCTAATTCTGTTTCTTGCTTTGGTGGATAATAGTAATGATCAGAGTGAGTTGATGATTCAGATTCTTGAGATGATGGTTTTTGCTGATTTTGATTATTTGAATCCAGTTTTTGTTATAAAAATAGTATTCTTGGAGTTGTTAAGAATTTTTTTTATTTGAATTTAATTGTTTTTTATTGAAGTTGAAGTTGTCTGGCCACTGTTGGGACACCAGATTTGGGAACTCCTCTTGTGTGGGATTAAAATGAGGCAGTACCTGGAGGGGGAAATCAAAGGTAAGTAATTTTGAATTGCTAATAACTCCTGTAACCAAGGGTGGCAAGGGTGTATTGCCTGCCCCTCCTAAAATACTGAACAAAATCTTCCTTGGAGCTCACAAACCAAAATAAAATTAGTAAGTGGCTTTACAACTGCAGAAGACAAAATTCAGCAGTCTCCGATCAGACCTATTCAATCAATAATATGAAAAATAATGTCAGTTATTTTGGTTAAATTTGAGATTTTAATGAAATACTTGTCTGCTTAATTTTAATATTTTTTTTTTGGCTAAATTGAGGTGAGTGGTTTCTTCTTGGTGATAAATTCTTGGTAAGATGGGTTATTTAAGGTTTTCTGGAAAGTTTGATGAGTTTGATAAAGGTAATTTTGTTAAGTTAAAGCTATAATATAGTAAAATAATTTGTAAAGGTTTGTTATTTCTTTAAGAGTGGTTAATAATAAGATAAAATATCACTTGTTAAGTTTAAGAGGTAAGATTCTTTGATATTTGATTTTAAATGGGTAAGTTAGTTTTAAATCTTGTTAAATGAAGTTAATTTTACTAGTTAAAATATTTTAATAGAGTAGTAGCTGTAATCTTGGGTACTGGGTAATTTTTATTTTTATTTTAATAATAATAAGATTCCACTGAGCTTAGCTACTGGGTAATCTTCAACACTATACTTCCACTGAGCTTAGCTACTGGGAAAGTAGTTTTTAATATAATATACTGGACTACCTCCCAGGTGAGGGATGAATTATTCCTATGCTCGTACTGTGCAGTGGATATAATTTGCATGGGATATAATTTGCATGGGGGGAATTTGAAATTTGGGGGGAGAGAGCCCCTCTATTTATACCTTTTGGGAGCCCAGGGGGCCCTCCATGGGAGCTGTCTTTTTCCACTTTAATTCCTCTTGATTTCATCATGTGACTCCATTTTTGGTGAGGACCTTTCTTGCATGGGTCAGGTGATTTAAGGTTGGGTGATGATTTTTTCTCTGCACAGCCTCCATTCATCACATGATAGTCTTTTAGTGAACTATTTATGATGTGATATTCTTTGATTTTCCTTGCATGCATGAGGTTATTTCATTTTGGCTGAGGCTTTTTGTTGTGCACAGCCTCTTTTCTGTCACATGATATGCTGTTGGTGGGTTCAGTATCACATGATGAATTTGTATTTCCTTTGCATATGTCCTATTCTAGGCTTGGTAGAAGTGGCTGTGTAATTTATGCAGGTGTAATGGTTGTTTTTATTCTTTTTGAACTTTAAAATGAGGTCAGGTGATAATTTCTTGCAGTGGTGAATTTAGTTTTATGTATGAGATGACATGATTTTTGAGTTTGACACATGCTATGCATAGTCATGTGGTTGAGATTTAATTAAAATTGTGTACTGCATGCAGCCTGTTGTAACTATCTTTGGTTGGCATGAGGTGATGAGTGGTGTAAATAATCTTAATTCAGTTTTAAGGTTTCAAGTGGGGTTACTGTGGATATAAGATAAGGTACTCCTGTGGCTGTGTTGTAAATGAGCTGAAGGAATTCCATGGGGCTGGGATTTGCATCATGTGACTTTAAATGCAAGCTGGCTGTATAACTAATGCATGTGTCATTTTCTTGCTGCATGAGTCCTGTGGCTGTAAGGGGGTGTAAAGCTGGGTGGGGTGTGTAATTTAAAGGGTGGTACCTTATTTGTTGTAACTAGTTTGCTATATGTAACTTGATTTTTTTACATATGCATAATTAAATTGAATAATTTATTGAAACACATACACTTCCCTTTGGTGCCTGTGCCATGGTTTTATGAGTTAAATCCAGCTTCTTGCTGTAAAATTGTCCTTTTGGTGTAAAATTTGGGTGTAAGTCTGCCTGTAGGCTGGATTTATTGCTGTTTTGGGGTACTATGAGCTTGAGCCTGGTGAAAAAAAAATGGTATGGAATACCACAATGTGTATTTAAATGAATTATTCTTGGCTAAATTGCTGTGTCCAATGATTGTATCTAGCCTTATATCCATCGGACAGGCCAAAACCTATCATGACATCTTCCCAAAACAAGTAGTGTACCTATACATGTTGATATAACAGAACTAATAGATTAAATAAGTGAATTCATCTTTTCAGCTAAAGAAAATGACATACAACTATTTTAATTGAAGAAGATTTGGAGGAGATAGCATCTGCTGTCATTGCAATCAACATAAACCCACTACAAAGCAGTAATTACTACATACTGATTAGAATCTTGACTCTTCATCTAAAGTCCCAAAAAAGAAATGAGGGGATTAGATGACATTGACAGACAATTATAGCTCTTAAGATAAGAATTAGAGAAAAATAGCATGGTTATTAATTGAGATTTATTGCACTTGTACTCACAACACAACACTCCTCCAGAACCTATCCTAAAGCCCTTCTAGAGACATGAAAAAGATTTTTTTGACTTCTCTCAACATGTGTACAAGAGAGAAGAGACACAAAAAGAACTACTTATGTGACTAAAACCCAAAGCCACACTAATTAACAAAGAATAGAAAAATTCCAATGCCCATGGAAGGGAGTATTTTTGACAGTAACACTTGCAGCTATGCAATAACAATTGTTAGCCAAATAATCAACAAGTCAACCAGCTCAGCACTGATTCACCAATAATGGGATGAAGATGATAAACCAATAAATATACAAACATGCAGCCCATGGCTGCTAATCCAAAAACTCCCCCAATTCCTCAAATGGCAGCCTCTGCTAAAATACAGTGCTTGACATGAAAAGACTAATTTTAGACCGTTAAATCAGCCATTACTATAGAAATACCTGGTCTAGAGCCTTCAAAAAACGTCAGAATGTGTGTAAGAGGCGTAGAAACCGGTTAAAACTGTTTTTACTAACATTTTTTTAGATTAAGGGTAGTTTTACCCGCTGGGCAGCAGTTAAAACTACCCTGGTTGGTATCAAAACCTCATAATTAATTGAGTCACAGACCCTGTGCCTCAATTCCAGGCCAAAATTAATGAACCTTTGCGTGGATTTTGACATCCCACCCCAGTCAGCAAGGATTATGGGGGTCTAGCTCCCCCTTAGAGCTAGAGTGTCTTTTCCCCCCAGAATTAATCTTTCCAATTTATTTTTTTCTTTAGCTCCTCATCATGTAATACAATTATAATTTACACATGTAATTCAATTGAGTTTTTAACTACACATCTGTAATGATTGATACCTCATATGTAAATTAAAGTTCACTTATGTAATACACACACACATTTTGACATTTCAATTGAATTCAATTGAGAATACTTCAATTCCTCATAGTTTCCAAACTAAACACAACACCTCAATTTTAACACAAAAATTGATGGTTAACACCACATGTGGTGTGAATTAAATTAAGTTTTTGAGGATTTTCATACTTTGTACAAAAAATACAAAAAACTTAATTTAAGCTTATTTAGAGTTGAGTTACAGAAATTTCATCCAGAGGTGATCCCACTTTATTTTTTATGAGGAATCAAATGGTATGATAGCTTCTTTATGTTTATTTATTGGATAAAAATCTATAATATATTTTATATTACTTTTTACCAAAAAAATTTTAATTTCACAATTTTTATTAAAAATTCATTTTTACTTAATTTTTACAAGTAAAAATGTAAATTCATAATTTTAAATTTTATTAAGATTTCATTTTTAAATTATAATTAAATTTTGATTTTCAAATATAAATTTGTATTTATATTTCAATTTTTATTTTTGTAATATAAATAAATTTATTTTATTTATATTTGTATCTTAATTTATCATTTGTGGTCTTTTGGGCATATGAAAATAACTCTAAGGCTCACATGAGGTGTTATAATCTTAATATCAGCTTTTTGTAAGCTTGGAACACTCTTAAGCTAAAGCTGTCAACATCTATTGCTATTTTTCTCAATAAGCCCTTATAAGCTCTAAACCTTTTTATAGCTTGTCAACTCAAGCTTATATCTATATTCTTAAAGTTCCTTCATGGCAATGGTAATCCTGGATCAACTTTTTATCATTTATAACCCAAGAGATATGAGTCACAAACCATGAACATATGTGCTGATCATAAGAGTGCATATATTTAGGTTATCTCAGTAAGTATTGACCTTACAGATATGAGATAAAAATGTTATATGTGTAGGTCTTAATGGGTAATCCAATGGTGGGATTTATCCAACATTCCTGTTCATTGGGGTCTGATATAATCAAGAATTTAAGTCTTCTAATGGAATTTTTACTTATTCTAAGATTATAATTTCAATTCTTATTGTTGAAATAAATTTTGTAGACCTGTTTTGTGACCTTTTTGATATGTGGTGATATCTCAAAGCATCACAGAAGATTTTCACAAATTAATACTTTATTAGCATGTTTGAGCATAGGTTATTGTCCCACTGGGTTAAGTGTGGATAGAAATTTTCTTTCAGTATGTAATTTGAATTATGCATTAAATCCTGGGAAATTACCAAACCTATTTCATCACAGTATATAAATCAGGTTTTTTCAGGGATCCTCAGACCTTGAATTAAGCTCAGTATATATTCTTTTACTAATTACTGATAGTTTGATTTTCCTTTTTTTCATCTGTCATAGTCTAAACTTTATCATTCAAAGGATAATCAGAGAGACAATGAATTTTCTTTCACTCAAAAATTAACCTGGTACACTTATACCATAATTCAATTCCATTGAAATTTCACGAATTTCTCACCATCAACATTTAAGTAATCATTGCATCATTGAAAGGACTTCTTTTTAACTTGAAAACCAACCACAGCTTCAAATTAGTCAAAAATGCCATCTGAAGATGCCATTATGCAAGATTCTTTTTTCTCTGTATTTTAATTTTGAGGATATTAGATTCAATTTAATCACATCTCCCACTTCTGAATCTCTACTTCAGCCAATACATCAAGACCTGGAAGTCAGCTAACACCCAGTCCTTCCCACTCTCACCAGCCACCACTTTCACTTGTTGCACAAGAAATTGTCAAATCTTACAATAAAATAAAAGAGAGATTTAAAAAGTCATAACAGTCTCAAAGTGTTTCCCCAAATTTAAGATCTTTAGGAACTCCAAGTGCCACATCTGGATTGGAAAAGTTAATCACCATGAAAAAAAATCTATCCCTACTGGCAGAGGTAGCAGGTCCAACCTGTTTTCAACCTGGGTTCTAGCCTTGATATATATTTTTGCAGATACTTTCAGCCACATGTTTTTCCATTCAAAATCCTATTCAATTAAATTAGAAGATCATGGACCTCTCATGATTCTGATTTGTTAAAGCTTGTTTTAACTATACACTCCTCATTCATAAAAGAAATTCTTGCACATAGATTATTACTGATAGGAAAGACATTTTTTTCAAAGAAATATGTGAAACATTTCAGCCACCATTACATTGTTCTCTTTTCTTGACATATTTTTCCTTTTTCACATGTGAATACAATTTAAAAATTATTATATATAACCTTGTCAGATATAAAAACTTGAATGCTTAAAAAATCTCTTGAGAAAAAGAAAAATGATCCAGATGAAGACTTCACACATGCAGATGATTTTATCTGTCTTATAAGCTAGCTTACATACTTTTGAAGATGGGCTTCCACAATCTTCAATTCTGCCATGATATATTCAGGAAATTCCTTTTTTTATTATATCCCATATCCATTTGGAGCATACTATTCAATAAAGGCTCTAGAGCTAAAGCTGTAGCAAAAATTCACCATATGTCATAAATAAATATTTTTACAAATATCTGTACCATTCTCTTTATTATGAAAGATCTTCATCCAAAGAAAACATTTTCTTATCACTCCAATAGTTTGTTACAGGCTTATCAGCTTCCTCTGATATGACAAAAGATTTTCATTGTCAAATTTATGCTTCAATTGAAAATTCTTTCTTTATGGACTTATTTAACTCTTTCAATAACACAATCTGGTCTTCATAGAGTATTTCTGAAGATATTTTATCAATTTATTCAATTTTGTTGTGCACATATCATCATTTTTAATTTTTAAATTCTTTTTGAGTTATCTACTTTTCAATTGAAAAAATATAAGAATTAAATTTTTGCAATTTCAAAATGTTGGTTTGACTTTCTTCATTTTTTAGCATGGGTATACATTTCCCAAAATTCTTCTTTTTCTTTTTCAGCCTTTTTAGTATTTGAAATTTCATCAATCATAAAAAAATAGAATTGATTGAAGTATCAATAATTATTCAAAATACCTGTAATTGAAATCAGAAATTACATCATTAATCAATTTAAATCATATGTTTTGAATTCCTTTTTTTTTTCAATTTTTTGGTTCCCTCCTTTTTGAGTTTTAATCTCCCTTTTTTTACTTCAAGTTTTCTCTTTTTTTCAGTTCATTTATTTTTAATTTTTTTTGTTTGTAAATTTCCTCCGAATTTTCACATAATTGTGTATCAATTTTCTTATAACTTCCTTTATAGATACTTTTCATTTATTTTTTGTTTTTTTCATTGAGTTGGTCTTAATTCCTTTTCTATTTTATAGTAATTGTTGTTTTCAATTTTCCTTTTTCAATTTGGAACTTGAAATTTTCATCTTTTTTTATAGAGCTTGTGGAGTGGAGATATTCCAGGGTAGTAGTAATTATTTGTTTGGGCTAAGCTTATTGAAAACAAAGAATTACTAATACACTGAAATCAGTTTAACACACTGATTCCAGTGTCTCTCCACTCCACATACTCTGAAAAAAATGAAAAAATAAAATTTCAAAATAAAAGAAAAACACAAAAATACAAAAGACAAAAAAATAAAAAAATAAAAAAATAAAAAAATAAAAAACATCTTACTAAGAAAAATTTTTCAAAAAATATATAAAATAAAAATTTCAATTGAAAACTTTAAAAAGAAACTCAATTCACTCAAAAAAATGAAAAGAAGAAAATCATTAAAATGAAGAGATAAACATAAAGAATAATTGAAAAAATAAAAACAAAGATTCACACATTTTGAAACAAAAACAATCAAACATAAAATTAAAATTTATATGAAATTAAAATAAAAGAAAAATTAAATAAGAGAAATATCTATTAAATAAAAACAAAATGAGTACCAAATTTGATTCAAATTCAAACAAAAGAAGAATATTCTTGTCTTTCAGCTAGTTAGAAAAATGACTAAAGATTTGAGGAAAAATGTTCAAAAATCGACAAAAAACCTTGAAATTAGAAAAAAAACTTTATCAAATCGTTAAATAAATCACTGATTTTAAACAGAATTATAATAAACCAAACCAAGAGAATAACCTGAAAAACAAAGAAATTCAAAAAACTTCAAAATTTAAACATCAACAAATTAAAACAAGAAATTTTCTTGTAATCATCTTTATGAGATGTAAAAGTTTGAACACAAACAATTGAATAGAAAATCAATAGTCTATATGAAATAAAGATAAGACTGTACAAAACCCCATATAAGAATACACAAAAATGTTGGTGTAGAAAGTGGTATGTACATAAAAAAATGTAAATTTAAATTTGATATGATGATTTTCATAAATAAAATTCTGAAGCTCAAGTTCATCTAATATTCAAGGGTTATTACTTCACCTGATCAAAGAACATTACACAAATTCATATGGTCTAATATTTTATTATTTTTACATTAATTGATAGACCACTTCAGTATATTGCTGCAAAATTATTATATACATGGTAGGTGTAAGTCATTTGAATTAATATCCTGCAAGATAATCTGACATATTTAAAATTTAAGTATTGTATAAGAAGAGTGAAATTTTAAATCTTTGCATATGCAATTTTTTTCCAACTTTACTGTAACAAGGACCCAACCTAGAAATTGGAGGTGGGCTAGACAAATGTTTGAGAATCATTTGGAAGACATATAACCCAAGTTTCATTGAATTCTCAAACTGTACCTCAAACACCCCAAAGTTGGTCCATGAGCTCTCTTCATAGAATGCTTGCTTCTGAATATCTTAAAATTCATTAGAATGAGGATAATCTTAGACCACTTAGTCTGGGTTTTAACATAATCTGATTAAACCTCAAAGAAGTATATGATTCTCATTGAATTGGATAGCTTAATAACTTATATGAAGAATCTTGATCAATTAAAAGATTTTTTAAAAATCTATCAGTTTTCTCAAAGGCAAATTCATGGATATTTTACTTTCCATAAATGTAACTAATCAGTCATTTTAAGGGCGCTTTCCAGAAATGTTAAAAAACAATTTCAATTTGATAGTATAGGAATGAGAATTTAATGATAATTTAAACACAATCACAAACATAATGAAAGCTTAACAATTGATATAGATGACCTCTATGATTCTTTCTCCAAGCTAAAAATCATGAGAAACTGCCATTAATTGTTATAATGAGCTATCGTTTTATTTTTTGGCTCTTTAGAAACAAGCTTTTTGAAAAAAATGTTCCTTCCAAGAGAAAAATCAGTGTTTTCAATTTATGGAAACATAAATGAGTGAGAAGTTTTTTTAAAGATGTAAAAGCCTCCTTTTAAGCTGGAACAGTTAAATCTTTGAGTTAATTAATAGCATGGATTTTGAATGAAAGGAGAAAAGAATATTGAATTTTTATTATTTTGTATTCTATCCATAGGGTCTGAGTCCTTAGTTCCCAAAAAGAAACTAAATCAAAGGTTAGTAAGAAATTATACAGTCAAAATACAGGCTAAACATGTATATATGGATGTGGCTTAAGACAATTGAAGAAAATTCCTACCTTGAGGAAATTATTCAAAAGACTTATGATATTTACAAAGTGAAAAATTGCCCTCTAATTCTATTATTAGAGGTTTTAAAGTATGCGTATTATATTTTCTAAAGCTCAGTCCTTCAGCTGAGCTATCTGACTAATTTAAAAGGTGCTTTTGACTTTATTGTTGTGTTTAAAGAGGTCAAAAAAAGTAATTAAAATCTTTCTACTCAAAAGACAAACTTGAAATTATTATTCCTTACAAAAGATCCAGGAGAAAAGTGCTTTGAAAAATAGTAGCTTAGGGAGTCTAGTTTGAGGGAATATATATTATTCCATAAATATCCACAACTTTTGGATAGAATGAACTTTTTACATGGATGAGTTTTACCATCATTTTGAGCTTAATATATATATGAATTCAATTCAAGAATTTTTTAAAATAGAAATATTTGATGGCTTTTCAATTAAATTTTCATTCATCAAAGGAAGATTTTTAAAACTTGGTATATTATCTGTATACCAAAATGAGATATTTTTGTTTCAATATCATAATGAGTTTTCCAATATGGTTCTAAAATATTTCAAGTATATTCAATTTATATAATGGTAAATTGAACTTTTTTAAAGTTTATATTTTTTTTGTTTGAGATGGTAGACCAATGTTCATATTCTATGTTGTCCAAAGAATTATTCTTCAGACTAAATATTCTTCATTAATTGAAAATTATGATTTTGAATCATGAGATACTACAGTGATGATCACTTCTTAATTAGGAGAAAATGGGAGTGAAGAAAAAAGTCATGAAATTAACTCAAGTGTTTTTTATAATGAATTTTTCTCTGCAGAAAAACCATGATGAGATGATTTGATATAAATTTCTTGAAGCTTTGTTTTCATTGAAAAAATTTCTCCTATTAATTGAGATTTGCAAATATTCAAAGCCTTCATAATTTATTCATTTCTGTTTGAAGCTTTTCTTCTTTGTACAGCCTTTAATTATGAGTAATATTGCCATTTAATGATGAAGTTAAATATTTTGAAATAAGCTTGATCTTGAATTACTGATTTTGACAAAGATATGTTAATTAATCTCCTTTTTTCATTGGAAAAAATTACCATAATATTCCTCATTGACCTCTGGAAAAGAAAGGAACATTGGAAGAATGAGTTGATTTTATTTAATCAAAACAGTTGTACTCAATGAATGTTTTTCTGAAGGATAAACTTAAAATGAAGTATATAAGAATTCAAAATAGGCTATTAGCATGTAGCCTATCCTGAGACTTTTTGGTATGTTATATTTTATTTGATACTATGATAGATAATTTTTCACCAAAAAGAAAGCCCAGGTGTTTTTTCCCTTGTATGAAAGTCTAAAAATTATTTCAAATATTGAATTTTCAGAAAAAAATATAATTTTTTCTGGGTTTTCAAATAAGAATGCAAGTTTGGGAATAGGGGAACAGAAAATTGTAACCTGTCAATTTTTATTTGGGAGAAAAAGATTTAAAATTTGATACCCACAAAGACTTTCCACATAGAATTTCAATGTGCAATGAAGGGAGTCATATATCACATTTTAATCAAATCCTTCAAATAATAAAGAATTTCTTTCTGGGAAAAGTCATAATAAAACATACACATTAATTTGATCCTAATGAGTGAGACAAACAAATGATGATTGATTAATTCTATAAAAATATCTTGCTTTAAATATTATTGAATTTTGAAATCTAAAAATGGGACAAGATAATTTTCAGGAAAAAAAGCAACATAAGGAAGATTTGATAAATAAGGGGTGACTATAATACTTTGATTTTGAAAAATATACAATGCAATATTTGATACCTATTGGAATTATATTGACTTTCATGATTTTGTTTTTGGGTTCAAAGAATCTGGTGGAATACAGAATTATTCATGATTATCAGAGGATACATAATTCAATTGATTTTGTATGTGGTATGTCTTAACATTGATAATCTGGCTTAGGAAAGGATCAAATAATAATAGCAAGCTAGAGCACAGTATGAAGCAAGATGGAAGCTAGGTTGGAACTGCTACCCCTTCCGGTGGGGATAGCTTTTTTTTCATGGTGATTGCTGGTGTCCAGATGATAATTAACAACTGGTTTTATTTGTAATTTTGATTTACTGAAAACAGGTAGGTTTTTTGAAATGAGCAAGGCCACCCAAAGTTAAATCTGAGCTTTTGATCAAGTTCTCCCATTCTCATCGTCCTCCAAATATTCATAATAATCCCTTTATTTTGAGCTTCATTTTAATTTTCAGCTTCTTTAAATTTTTCACACCCATCCTTACCATCTTCTTCTTCTTCCTTCTCCTCCTCATTATCATCAGCCTCATTAACAACTCCTATATTAGACCTAGGTCTAAGCAATTCCTTTTCAGGTGATTAAGGCCCATCAGAGTCAGATTCCTGAAGATGGATATTTGAATTATGAGAAATAGATTTCAGTTCCAATCTGATTTTATCCACTTTTTTGAGTTGATCATTCTCAAATTTGAAAGCAGAGGGAGTTGGAAAATATTAAGTAACCTGTTGGGCCACTTCTTCATTGAGCTGACCCACTATTTCTGGACCAAAGCTAGCAGCAACACTTTTGGGGACAAATTATAGAATCATCTCATTGGAAAATTTAGAATACTTGTTTTTTCACCCAAATGAAACTTACAAGTCTTATACATTAAATGTGGAACCTCTGACCAGCCCCTCACACTTCTTGGAATAGCTTATTGAACCCTTTCACACAGGCTATTTTGAGAAACACTCAAAGATTAATGATTTGAAACCACTTGATTAATATAGGGAATTTGTGGGAATGATTTTGGAAACTTCATAGTTGGTAACTTTGAAACATGATGATTAACTTATTGTTTGCTGTAGAGCGTATTTTCCTGTTTCACTTGAGGTCTTTCACATGCCTCAAATGACAATTTCTTATTTGAACCCTGTTCTCACATCTTCATAAAAATCACACAGGTTTCCAATTAACCTTCTATGACTAGTCCTAAGAGCATCATTATCTAATTATTATTTAAAAATTTCACCAACCTTTTTTCTAGAGTCCACAAAAAAAATTTACCTTGTTTAAAATTTACAAAAAAGAAAATACTTTCCACAAGGGAAGTCAGACATTATGATTTCAGTGAGAATGGTTTTTGTAATTGAAAATCCAAGTTATTTAGCAATTGAGTGAATTGAGTTGTTTTATCATTGGATTGATGAGCTGATGAGCTGATTATAACTGAGTGATTATTTGGAAATGCTAGGAAGAAAGTACCTCTTATGCTGAAACAGATCCAAAATACTCTTGCTACAAAAGGCACAGGGCTCAGGAAACACAATTCTCAGGCCCTCTTTCAAAAATAGTAAAGCCACACTAACCTCTACAAGATGCCAAAGTATCACATCCACTACAAAATTGGTTTATGCACACATCCATTACCTAATCTCACCAATCTGAAGCCATCTTTGGTAAATCACTCTCAGTGACTTCAAGCTTTCACAAGGAGGATATACTCCATAAATGCAACCACTTCCCTCCCAAATGATGTCACCAAAGGGGCATATCCCATTTTTTGTGCCACCATGAAGCCATGCACACATTTAATAACATTCCCCTTGCAAAAATGTGTCACCCACTGTTCCATTTTCAAAACATTCCCAAGCCAAGCGCGTAATCACATGACAAATTCTTGAAAACGGTTCCTTTACAATATAAATACAATTCAAAATGAACAGGTTTGCATCATCAAGAGGAATGTGTTATTCAATACATAAAAGATCAATCATTCATATTTTTTGCTTTCATGCCCTCTGCATAAGCCAAAAGAGGATGATGCAAATTTGATCCAAAGGCACCAGCCTTCTTGAAAAATAATATTTATGTCAAAAAATTTACTTTATGTAAATTCCAGGATCAATGAAGCTTGGTGACAGGTGTATTCACCACACCAACGAAATTTCTGTCAGAATATGGCCAATGACAAATTTTAACACATGTTTCTCAAAAATATTCAGAATCCACAAGTAAATGTGGCTTTTTTTGCTGCACCATTAAAACAGAAACCCCAAAAACTATATAAAAATTTGAGAATCATCAAAAAGCAACAAAAATAGGCCAAATTATGGCCAATTCTTGACTTTGTTAAAGGAATGGCCCACAGAAGGGAGGCCTGTCAGTGGCACAGTGGTGCGCTCATACAGTCAAGCTGTATTCAACTTGATAGTAAATCTACAGTAATTTACGTTACAGCCTTTACAGCTCAATACAACTAAGTTGTACAGTGCCCTTCCATAATTATGCAAAGAAAATACAGGCAGGGCACTGTATTTATTTGTGATATGCAATTGGAATCTCACATGCAAGGGATTCCTTTTCCAAATTCAATCACAAAACTTTGTTTCTGTATTACAATTTTATGTAACTACAAGTAATGAAGCCTTTATATTTTTGTAAGCAAAAAAAATTGCAATTATAACTAAGATATAAAAATACTATTTTTTCAAAAAACACAATTTAACAAAGATCAAACTAGATAAGACACAAGAAAATAAATGAGAAAGAGAGAAGGCAACCAGAAATTGATTTTTCGACATGAGAAAGTGAAAAGAACTCACAATTTATGAATTGAGGTACTAGTAAGAAGTTAGACCTTCATTCATCTCAATGACAATGGCTATTTGTTGTGGCATCGCATAGAGGAGCTTGTTAAGGAGGTTAGCATGAAAATCAGTTCACACAGCATTTATTGCATTTCATAGCTCTTCCCCTGTCTGTGGTTGGTGGAGCTTACTGATTTGACTCTTTATCCCCTTCCATACATTTTTGATTGGGTTCAAGTCTGGCAAATGTGCTGGCCAATTGAGTGTATGAATATTTTGCCAATTATTCCAATTGGCTCTTTCTTGGGCAGTGTAATTTGGGGCATTATCCTCCAACAGTAAGAGGCAGTGGCAACCACAAATCCATAGGCCTGCTCCATTCAGGATATGAATGGAAGCAGGCCTAGTCAATAGAGTTTCTGCACCATCTTGGTTTATGGAGATGTTCTCAAGTCTCTACTTCTCTTGAGGTGTCCTCCAAATCCGCAGGTGGTTGACATTTTTCCTTATCTCAAAGGCTGACTCATTTGTCCAATTGACCCAGGTCCAATTTTTCATTGTCCAATGGAAGTGGGCTTTGGCAAATTTGAGGCAATGTTGGAAATCTTGAGGTTGGAGGTAGGGTTTTCTGGGAGAAATTTGAGACTGCTTACCAAGTTTATGGATCTCCTTCTGGGTTGTTTGGGTGGAGAATGGGTGAGTCAATAGGTCAGTGAACTGTGCGACTGTTAATCAATGACCACGGGTGATCATTTGACTGAGCCCTTGGTGGTCATTTTTGGTCATGATTGTGGGTCTTCTGGTTTTTTTGGGTCCTCAAAGTGCCAATATGCTGATATTTATTGATTATGTCATAGACAGTCTTGAGGGGAATCCCTCCTTGTTCTGATATTACTCAAAATGGGAGGCCTGCTTGGCACATCCCAAAAATATGTCCCCCGGCTTCAATATTGAGGTAAGGCTTTGAAATCTATTATCAATAAAAATTAATGTTATTTTTAAAAAAGAAAATGTTTGAGAAACCCTTATGTCTTAGTTGTCCAAATCAATATTGGACATTGCGATGCAGTTGAGATCGTAGTGGGCCAGAACTGGTGAGTGCTGGCCATCTTTTATGTGCTCAGGTTGAGTGTTCATAGTCGTCATCATCATAGAGAAGACAAAACTTTTTAGACAAATAAAAAAAATAAGTTTAAGTCCAGAGCTCTGAAAAATGAGAGTCTTGCGCTGCAATTCGCATGCGCAGCAGCCGCAAGCATACAGCTGCCCTGCTCGTGCTCGCATAATTTGGACAGGGCACTGTAAACTTTAATACAACTGAACCGTACAGCCTTTACAGTTCAATACCACTGAGATTTACAGCTCAATGCAACTTGAATGTACAGACCTGTACAGCTTAGTTGCTTCATCCAGCCTTGTGGGGCTGAAAAGGCTGGCTTGGTCTGCAGGCCTTCCACGCTTCATCAATAGCTAATAGCCATCGATTGGGAGTTGTTATTGTTGCCATTCAGTCCAAAGGCAGTCGGAGACAGAAATACCATCACCAATGGCCTTTTGAGCAATCGGTGACGGTTATTAAATAATATTTTGAGTCATTTCAAATTAAAAAAATTATATTGATAGAAAAACCAATAAAAAACCAGCACCATGGATGGTGTCAACAATGGCTAAAGGCACCGTCAATGATTATGAAGATTTCTAAAGGCACCATTGACAGTGCTGACGATGTCTAAAGTTACCTTCAATGGTGCCAAACCCCTGAGAGACCCATTCAAAGTATCTCTCAGGGTTTTTAACCCCATATGCATAAAATTTGCCCCCCACAACAAATAAAAAAAAAGAAACCCAAAATAAAACCAAAAAAACATCAAAAAACCACAAAAAAACACCAAAAAAAATAAAAAGCCAGACAAAAAAACCAACAGAGAGAAAAAACAAAAAAAACAAAATTAAAAAAATAGAAAGAAATGAAAAAATAAAATAAGGATTCAAAAAACCAAACATTTGGTATTGTCTTAAACTAAAAATAATACACAATTGAAAAATCAACTTGAATAAAGAATCCAAGAGAATTAAATAAAAATCCAAAAATAAATAGTGAAATTTACTATTTAAAAAACAAAAAATATTTAAAAAAATCATTAAATGCAAGTGAAATTCTGTCCCCAAAAGGAATGCACCAAATTCCATAAACCAAGGAAATATAATAAAATAGAAACAAATAAAAAACAAATCAAAATTTAAAAAAAAAATTGCAAAATAATATTAAAAAAAACCTCTAAAAGAGCATAAATAGCAAAACACCAATAAAAAATATAACAAATAATTGAAAAATAAAATAGATGATAAAAGAGTTTGGGTAAAAGAGCCTAACCATTTGTGTCAAGACAGCCATGTACTGACTTGTTTTGACTCAAAAATTATAGCTTTGTTTTTCTGTTTTTGAAATGCACATCAAAATTTTGCAAAAACAGGTAAGCCATTCTCTGTGAACCTCTGTTCTCAAACTAACTTTATATCCCCTTATTAGAGCATTTTTGAGATTCAGAAAACCACACTTTTTGTGATAATTTAATTTTTTTTAATGAAAGGAATTATTGTCATTGCGTTGACCTAAAAACCATTCTGTCAATGAAAAAATTGTTAATATTTTTTACATAAAAATGTGACAATTTTCAAATTACAATGTAGTCATTACAAGTAAAGAAAGAAATATTGGTTATTATAAATTCCCATAATTTTCAGCTGAAAAATTGCATATTTTGTAATAGCCAATGTCACACCTTGCACAAAATAATGTCATCTTTGGCATCAAAACAATACCATAATGAGAATTGCAACAATAAAATTATTTTTTTTTCAAAAATACCATAGCTGTATTTGAAAGATAAAACTTTCATCAAATTGAAGAAGTCATTAAATTTCATTATAACTGCCAGAAAAAACATGAAGGACCCCTTTTTGGGCTCACATCATGGAAACCAAAAAATGCCACAAAATATAGGAAATTTGGGGAGTTTTCAAGACTTTCACCTTTATCAAAGAACAAAATCCACTTACACCAATTTTATGGAGGCATTTCATTAAAGCTTTATGGTAAACTGGCTATTTTTAACAAATTTTACATTAAGAAAGAGATTCTAAAAAAACACATATTGAAAAAAATCACCATCTTTAAGAATTCATCACATAAAAATTCTCCAAACAAATTGAGAGCATCCACCCAAATGTTTTTTGAGGGTTTTTTTGAAAAAATTCTTCATCAATGTGTGTTTACCATATAATTGTGTCTTTTCCATAATTTTGGGAAACAAATTCAAGGGAGATTTAGTTTTAATAAATTTCAAGATGCCTTTTCCAAAAACCTAAGAGTTTAATAATAATTTACAAAGATATTTAAATGAAAACAATTTCCAATGTGTTTTTATGAAAAATCCAAAAGTCCTTTGAATAATTTTCAAAAAAACCAATGATAATCCCAAAATATCAAGAAGAGTGGTAAAAGGGCAAAATGAATAAATATGTCAAGTAAAAAAGTCCTATGAAAGAGTAAAGATATATTGAAAGTTTGATAAAATAAAGATAAATCAACTTGATTATATCAGAAAACAGACAATTCATCAAAATTCAAAACACATATAAAGAGATGCAAGTTAAAGTTGAAAAAATACCTAATTTCATAAAATTTAGTAAAAGACTTCTCCCAACTTTTGGAAAAATAGCAAATATTGTTATGCTTTGTAGAATTTTTTAAGGGTTTATAACATATCATGAAATCTCATGAGAAAGGAGAAATAGATCCAAAACAATATTCTCTCAATATTAAATGCTAATTCAGGTTGTTCACAGGCATTGGATCGCTCTCAGTACCAATTAGAAGGTTTTTCTTCCATTTTGCATCATAGGACGCCTGCTGTAGATATTCCATTTTTTCAATGGAAAAAAGTCCTTTTTGAAAATATTAATAATAAGAATCAGTTTTAAATATCACAAAATGTTTAATTTGTCCTTGTAACTCCAATTAATGAAATCTATTCCACTTTTCAAAAAAAACATGTGATTTTTGCCTTATTGTAAAAATGATGGTTCTTAAATGTCCCAATAAACGCATAATTAAAAATGATAGCATGCCAAATCTTTAACCCTTATTAACTTTGCTTTTAGAAAAGTAAAAAACACTTCAGGATATATATAGGTAATCTGAGATAAAACCCTAACCCACAGTATTTATAGGCTTTCTTAATAGGATATATTAAGAAAGGGATTATGTGATATTTTTTTTAACATTCTGGATTTGATGTTCAGCTAAAATAAATGCAAATCTTATTTACCACAAGGCTACCTTAATGAGTACTTCCACAATTTCAAATATCTTTCCTTCCTCCTCTACATTGAATAGACACAAAGCATTTGCTTTTATAGCATATTCTTATGTGAGAATCTTTGTTGGAGCCTAAGTATCTTTCATGATTGGGAACAACACCATTAATTTAGATACTATTCAGAAAGGTTATTGAAGAGATCTTGGCTTTCAAAATAAATTGAACTCAATGATATTTACCTCTTTTGACTGTATTTTTTATTTCTCAGGAGAAATTTATTTCTGAAAATATGAGTTTATTGATTGAACTAATGGTATATTGTATGCCACTAAATATAAATATTGATCCAATCTTGTGGATATTGTGTTAATAAGTGAGAATATCTCAAAGTATTATGTGCCATAATTAGAATTAATAATTCCTATTTTCAAAATGGCTCAAGTAAGGATATCAACAAAATTGTTGATATAGAAGCAGTTTTAAATTGAATTGGGAAAAATACGACAATTACAAAAAGAGAAATAGAAAAAGAAATATTAACAAAATATTTCAAACTAATATTTTGAATAACATAACGTTCTTTTATATCTGTAAAGCCCTGTAAGTTCTTGGAAAACTATAGAAAGTGACAGTTTGATGGAACAATTGTCCTTTAAACAAAACCAAGCACAACATATGTTATTATAATTTAAAAAGGAATCTTTTGTTGAGCTTATTATACTTTCTTGAAAATCGCACAAAAATTACTATGTTTTTCTGGGCTAAATTCATTCAATAAGGAAGATTTGGTGAAAAAATGAAAGCCACTTTATTCAAATGTCCATAATTGATGATATAGGTTTTAATTATCAATCAAAAATTCATTTAAGTTCCTTAAAGAATTTCAAATAATTACAATTTGACCCAACTTTAACTTCAAATATGTGTCTGTCTCACTCTATAATGTATGAAAGATCCATAAATATCCCTTTTGGAATAGTAAATAAAGGAGGGAATGAAAGTCTTCTTCAATTTATGGAAATTAATATTTGAATATCTTGGTTCACTATTAATATAGCCACCAAAGTTAAAATGGTAAAGCTAGAAGATCTCTTGAAAGAATAGAGTTTGTGAGAGCCTTTTGAGTTCTTAGAAATGGTCAGCTTCATAGAGGGGGGAAACTATTGTTTGAATTTCTATCTCAATATACTCCAAGCTAGTATTTTGGTGACCTCATACCCTTGATTCTGTTCAAAATCACCTGTTTATCTATAAATAATTGAACACTTTAACAAACTGTTGAGCAGATATATGATGAATTGGACCAAATTGTTCGTTTTTTAGTTAGTAGATATTCACCCAAAAAGGGTAAATATTTTGAATGGTTTTTTCCAGTGAATATATTATTGATAAAACAAACATAATTCATAAATTTATTTAAGTGGCCAATCTTGTGTGATTCAAATTTAAATCCAAACCTTGATGAATATAGATTTTTTCAGCTGACTCATGTGGACACTTGTACCAAATCCCACTCATGTAGTTACTCATGTAGGAATTGAATTTTTAAGCCTTCGAAGTTTGGTAATCATTTTATTTTCTAAAAGAATAATATTAAATGATCTTCTTTGTACAATTCATTCTGGTTTGCTATTCATTTGTTCAATTATCACAGAATTTTCAAGAAACTCATGTATTTCTGTAATTTGCCAATAACAGGGATAAAAATGCTAGCGTTTACAGCCTATTTATTATTATATTCTTCAGAGAAAGCTATACTATGGGCTTGGAAGCACAAAATTCACTATACATATAGAGAAGCTGGAAGGGGCAAAATATTCTTTGACTCACATATTCCACCTCTGAAAAAATCACTGGAACAGCTTTGGGCTGATTATATTTTCATCTTTAATAAAAATTCAATGCTTGTTGAACTGTTTCAAATATTACCCGGAAGCTTCATTGAATGTCTCAAATAATGTATGGGAGGCAGAATGTAAATTTGATGACCAAATACTTCCGCATATTATCGTAGAAATAAATTTTTTGACTATGAAGCTGGTGCATTATAGATTTTGAATTTCCAAATATCAATTTAAATAATTAAGGAGTTTATGTTTGGGCTGAGTGTAAGTTTTCCATATTTGGCTTAATAGCTATGCAAGGTTTAAATTTTGAGATTTACATAAATATCAAGTCTATTTTCCTCCCAATTTTCTTTTTATGGGGGCTTGTCAATTGCGCTATAGCTTGGTAAATCAAATTTTCACTAATAAACCTCAACATATATCACCTTAAACCAAATATACCAAAGTTTTTGTTCATTTGAGAAAAATCATTATTATAGTTTTTAAATGTTGTATGCCAGTGGTGAGTAAAGGAGACCAGATTTTCAAAGGAAATAAATTTTTTTAGTTCGTGCAGTACACCCATATTTTTGGCTATTCATTAATTTAAGCTTGTAAATGATTCAATAAAGAATAAAAATGGAATTTTGTATTTAAGAATATGTGTAAAAAACTCTATTACTTCAAAGAATGGGATATTAAAGAAGAATTCTCCTTTCTACCATTCCTTTCAAATGAAAATACCCTTCAATACAACTGAGATTCATGTATAATGGAATATGAAGGTTCTTTTACCTTCTAAACAATTTTGAAATGGCTTTTTGAAACAAAAGATGGTTGAAACTGGCTACTGAGGTTATTTAAAAATTTGAATCCCCTTTTTGGTCTGAAAACAATATTTGTTGAAATGGAAACCCCTTTTGAGCTTATAAAATCTTGTAAATTATTCTCTAAAAGCTGACTCATCATGAAGATGTTTGAGCAGGAGAAAGATGATACAAAATTACATATTCATGGTAATAAATCCATTTTCCACCATAGAGCTGGGTAAATTCACTTGATTTTTTTAAATCAATTTTTCTCCTTATTTTCAAAGATTATTTCTTCCTATATCACCCATTGAATATGAATAATTTGAGATAAATATTTCGACATATTGAGTATAGATTATTCGATATTTTGACCCTTATGAATATTATGAGAAGTAGGTTCACAATAATCTTAATCAGCTTTTATAAAGTTCTTCTCTCATTCAATTCAAGTGTTACAGAAAAATAGAAATTTGTATTCAATATTTGTCACATTATTATATGTTAATAATGAGATGGATTTTCAATTTATTCCACGAAATTGAGCTTACAAATCTTCTTAATTTTACTATTCCAACCTCAAAAAGGATAAAATGAGAATAATCTATTTATAGAACAGGATATTTGAGCTTGAATTCGAAATAAAATTTTAATTCCATATCAATACAATAATAATTGAAAATTAGATTGAAACAATAATGAATTCACTCCAAAAACTCCAAATAGAAAGCTGTGTCATTATACATATATCTGAACTGAGTTATCAATATTAAATGAGTAAATTAGTCTCCAAAGAGGACTTTGCTATAAAAATACAACAGGTCTGAATTCCAACTGATTTAAAAACCTCAAATTATCTAAATGTTGAAATGGATATGCATTCAAATCCCATTTAAACGACTTCTTATATATATATATATATCTGAAAAAGGAAATGGTTTTGCATATAGAGTATATGAATTCATCAATAAGTCCTCATCCCATAATATCTTAAAAATGGAAATAAAAAATTTAAAGAAGATTTTTTGTGCAGGACCAAGATATTTTACTGCATAATTTCCCACTAAGTCCAATCATTACTCCATTCAAATTTGAGAATTTTAGAAAGGAAGAGAAACATTGAGTAAATCATGGCAAAAAGCTTCAATAAGATATTTCAATGCTATTTAGAATAAGATTTGTGATCTTTTCCAATAATAAAACAATGTATTTTAAAGCTATTATTCCCATATTCCCCATTTTTCAGGGGGATTAATGGAAGCATTGTCTGGGTTCTTTGTGAGAAAAAGTGTAAGAGATAAACAATTTTTACTCCAAATCAAAATATTTGCTATGACTATTCATTTATAAAAATAATATATGAGCTGAAATGGAAATACTTACACTTAAAACAACTGAGAATCATAAAACATTTTGTCATATTTTTAGCTTAATGCCTTTTGGAAGTGTATATCTTGGTATATGAATGACATATTTTCACAAGATTTTTTGAAGTCCAAGCTTAAATTTGGGCAAAAAATGTAGCAAGAAGAGAATTTTGTCTATTTTAGATCTTTTTTGTAACCGGTGATTCAATATTTCATTTTAGTAAAACCTCAAAAAGAGAAATTAAAGGAATTGAGGAATATGAAATTGATAAATAATATGTCATTTTATATCCTTATATAGGCTTAAAAAGGACATTCTTGGGTATTTTTATTCTAATTTTTTCTTTATGTATATTTGACATATTCAGGAGTAATATATGATTCAATTTAAGAGCAAGAATAATAAAATATCATATAAACATAATAGACCATAAATCCAGACCTTAACTGAATTAGACAATGAAAAATACGATGTCTGAAATATAAAGAATAATTATAATTATCTTGAGATCTCTTGTTTCAGATCAAATTGGAAATTATCTCCAATAAAACCTAAATACATAATAATCAAAATTTTATTTATATACATACAAGAGAATTATTGTTTATAATCCTTTTATAATATGAAAATACTATAAAATGAGGAATTCCTCTTCAAATTTATAAAATTCCTTTTTTATTTTGTTAATTTAATTTTGGGATAATATTCCATGCTTTAAAAAACTTCAAAATGTCAAAATAAACTGAAATGGTAGAATTAACCCTTGAAAATATAATCAAAGTGCTTTTTTAATGGAAATATGTATCTGAACATTCAGAAGCTTTCAATTTGTCATCATTAAAGGGGAGAATTATCTTAAAGCACAAAGAAGCTTTATGATATTGCAGATGAGGAATAGCTTCAACATTTAAAACACTAATAATAGCTAGGTTCCCAAAACACCCTGCTTAATTGTTTGTGGGTGTACCAGATGATAAAACTCTGGTACAAGCCAACATTTCCAGGAAGATTTAGCCTGAATACATCTCAGTCATTTGCTAGTATATGAAAAAAAGAACACAGAAATGAAGAGATTTATAATCTCTTTTATTTAGAATTCTTTATTGTACTATATTCAAAGCTGTCAGTAATAGTAAGGTTTTTTTACCAATTGTATATTGAGTGTGGTTTGGCTCACAATTAATACAAAATTTATTCTCACTTTGAATGATAGCAAATATAGATAAATATGAAATCTCCAAAATCTGTAGTATTCATGTAGCTTGTTTACTAAAATGATAAAGAATTTCCTTTCATTTCACGAGTACAAACAATATCTATTGCTTTTGTATTCATTAAAATCAAGATTTCTCTGGAAATATTAAAGATATCATTTTGAAAGGGTGCCTGTTCTGTGTGTAATTTTGAGAATATTTAGATGGCTACTCCTGATGAAATGCTTTGCTTGAGTCTGGGAAAAGCACCATATATTACCTTTTCCATATTTTATAAGATATTATTGTATGTTTTTGAGGAGAAAGTCAAAAAATGTGACAATATGTCCTTGGGGGTTTTCTAATGAAATCAATTTTGTATTTAAAAGTGTCAATATAATTTCAAATTTCCAGAAATATGGTCAAATATTCAAAATCGCTTTATATGGTCAGATGTTTTCCTAGGTATGATAGCAAGAGCTTTGTTTATTTTTTGGGAAATTTTTAGCAGGTTAAGATTGAATATTTAAAATATTCACTGTTTAATATCTCTCGGTTGATATTGAATTTGAATGAAAAACTTGATCTGAAAAGAAAACTATTTCTAATTTTGCATGTGAGCTCTTATACACACTAGTTCCTCATTACCTGTTGTGTTTTGAAGAAGCTTAATTTTTAGGAGGATCCTGTGGTAATTTACATTAACTGTTTTTTATATAAGAATTTGCATAATTGTAGGTGAAGCAAATTTCAAATCTGAAATCAACTTTTGGCTAATGGTCAAAGTGCTCTGCTATATCTCATAGATATATCAGATTCATATTAATACAGTTTGGTGAATAAATCTTTCTTTTTATATCTAATCTTTGTTTAATGTAATTGTTCAGAAAAAAATCCTTTTTCCTGATTCTTATAAAATACAATTACCACAGCTTATCTTATTTTTTATACAATTTCACATTACTCTGTGAGAAATGAACTGTTGTTAAGCAACAGTGACTGAATACCCAGTCTTGGTAAATATAAATGATATATTGTTGTTTACTCGCTTTTTGGTAATGATGAAGCATTATTGGGACTTATTGCAGCTTCTTTAAGTATTTTGAGCTAAAATTTGGGAAAAAGCCAAATATTAAATATATATTGTGAATAATTTCATTTCCTTCAAATATAATTTTTGGAATACCATAAATTGGAAGTATCCTCATTAATTCAATCTTATTATTACCTTACTTGCCATTTTTTGATATGGTTGAGAATCTCCGATTGATTTGTATGATGCAGTTTTAACTAGTTGGCATAATTTATCCACATGTGTGATAGCTATTTGTGCCATAAATATAACTAATTGAAAATTATATTCATTAAAATTTAAAATGAAGGTAATAGAAATTTCTTATCAATTTAGATCTGATTGAAATTCAGACCGCATAGAGATACAAATCAAATTAACCCAAATTAGTTGTTAACCAAATTCAATACTTGAATTAAACTCTTATATGTTATTTTTCAAATCTCAAATCATATTTTTAACATGCACTTATTTAATAAATGAGAGAACTATTATTTATATTTATCCTGTGGGTTCAAGTCTGCAAAAATGTTTGAGGAAAATATGGATTATGAAGGATGTTTTTTGTTTGTTTTAAGCTATAAAGCATGAGATATTCATCTTATGTAACTTTAAGACATCATATAATTTCAAAATTTTTCTTTAATTTCAAAGAGAACTGATATATTCAAAAATCCTATACATCAAATATATTCCCTTTCACAAAATTATTGATTTAATATTTAGATGGAATATGGCCAAAACCACTCCAACAGCTTTAAATAAACTTTAAAGAAAATATATCCTTAAAATTCTTCAAAAAGATTTTTCTATATTCTAGAATTGAATATTTATTATTTCTCTTGGAAGCATGGAAGGACCACATTTCTTTAGCTTGGAAATGAATTATTGAATATTACGAAGGAATTTCTTAATATTTTGATTATTTCATTTGGATATTTTAAGATTTCTGCTTAGGAAAAAGATGATGAATAAATAATCAAATAAAGCTTGAACATTCATAAAATTAAAGAAATATTTTCAAAGAAAGTATTACCAAATATGAAGATTACTCAGGTATAAAGTGAAGTTTTGATTACCTACAAAAGAATATTAAATTTTATTTGAGAGTTCAAAATCTTTTCAAGAATCATTTCTAAATATTTTCTTGAAAAATCAATAAATCTAAATGCAAGTTAATAAAAGGAGAAGTCAACAAATTCAAATGTCAAAATTGAAAGATATCTGCTCAAATGATTAGAAAATCTATTCTAAAATCAAGGCATATAGGATTACAGATGAAAGGTTTATGTCAACAAGAGTTTCTTAATGTCTCATTTTACAAGATAGCTTTCAAAAGCTTAGTAAAATACTTTGGAATTCTAAATATAAGTAAGTATGTAAGCACTACAAGCTTAATTTCCCTCATTCTTATAGAATTTAAAGACATGATATGTTTGTTGTAATTTATTCTTTAAGAAATAATAATCAAGAATAGAAACAAACCAAATCTTTTTTTCAACCTTTTAGGCTTAAATCTAATATTATTTTCCCTTTGAAAGTTTATATTTGTTGAATTTTGAAATGAATTAATGTGAAGGATCTCAATCTAGGAATTAGTCTGCATCTTATATATTTGGATGCAATTATTTACTTTCTGAATTTTTAATTCTGATAAAATGGGGAATTTTTTTGAGTGGAGGTTTTGTAAGCTTTATTTTGTATGGTAATTATTATGTTTTGGGAAATGACTTTCTTTGTGAACCAAAAGATATATTTTCCTCCACAAATAAATTCAAGAGCTCTTTGATTATCAGGAAAAATTTAGCAGTTAATACTGAAGCATTAATACCAAATTCTGTATTGATAATACAGGAGTCTTTAATATTCAATGTGGGCAATTTGCATTTTTCAAAACATATATCTAAAAGTTTCTTATAAGCTCCTATTTAATTGAGTAAATTTTCAGGAGTATACGATGTGAGCCAAATATGGATGTGCACAAATAATTCCATGTTAGGAGTAATTTTCAAATAATTTTCATTTCCTTTTTAATCCCTGTTTGACCTGTAGCTCCTAATTCCAGGGTCTGCCTCTTTTCTCATTGTGAGTGTATTATAAGCTTTGGTGGTAATAGATGCAATCCTTTAGTAAGAGCTGTAAGAGTAGATACTTTCTGAAATTGTTTCAGAAATATTTAAATACTTGGAATGCATTTTTCAGCCAAAAAAGGAAGCTGAAAGGGAATTTATTTGATTATAATTTTTCAATAAGAGCTCCCTCCATTTTGACACTTGAAAAGATCTTGTTACAAAAAGGAGCTTGGCCTTAATCTATTGGTGTATATCTCTTGTTTTTTAGAGATCAAGAACTGTGTCTAGGATTGTCTCTGGCAAGTTCTGTAGGATAACTCCCTTGGAAGTCATCTTGGCTTTATGATATTGTTGAGTAAAGTCTTCCATAAAAAGACAATTTTATAGGTAATTTTGATATAGGAGCTGTAGATGTTGCTCTAAAGTAGGGAAGTTGGAGCCATTGATTTTTAAGAGGTGGTTGTCCTTGATCATCAATGCTTCCCTTGATATTGATTTTTGTGATTGTAGTTCCTCTTTGTGGGTGATTGTTTTAATGTTGGACTTAGTTTTGGGTGGTTTGCTTGGGTTGGGTTGTTGAGTGCCAGAATTAGTGAGGGGTGCCATAGGCAAAGAGAATGGTAAAGAAACCCAAGTGGATAGGGAAAATGGGAACAGAAGTGGCAAGAAAGTAGTGTAGAAGGAAAAAATGGACAAAGAGTGATGTTAAGGAGAGTCAGGAAGGGAAAATGTTTGTATAACGAGTTGGTAGGTGAGTATATTATGGTTCTTCTGTAGTTGTTTTTTTGTTGAAAATAAATAAATAGAGTAAAATTTAAAAGGATTTAATTTGATAAAAAGTTATCATTTTTTGAGTATACATTTGAAAAGGCCCTTATAGTACAATTTATTGAAATGGAATTTGTTTGTGGCAGGCCAATGAAATATGTTGAAATAGGGAGAGTTATCATTGACTTGAATGAAGAAGAGAGAAAAGATGTAAAATGATGATTTGAAAGAAAATAATTCAGAAGAAGAAAAAAGTTCAAAAAGTGGAAGAAATAGGACCACCAGGAGTCCCTGGTGTAAGTCCCAGAGTAAGGGTCCCTACTCCATGTGTGTTGATTTGGTTGCTTTGAAGAGATAGGCCAACAGCCTGTGTAAATGAATGATATCTATTAATATGACAGGAATGCTATCTTATATAGATATCTGTGCTTTGTCCAATCTGTAGTTGACAGTTGAGGGATACTTGTGGGCTGCAACATAGACAAGTTGGTTTTGTAATCTGTGGTATGTTATAAGACAACCCTCTTTATAATTCCTCTAACTTCCTCATTTAAATATAATCTTTGTTTTATCTCTGTCAAAGATTTTGTCACAATATTGTTCATTCCACCTCCCCACGTGAGTCTTTAACTCTCATTAGTAATTCATGTTTTTGTTGAAGATAGATTTTCAGTATTTTTCTTTCAATGATGTGTTGTTTTTTATTGCAATTTTTTTTTGTGCCAAACAATTGGCTGCTAAATGATCTTGTTTCTTTGAGAAATGTCCCTTTGTGAATCTAACTATGTAGACTCAAGTTCTACAAGTACAGAATGATAACAAATGAAGAATTGCCTTTGACAGCCTCCTGTAGAATTCTTAAAAAACAAAGAGTAATATATTAATGAAATGAAGCAATCATAAGAGCTTAGCAAACCAGTTATGTACCTATAAGTGAACAGCAGTAATTAAAAATATCAAGAAGATATACATGCCATAGAGCAAGGTTACTATCACAGCTAATATCAGATAAGGGTAAGAAAAAATAACACAGATAAGGAAGTGTGAGGTACCAATCAAATGTCATTTGATGACACAAGTATAAAAGTAAAGCTAGTGAGCCCACTATCCTTTCTAAATCAATGACAAAAACACTCAACAGAGACATAAGCAATCACATTTTTTTTCAAACTACAAGTAAAGAACAGAAAACCCACTATATTGAGTGTAATTGTTTTTTATGATAAAGAAAAAGATAGATATAAGTAAATAGTAATAAAAAGATTTGGTCTCCTTGTTTCAACCTTGAGACATTCTGTTTATAAAAAGTGCAAATACCTATTGCCACAACAATGGGAGTGGTGTTGAATTTTCTTAACTGCATGAAGTGTGATCATATCCCTTAATAGGGATGATTTAATTGCTCACAGGCTGGGAGAGATCACCTTCTTCAACAACCCCCTTGTCTTCCATCTGGAGCAATTTGAGTTCCTTTGAAGCTTGAACAATTGCAGGGCATCTGACTGCTTTGGTGAGAAATTCAGCTATCATCTCCTTTGTAAGGTGTGGATATGAAACTTTGATTAAAAATCAAGTACTTTTCCTGTCCTCAAAATTTGAATAAGGTAAAATTGATTAAAAATGATATTAAATAGGATTTTTAAGAGAAAAAAAAGGAATTTTATTGTTTTTAACCTGATAAGTATAAAAAAATAATATTATAAAGGCTCATTGCTTTGCCAACAATAAAAATTTATCCAAAAATCCTTTACAAGAGATATTTAAAACTGCAAAAGAAATTTTTTCAGGAGCAATTTTAATTGGAATTAATTGAGCAAAGAACTGCAGAAAGTTAATATAATAACAGAGTCTTTTAAAGTGATATTAAGAAAAAAAATGCCCAAAAGTGACCAGAGTGTATTTGGAAACAAAGTGACAAAGCTAACAGTGATGAAAGATGCTTGAATTCACTTATGGGGTGGTTCAAGGGTAAAAATGATGATAATAGTTACAAACAATTATTATAATCATTTTTTCACATGGTTTAAATTCTTAGGATAATGTAAAAAGGGTGTTTAGAATCTTTTATTGATTGGTTTTAACAGTGTTTAAGCTGATTATAAAATTAGAAGATTCTAACATGAAGAGAAAAGTGGGGCAAAGAAGACATTCTTTTATAGCCATCAATTTTCTTACTCCAAAAGTTAAATTTTCTCTTGTCAGTGGTTGAAAACACTCTGAATACAGAGAAGCCAATTATGGCATCATTGAACCCTGGTTTAAACCAAAAATGGCTTGTTGTAGCTATTTTGGACCCTTAAATCAGCCATTGCGATAGTAATACCTTGTTTTAAGCCTTCAAAACACATCAGAGTGTGTGTGTGTGACGTAGAAGCCAGTTAGAACTGTTTTTGAAATTATTTTTCTATTGTAAGGGAAGTTTTACCCCCTTGGAAACAGTTAAAACTGCCCTTGTTGGTATCAAAACCTCATCATCAATTGAGTAACAGACCCTGTGAATTCATTCCAGGCCAAAAGTGAGGAAAATTTGGGTGGAATTTGACATTTCATTCCTGTAAGCAAGGAATTTGGGGGTCTGGCTCTCCCTTAGAGCCAAGATTGCTTTTCCCCCCAGAATTAATCTTTCCAATTTATTTTTTCTTTAGTTCCTCATCATGTATTATACTTATAGTTTACCTATGTAATTCAATTGTTCTCTACAGTACACCACTGTAATGATTGATTCCTCATATTTGAATTAAAGTTCACTGATTTAATACACATGCACATTTTGACATTTCAATTGAAAATACTTCAATTCCTCATAAATTCTACATCACACACAACACATCAATCTCAACACAACAATTAATGTTTAAACCTACATGCAATTTGAATTAAATTAAGGCTTTGAGGATTTTCACCTCTTTTACAGAAAATACTAAAAGCTTAATTTAAGCTTATTTAGAGTTGAGTCACAGAAATTTTACCCAGAGGTGACCCCACCTTATCTTTTATGAGGAGTCCAATGGTGAAATAATTTTCATATGTTGATTTTTAGGATGAAAATTTATGATAATTCTTATTGAACTTTTTTTCAAAAATATTTCAATTTGGTATTTTTTTTGAAAATTCATTTTTACTTAATTTTTTCAAGTAAAAATATGTTTTCACAATTTTAAATTTCAATATAATTTTGAATTATGATCAAATTTTCATTTTTAGGTATAAATTTATATTTATATTTTAATTTTGGCTTTAATAATATAAATAAATTAATTATCTTTATAATTGTATCTTTTTTTATTATTTGTGGTCTTTTGGGTATCTGAAAATACCTCTAAGGCTCAAATTCCCTCCCCCTAAAAAAAGAATATTAATTTGTAATATTATTATTTGTAGTGTGTCTGAGCCTTCTGAGAAGTTTAGTACCTTCAGGTATTTGCTTTTCTGCTAATAATTCATCTTCACAAGTTGGGCACTGTACCTAACAAGGTATTCCCTTACTTTCTTGGTTCTGAAGTTCCTTTCTTTTAGAACTCTGGTGATTTTCCTAGTACCAGAAAATTCAATAGGAAGTATATGATGGGGAGCTTTATTTCTCACAGGAAACGTCTCAGCATCACTAGATTTATATGGCCTTACCAAGCTTACTGGAAATGTAGGATGCTTATTGCTAAGTTCATCAGATAATTCTACTTCAATTGCATTTTCCCCATGGAGGGCCTTGATAACAAAAGGTACTGCAAAGGAGTCTTTGAGCTTTTTAAATCCCTTAATTTTATCCAAGAGAGTGGTGGATACAAGTACTAAATCTCCCACTTTGTAATCTGGAGTGGCATGTGATTTGTCCCATTGGTCTTTGGCATATGAAAATGAGTCCTCCATTAAACTTATTGCATGCTTTATAGCTTTGTCTAGCATTTCTTTGAAGCTACTATCTGTGGGATTTATATCAACCAAATCCTGTCTTAATGAATCCTGGGGTAATTTGAGATTCCATCCCTTTTCTAGAATAGCAGGATTTTGATTGATACTGACATGAATTGATGTTTTGTATGCCAATTCCAGTGCTGGTAATAGAGTACACCAATAATGGGTGAACCCATCACAATCCTTAAATTAAAGGCCATATGCGCAAAATATTCTTACCATATCTTCCAAGTTTTGGATCCTTCTTTCAGCCAGACCATCAGTTTGTGGGTGGTAGGCTGTAGAGAAGGACAACTTTGTTCTAAATAATTGGTGAAGATTTGTCCATAGTTCTGAGGTGAATTTGGGATCTATGTCACTAATGATGTTTGTGAATATTCCAGTCCATGATATTACTCTATTCCATATTAGAAGCGCTGTATCCATGGCCGTATCATCCTTGTGACATGGTAGAAATATTGGAGTCTTACTAATTCTGTAAATAATAGCTAGGCATGCATTATAACTTCTATCACCCCCTGGTGGTAGGCCAGTTACCCAATACATATGGAAAATTTCTCAAAGTTTTCTGGTTTCTTGGATTTTGATCATATTTCCAAGTCTTTTGCCAGTGGAGTTATTTGCCTTTTGACATCTGTCACGGGTTTTGAAATACTCTGAAACAACTTTCTGCCACATTGGCTACCATATACAGGTCTTTACCTTTTCTCTTGTCCTTTCCTCAGACAGATGTACTGAGAAGGGGCTGTCATTGCATTCTTTCAGTCCAATATTTATTAAGGACCTGTCCATGCCTGTCATTACACACATATGGTTAGTTCTGTGGTATATTATACCATCCAATAAGTGAAATTTTCCTTAATCATATGATTTATTACATATTTCATCTAAGACATGTATCAAAGAGTTGCTTTTAGAGTCTTTGGTAAGCAACTGGCATAGGATGCTACAATTCTTATCTTGAGTATAGCTGTTTCTTACTTCTTCCAAGAATGTTGTGTTCAGATATGTAAAACTTATTCCTTCTATTGGGATCTGTGGGGAAGCTTCTTCTGGCACATAAGAAGTATTATAAATATCATTTGATAATGGCCATCTGCTCAGTCTATCTGCATTTTTATGAATCTTTCCATCTTTATAAGCAATATTCATATTACCTCTATACTCCTGTATGGCTATCTGCCATCTGAGCATAACTCTGTTGGGTGTTTTTATGTTTAAAGGTTATTTAACAGAGGTACAATCTGTTATCACTTCAAATGCACATCCCTCTAGGAAGTAATTGAGTTTTTCTAAGTCCCAGAAAAGGCATAAAAGCTCCATCTTACTTTCCCCATATCTAGCTTCAGTTGGTTTGATTTGCCTGGATATGAAACATATGGGTCCTTCTACAGGCTTATCCTTTATAATATGGACTTGATGAAGTGCAGCACCTAGCCCATCCCCTGATGTATCAATATAAAGCTTAAAGGGCAGCTTAAATTCTGTAATCAGTAAGAGTGGAGAAGTGGTCAAGGCTTGTCTTAAAGATTCAAAGGATCTGACTCTTTCAACAGTTATTTCAAATACTGCGTCTTTGTCACATAATTTATAAAGAGGTCTTTCTATGGATGCAAAATCCTTAATATGCTGCCTGTAATATCTTGCCAAGGCCAAAAATGATTTGATTTCTTTTTTGCTCTGAGGCATAGGTTTCAGTAGCACTACTTCAACTCTGCTCTTGTTAATACCAAGGGATAAACCAGATGCTACATATTCCATTGATTTTAGCTCTTTAAATCCAAAATGACATTTCTTTAAGGAAATTTCCATGTTCACAGTTTGTGTGAGCCTGTGAGGTATGTTTAACATACCCATAAGGCCACAAATGATTTTATAAACAATTAAATTTGTCTTAAACAGACTTTTTAGTTGAATTTAAAATAAAAAATAATAAAAAATAAGTATAACTTTTTTTTGGATAAACAAAGTTATAATTATTATGTCATTTTTGGATTCTACACCAAAAATAACCTAGGGTACACCCATAGGGTGTTATACCCAAAAACACTTATTTCTTGTGTTATTAGAAGATTTAAGAATCTCACAGTACTAATGTAACTTTTTAACATTTTTTTAAAATTGTTAAATTTAAGCTTAATTAAGCTTAAATTTAAAGTTACATAAGGTTTATGCAACTTTACCAAAATTTTAGTTAAAATTGAGGTGTGGTGTATATTTACTGAATTGGCTAAGGATTTGCCATACAGAATGTAAATCCTGCGTGAGCTCAATTTAAAAGGGTTTAAGGCCATAGTATGGCTTTAAATAAATAAAAGGGCAAAATCCACGCAAAAAGGTGGGACAAAGGAAAAAGACCAAATAGAGCTGGGGTACCCAACTTTTTGGATCTGCAAGGATTCAATTAAGGTTGTCCACCTGTATTGGAGGATTTTCAACCTTATTTAAACTTTAAGATTAGACTTTGATCCAACCTTAAGGTTTAAACTGGTTTTATCCTAAATTGGACAGGAATTTCAAGCTGCCAAGAGGGTAAATCCCAATAAGCAGGCTTGGAATCAAGGTTTTAAGAACTGTCAAAGCTTAATCAAGCTTAAAAAGCTTAAATAAGCTTAAAACTTTAAGGTTTCAATCATCAAAACCTTATCAAAACTTAAGGTTTTGTGTGTATTGCTATTTTACGTGGAAAAATAGTAATAACTTCAAAAATTCATTAAAAATCCAAATCTTAATGGATTTGCTTGAAAATTTCACACAGCTTAGAATTTAATATTATCAATATATAAATTAAATTTTAAGTATCTTTTATTAATAGGTTTCCTGGGTAATTAGCCTGGAAAATTACTTTTTTAATTAAGCTTAAAGAAAATTATGAATTCTTTAAAAATTAATTAAAAATTCAGTTTAAGAGATTTCTGCTTGAAACTCTGATTTTATGTTGTTCATGTGATGAACTTTAATATAAATAAACTTATTTTATATTAAAACTTAAAATAATTAAACTAAATGAGGATTAAAGTTACTTGGAGTTAAGAATAACACTGATAACTTTAAATTGGAAGTAAAAATAAGTTGCCTTAAGTTAAGAACTTAATTTTTAAGCATGGTTTTTCAGTTTTGACCTGAGCACGCCCTCTAAATCCATTATGAATCATGAGAGCTGCTCTGTAGACATAAAAAGAGTCTTTTCATCACTGTTTTTGTCCATCATTCATAATCAATCCAATCATATTAGAAATTTAAACAGGTAAAGTTTTATTAAATATAAAATCTTATTATTAAAAGTAATTCTTAAGTTATTTTTATTCTTTGTTTGTTAAATTAAAGAATTGAAGTCATAGAATTCAGATTATTGTTGTAATCATCTATAATAAATTTTATTATATAAAATTATCATCTTAAATATCTTTTAAAATCCACAAATTCCTCTCAAAAACTCTTTAATCATAAATTTTAGTATAAAAAGTTGTTTTATCTTTGATTTTATTGATTTTTGGCGTGTTTTTAACTTATAATCATTATTTAATATAATAACTGTTGTTTTATAACTTGTTGTATTAAATAAATATTATAAGTAAGTTTTCTTTAAAGTTCTATATTTTTTTTATCTATTATTAGTTTTTTTATATAGAATTTTATTCTATAAAGAATTATTTCTGCACAGTGTGTGTTTAATTCTTTTTTATAAATAATATTTATATTATTTATAAGTGGTTAAATATTTATATTTTCCACGTGTAATAGTCTCATTAAGAGCTTTACACTTCTTATTGTTATAACTGTCAGTGACTATAACAATAATAGAATAATTATAATTTATTATAATTATTATATTTTTTTTTATTATTATATTATTATAATAATAATTAAATTTATTTTTTTATATAATTATTTTTAATAATTATATTTAAATTTGTGGTTATAATATTTCATTATATTATATTTTTCTACTGAGGACAGTCATAGTACTCTTGATATTGTTACTATTATCAAGAGTTTCATAGACAAACCTTACATTTGGGGGCCTGGCCGTGATTTTAAACCAATTTTTGGGACATAAATCATATTCTAGACCTTATTTTACTGTTTTTTGACGTAAAATTGCCATATTTGTCTTAATATTGGCTTTTTTGGGACTTATCCCTTATAAATAATCTTTATAATATTAATAAAGTTATTTTTTTCTTAAGAATATTGTTTGAAACAATATACTATTGAGTGACTTGGAATAAATTTCTTTTGTCTAACTAGTGGCTTTTTCACATCACAGACTTGAAATTTATTCTTTGAGTTATTCTAGTATAAAGTGAATAATAATATAATTTTGATTAATTAACTTGTTAATTGCATAATTATTATTTCTTTAAAGAAAATAATAAATCAAATAAAAAATCTTTAAAAATAAAAATCTTTACTAAAAATATTTTTTTCTTTTATCTTAGACATTTTTCTTTATTTTTGACGTAATTTGCCATAAATTACATAAAAACAACTTTATTCAATAAGTTGAGTTTATAAGTTATTTTTATTATTTGATAAAATAACTTATATTTTTAAATTTTCTCTAGTGTCTTCCATCAGAGAAAGTTCTTCAGACTCTGAAGCCTCAGAGTCCAGTATTGAAATTCAAACCAGCCCAGCACCAAGGGGTTTAATAACCAAAGAGCCCTTTAAAGGTCCTGCAGGTGAATTCAATCCACTTTTACTCTAATTTTTATTAAAATTGACGTGAAATGACTCCTACTAGAAGTGGAAGCAACTACTCCATCCAATCAAATGGATCTGGACCAGGACATTCCAGCCATAAATCCAAAAGGCAAGAATGTCCTCCCAGAGGAGAGGCACAAATGGAGGATGCCAGAACTTCCACCAGTTCCCAAAGGTTAGCCAGCACCTTTGAACCTCTTATTGAGAGTCCAGAAGCTGACATAACTGCTATTGCTGTTAGACCTGAACCATTTCCAACAGGCAACTATGGAAATTTATCAATCCCAATGGAAAAACTGGTTCCTGGCGTCAAAACAACAAGAGTGGGAACTCCTTCCAAGTCTTTGGATAGGCACCATGAACTCTTATCTTCAAGTGAAGAAGTTCATGGGGCCAGAAAAGACAGAAGATCTTCTATTGGGTTGGACACCAATGTCTGTCAAAGGACAAGTCCAACAGATAAAAGCTTGGTTGAAAAACCAAAGCATGTTATCAGAAGACCAGAAGAAGAAGTTGGCCCAGGGCAAGGACAACAGCCAAGTGGAAGCTCCTCAAGCATCCACCAGCAAAAATCCGCCTCAACAAGTGCCAAACAAGCCCAAGCAAGCCCCAAAGACCAACCAGAAGGGCAAGCAAAAGGCAAAGGGAAAGGCAAAGCCCAAGTGGAACAAGCCCTACCCTCAGAATTACAGAATTCCAAAGAAGGAAAAGACAGCCATGGACAATGTGTTCAATATGGCAAGAACTTTGATGGAATTCAAAAACAAGGAGGAGGAAAGATTGAACCAATCCTTTCCAAAGAAATAGACCCTGTAAAGCTTGTAACTTACTTTGAATCTTGTAATAAAGAAATTATGGCAAAATTTAAAGCATTTGATCATGTCCAACAAAAGCTGGGCAATGAGATAGTACAAGTTAAAGACCAACAAAAGACCATTATTGGCCTTTAAAATGTTAATAAGGCAAATATTTTGTCTTTGACGCAAATTTGTGAAAGACTTGAGCATAAAGTTACCTTACTCAATCAACCAGATGAGAATTCAATTTCTTTTATAACTGGACAGTTAAGAGAATTGAAAATACAAGTTCAAAACTTGGAAAATTCAACTGGCCACAATGCAGCTCTTTTTCAAGAACAATTGGAAAAAAGTGATAAAGCAAGACTTGAATTGAAAGAAGATATTCAATCAAGTATTAATAATATATCACTAAAAAATGAATTGCCAAGGCAATCCACACCATTTCTTGACAGAAATGATCTTAACTTGAATAATGATTTACATCATACAATTTCAAGTAATGATGTGGAAACTGCTTGCAATTACAAAGACATTCCAAGATTAGAGGAATGGCCAACCTTCAGTGGTGAAGGAGAATATAATCATATGGAATTTATGAAAACAATTGATATGTTCAAAGAAGACTTTAACATACCAGATGAATACATAAGTGCCAGATTACACTCATTATTTACCAAATCAGCTAAGAAATGGTATTATAAGATGAGACAAGACCATGGAAAACATTCCTGGCCTTGGTGGAAAGAACAAGTTATTTCCAAATGGGCAAATGATTCCTGGAGATTTAGAATGGAAAATTCTTTTGAGGAAGCCATTTTTAATATTGAGAGGGACAGGCCCATGACTTGGTTTCTTAAACAGAAGGACAGATTAACTGCCCTTCATCCTGATATGTCTGAACCAATGGTACATAAAAGGATATTAAGAAAGTGTGGTGGTGACCTTGAGCATGCTATAAGAAGCAGATGTATTGAGCCTTGCTCTACAGAAGATTATATCAATGCTATGGAGGATATCACTACTAGAACAAAAATTGGAAGAAATTGGTATAAACCCCCAATAGACAACAAGACTAGTGGGAAACCAATTTCAAAACCAAATAAACCACATGACAGACCTCCTTTGAAATGTCATAAATGTGGAAGCACATCTCATTTAGCAAACACTTGTCCAAAAAAGACAAGAGTCAATGAGATAAGTGTAGAAAAAGCGGAAGACACAAAAGAAACTGAGGTAGCTTTACATGAAGGTGATTCTGAACCTTCAGAAGAAGAAGAAAAATCAGAAGAACTTAGTATAGAGAATATTAATGTTTCTTTTGAGGTCACTGAGGTACATACTCACTTACCACAGTACAGTGATGAATGTATGGATCTCATACATGTGCAAGATGCCAGAATGCAAAAAACCAAACCTGCCAGAGGTAAAGGTTATACAGCTGGGTCATCTTGTATCACTAATATTGTGATAAATAACACAGAAGCCAAGATACATCTTGACTCAGGTGCTTTTTGCACTTGTGTTGGGAAAGATTATCTTGACAAAATTTATACCAATTGGCAAGACAAGCTGATGCCAATTGAAGGTGTAAAATTCAGCAGTGCTAGCCAGAATATGCATCCTTTGGGTATATTTGAAGCTACAATAATATTTCCTCACCCTGCAGGAAGTATGAGATTGAAAGCTGAATTTGTTGTTATGAATAATTGTACTTCACAACACTTTATACTTGGGAATGATTATCTCAATATCTATGGTATTGATATTAATAATTATAAGGACAGATATTTCACTATAGGGGAAAATAAAAGGCAAAAATTTGCTTTTTCTCCAGAAAGAAAAGAAATTACTGTCATTCAACAAGTAAAAAATGTTAATAAAGAAAAATTTGTGTCAGATCAATTAAGTGAAGCACAAATTAGTCCTGAATTAACACCAGAAATGAAGGAAGAACTTATTGAAATTTTATTTCAATTTCAAAAAGCCTTTGCTTCTGATGATGAACCACTTGGGGCTATAAAAGGCCATGAAGTGGATATCATGCTTAACGTGGAGAGACCTTATCCCCCACTATTAAGAAGACCAGCTTACCCAGCTAGCCCTAGGGCTAGAGAAGCATTAGAAAGTCATATTCATGAACTAATGAAACTGGGAGTTCTTAGAAACGTTGGACACAATGAGGAAGTAGAAGTCACAACTCCAGTAATCATTACTTGGCATAATGATAAGTCAAGGATGGTTGGGGATTTTAGGGCATTGAACACCTATACTATTCCAGACAGGTATCCAATCCCTAGAATCCATGAGACTTTGACTCAATTATCCAAAGCAAAGTTTATTACTTCCATGGATGCTCTTAAAGGCTTCCATCAGAATGTTTTAACACCTCATGCAAGGAAATTATTGAGAATAATAGCTCATTGTGGTATTTATGAATATTTGAGGATGCCTTTTGGTATTAAAAATGCACCCTCTCATTATCAAAGAATGATGAATACCATATTCCCACATGAATTATCAGAGGGATGGTTAATCATTTATATTGATGACATTATCATTTGTTCCAAAACCTGGCAATCACATTTAGAGAGACTTTCATTAGTACTTAGGAAAATTCTACAAGTGAACATGAAAATTTCTCTTAAAAAATGTAATTTTGGGTTTCATGAGTTGAAAGCTCTGTAACATGTAGTATCAGGACTAAGCCTTGGTGTTGACAAAAACAAAGTGGCTGCAGTTTTACTGAAACAAATGCCCCAGAACAAAAAAGAGATGATGTCTTTCTTAGGATTTGCCAGTTATTACAGGCAACACCTTAAAGATTTTGCAATCCATGCCAGATCATTATACAGAATTTGTGATCAACAGACTGTTTTTGAAATGACACAGGAGAGAATTCAAGCATATGATAAAATCAAGCATGCCTTGACCAATGCACCATTATTATTGATGCCAGACTGGAAACTTCCTTTTAAGCTGTATATTGATGCATGTGGTGATGGTTTAGGAGCTGCTCTTCATCAAGTTCAAATTTTCAATGACAAACCTTATGAAGGTCCAGTTTGTTTTATTTCAAGACAAATTAAACCTACTGAGGCAAGATATGGAGCTAGCCAAATGGAGTGCCTTTGCCTTGTTTGGGCTCTGGAAAAACTTCATTATTATCTTGATGGTAGTGTGTTTGAAGTAATTACTGATTGTAATGCAGTAAAATCACTTCTTAACATGAAGACTCCAAACAGACACATGTTAAGATGGCAGATTGCTATACAGGAGTATAGAGGCAACATGACCATAGTACATAAAGCTGGAAATATTCATAAGAATTCTGATGGCTTAAGTAGATGGGCATTACCCAATACACCTGATAATCCTGCCTATGTTCCTACAAGTGCAGAACCTCAAATCCCAATTGAAGGAATCAATATCACAGATGTTGGAACAGAATTCTTTGAAGAGGTTAGAGAAAGCTACAGGCAAGATAAGAATTGTCATATTCTTACTGCTCTACTTGACAAAGATTGTAAAGATGTAGCCTTGGCTAATTCTCTGGATGATATTTGGAAAACATCTTATGATAATGGAAGATTTCATTTGTTTGATGGTATACTATATCATAGATCTAAACACACATGTGTCATGGTCCTATGTAGTAGAATGTTGATTAACACAATACTACTAGAATGCCATGATAACATTTATTCTGGACATCTGTCTGAAGACAGAACAATGGAAAGAATTAAGACATGTGCCTGGTGGCCATCTTGGAGAAAAGATGTCATTGAGTACTGTCATAGTTGTGATAGATGCCAGAAAGCCAATAAAGCTACTGGGAAAAGGTTTGGTTTAATGATCCATATTCAAGAACCAAGTACCCCATGGGAAGTGGTTCACATGGATTGGGTAACTGCTTTACCACCTGGAGGTGATAAAAGTTACAATGCATGTCTTGTTATTGTGGACAGATATAGCAAAACACCAATCTTTTTACCATGCCATAAAGATGACACAGCTATGGATACAGCTCTTCTAATTTGGAACAGAGTCATATCCCATACTGGTCTCTTTAAAAATATCATTAGTGATAGAGACCCAAAATTCACATCAGCCTTATGGACTAATCTACATAAGCTTTTGGGTACAAAATTATCATTTTCAACGGCCTACCATCCACAAACAGATGGACTGGCAGAAAGAATGATTCAAACCCTTGAGGACATGATCAGAAGATTTTGTGCTTATGGCCTGGAGTTTAAAGATTCTGATGGCTTTACCCATGATTGGTGTACTCTTATACCAGCATTGGAATTAGCCTACAAGACTTCCATCCATGCTTCAACAGGCAAGACTCCTGCAATGTTGGAAAAAGGATGGAACCCCAAACTTCCAGTTGATACTTTGAAAAAAGATTTGGTTGACATTCATCCAACTGCTTCAAGCTTTAAGCTGCTGCTTGATAAAGTGAGACATCATGCAAATCAAAGCATGAATGATGCCTTTGAATATGCTAAGCAGAAATGGGATAAAAGTCATAAGACACCAGAATTCAAAGTAGGGGACTTAATACTAGTTTCAACCTTGAACTTTAATAATATTAAAGGTCCAAAGAAATTGAAAGATTCCTTTGCAGGACCATTTATTATTAAAGCCCTCCATGGGACAAATGCAGTACAAGTAGAACTGTCAGGAGAGTTAGGAAACAAACACCCAACTTTCCCTGTCAGTCTTGTAAAGCATTACACATCAAGTGATAAGGAATTATTTCCTTTGAGAAATGAAACACCCTTAGAAGTACCCCCACTTGAACCAAGTGAGGAAAAGAAAGTACTGAAAGTCTTAAAAGAAAGAAGACTTAGGGGTAAAAATGAAAGAGAATACTTAGTCAGGTACAGAAATCCACAACATGAAGATGAGTGGGTTGAAGAAAGTAAGATACCTGATTCCCAAAAGTTTCTCAGAAGATTCAGACATGAGAGAAGACCAATTCCTCAATAAAAGTTTGAATTGTGTGCTTTACATACTTGAACAGTATAAGTAGAGAGGTTGGACAGTGGATTATACCCCCCCCAAATAACTTGGGGGTACACTAAAGGAAAATTGTGGTACAATTTTTTTTGGTGGTAGGGAATGTGAGCCTGTGAGGTATGTTTAACATACCCATAAGGCCACAAATGATTTTATAAACAATTAAATTTGTCTTAAACAGACTTTTTAGTTGAATTTAAAATAAAAAATAATAAAAAATAAGTATAACTTTTTTTTGGATAAACAAAGTTATAATTATTATGTCATTTTTGGATTCTACACCAAAAATAACCTAGGGTACACCCATAGGGTGTTATACCCAAAAACACTTATTTCTTGTGTTATTAGAAGATTTAAGAATCTCACAGTACTAATGTAACTTTTTAACATTTTTTTAAAATTGTTAAATTTAAGCTTAATTAAGCTTAAATTTAAAGTTACATAAGGTTTATGCAACTTTACCAAAATTTTAGTTAAAATTGAGGTGTGGTGTATATTTACTGAATTGGCTAAGGATTTGCCATACAGAATGTAAATCCTGCGTGAGCTCAATTTAAAAGGGTTTAAGGCCATAGTATGGCTTTAAATAAATAAAAGGGCAAAATCCACGCAAAAAGGTGGGACAAAGGAAAAAGACCAAATAGAGCTGGGGTACCCAACTTTTTGGATCTGCAAGGATTAAATTAAGGTTGTCCACCTGTATTGGAGGATTTTCAACCTTATTTAAACTTTAAGATTAGACTTTGATCCAACCTTAAGGTTTAAACTGGTTTTATCCTAAATTGGACAGGAATTTCAAGCTGCCAAGAGGGTAAATCCCAATAAGCAGGCTTGGAATCAAGGTTTTAAGAACTGTCAAAGCTTAATCAAGCTTAAAAAGCTTAAATAAGCTTAAAACTTTAAGGTTTCAATCATCAAAACCTTATCAAAACTTAAGGTTTTGTGTGTATTGCTATTTTACGTGGAAAAATAGTAATAACTTCAAAAATTCATTAAAAATCCAAATCTTAATGGATTTGCTTGAAAATTTCACACAGCTTAGAATTTAATATTATCAATATATAAATTAAATTTTAAGTATCTTTTATCAATAGGTTTCCTGGGTAATTAGCCTGGAAAATTACTTTTTTAATTAAGCTTAAAGAAAATTATGAATTCTTTGAAAATTAATTAAAAATTCAGTTTAAGAGATTTCTGCTTGAAACTCTGATTTTATGTTGTTCATGTGATGAACTTTAATATAAATAAACTTATTTTATATTAAAACTTAAAATAATTAAACTAAATGAGGATTAAAGTTACTTGGAGTTAAGAATAACACTGATAACTTTAAATTGGAAGTAAAAATAAGTTGCCTTAAGTTAAGAACTTAATTTTTAAGCATGGTTTTTCAGTTTTGACCTGAGCACGCCCTCTACATCCATTATGAATCATGAGAGCTGCTCTGTAGACATAAAAAGAGTCTTTTCATCACTGTTTTTGTCCATCATTCATAATCAATCCAATCATATTAGAAATTTAAACAGGTAAAGTTTTATTAAATATAAAATCTTATTATTAAAAGTAATTCTTAAGTTATTTTTATTCTTTGTTTATTAAATTAAAGAATTGAAGTCATAGAATTCAGATTATTGTTGTAATCATCTATAATAAATTTTATTATATAAAATTATCATCTTAAATATCTTTTAAAATCCACAAATTCCTCTCAAAAACTCTTTAATCATAAATTTTAATATAAAAAGTTGTTTTATCTTTGATTTTATTGATTTTTGGCGTGTTTTTAACTTATAATCATTATTTAATATAATAACTGTTGTTTTATAACTTGTTGTATTAAATAAATATTATAAGTAAGTTTTCTTTAAAGTTCTATATTTTTTTTATCTATTATTAGTTTTTTTATATAGAATTTTATTCTATAAAGAATTATTTCTGCACAGTGTGTGTTTAATTCTTTTTTATAAATAATATTTATATTATTTATAAGTGGTTAAATATTTATATTTTCCACGTGTAATAGTCTCATTAAGAGCTTTACACTTCTTATTGTTATAACTGTCAGTGACTATAACAATAATAGAATAATTATAATTTATTATAATTATTATATTTTTTTTTATTATTATATTATTATAATAATAATTAAATTTATTTTTTTATATAATTATTTTTAATAATTATATTTAAATTTGTGGTTATAATATTTCATTATATTATATTTTTCTACTGAGGACAGTCATAGTACTCTTGATATTGTTACTATTATCAAGAGTTTCATAGACAAACCTTACAGTTTGAATTTTTTTGAAAACTATGTATAATCTGTATATATGTTCTTCCCAGGTCTAGTAACAGACAATAATGTCATCAATGTAAATGATTAACCATCCTTCTGAAAGCTCCTTGGGAAAGATCTCATTAATCATTCTTTGGAAGTTTGAAAGTGCTTTCTTGATACCAAAAGGTTTCCTTAAATAATTCATACACTCTACAATGAACAGTAATCCTCAAGTATTTTCTTGCACTTGGTGTAACCACATTTTTATGAAAGTGTTTAATGGAATCCATGGTGCTTATATACACTGCTTGAGATATTTGGGTAAGGGAAATTTCGATTTTTGGTATTGGGTACCTGTCTGGAACAGTGTAAGTCTCCACAGCTCTAAAGTCCCCAACCATTCTAGACTTTTTATTATGCCATTCCAGTATGATTGGTGTAGTTATTTCTACCTCCTCATTATGGCCAACCTTTCTTATTACGCCAATGTCTAGAAGTTCTTCAATATGGATTTCCAGCACTTCCCTTGATTTAGGACTTGCTGGATATGAAGGTCTTTTCAAGAGTGGTGGGTAAGGTCTTTCAATGTTAAGAATAATTTCAGCCTCATGACCAAACGTTGCTCCAAGTGGCTCTTTATCTGATGCAAAGGCTTTCTTGTGGTCATATAAAAGGGCAGAAATTTCACTTTGTTGTTTATCAGTGAGATGAAGACTGATTTCAGCTTCATTTAACTGTTTAGACTTGAACTTTTCTAACTCTAAGTTGACTGATGATACTTTGTTTACTGTTATTTGTCTTTTAAAAAGCAAAAAGGCAAATTTTTGATGCTTATTGTGCCCAATAATAAATTATCTGTCTTTATTGTTATGTAAATCTATGCCATACATGATTAATTACTCATTTCCCAATATAAAATGGGTGCTAAAGCAGTTTTCCATAACAACAAATTCAACAGTTATTCTTGAATTTCCATTGATATTTTGAAATATGACTATAGCTTCAAGTGTGCACAATGCTTTCATGGTATTACTTGCACTGTTAAATTTTATGCCATCAATTTGCAACAATTGGTCTTCAAAATTTGGTACACAAGTCTTAAGAAAAGATTTGTCAACACAAGAGCAGAAGGCTCCTGGGTCAAGTAAAAGCTTAGTGGGTTTGTTTTTATTACCACTTCTGCTATACAGGAGTTACCAGCTGTATAACCTTTTCCCCTGTTTGGTTTGGCTTTCATTACTTGTTCATCTTGAATTTTTGATAAATCAATTTGACCGTTGCTCAATTGTGGCAAATGGGAAGATGATTCCATGAGGTTTAATGTGACATTGATATTTTCTATATCCTTTGAAGATTCAGAAAATATTGATTATTTATCATATGAATTATCTTCAATTACATCATTATTTTCAACATCAGGTTCCTTTTCAATGTCAACTTTGTTGATTTTCTCCTTCTTGGGACATGTATTAGCTAACTGTGTGGTGCTTTGGAGAATATGGCACTTTCTCATTACATATGCAGATTTATACTTAATATTATTAGAATTTTCTTTTGGATTTTTTCCACAGAATCCTTCCAAGGTGTACTAAATCTTGTTTTGATATTAACCCTACTAGAACCAATTCTGGTTCTGGTGGTTACTTCTTCCAATATATTAATGATATATTCTGCGGAATATTGCTCATTGGTCCTTCTTTTGACAGAATGCTCTAAGTCACCTTCAAATTGTCTTAGAATTTTTCTGAGAATCACAAATTCTGACATGTTGGGGTATAATGCTGTTAATATATCTGTTTTTTGGCAAAAACATGGTAAAGCTTTGTCTTTTTCAGCATTAAATTTAGCAGATTCAAAGGCTGTTTAAACCTTAAATCTCCAAGAATCATTTGCCCATTTGCTTATAATTTGGGTTTCCCACCAAGTCCAACTTTGGTGTCCATGTGCCTATCTCAATTTTATATACCATCTGTGGGCTGATCTGGTAAGAAAGGTGTTAAATCTTGCTGTTACCATCCTGTCAGTAAATTCAAAGCCTTCTTTGATAAGATCAATACCTCAAATGAATTCCATATGGTCATACTCTCCTTCACCACCAAAGTGAGGCCATTCTTTAAGTTTTGGTACTTCTTTCAAGATTGCTTGGCCCATTGATGGTTCTAAGTTATGAAAGGAAGTGGAAAATTTATTTTTTAACTGTGAATTTTCAACATCCAATAATTGTGGATTTGGAATTCCTGCACCCTCATTTTGATTCAGAGGTGTGGACATTCTAGGTAAGGTGGGCAGTAATTGTTCAATATCATTCATTTTACTGTTGCTACACCTTTGAGAATTTCTCAACTCATGTTGGAAGATTTGTATTAAATTTATTACTTCAATTTTATACATATCTTCCTTATGTGTTAGTTCTTGCCATAATTCTGTCTGTCTAGTATTATCAGAAGTGAATTGATTCAATTTCATTGTTAATTTTGATACTACTTTTTGTGAGGTGTTGAAACACTTTTTCAAGGAAATTGTATATGTCTTTACTTCAGTAAATAAATTTGCAATATCATCAAATAACTTCTTATTATCTTCTTTGATAATATTTATGGATTGTTTTATTCTTGTTTTGATTATGTCATCAATATTGAATTTAGAATATTTGTCTGTTAATTCTTTAATAATGGCAGATTGTTCATTTAATTTATTTCCAAATGAATTGTCATTATTAGAAGTTTTGATTGTTTGAAAAAAACTACCAAAACACATAAGTTTCTGATTTATTTGGCTCAGACTTAAGTTATTTGTCTTAAGATTGTTACAAATTGATGAATTTTAATCAGAAATATGACTTTCCACATCATTTATAGCTATATACAAGTTTGGAATGATATCTAGAATATCAGAAATCATTTCTGATAGTTTAGTCTTGCTTCCTCCTTTTTATGCAATTCCATCATTGTTCTGGCCATGTGAAATACATGTTCCATGGCATTCTTCTGAATCTTTGGGATTCTGTAGCCTTGGCTGTAAGCGTTTGTGGCTGCTTTTTCAAATTGTAATTGCTGCTTCTGGCTACTGGGGTTGTTTTTGGCACTTACTTGCGGGGTGGAGGGTTGTTTTTCCTGCATTCTGCTGTTAAAAGAATCATGTTTTTCTTTTCCATCAATGGATGCCATCCATTGAGTAATTTGCAAGTGCTGGGATAGCCCAGAAATTTTCTCACATTCAGGTAAGAATTCATGCAGTTTGTCCACAGATCTGCAAGGATCTTGTACTCTTTGTGCTGAAATGCATTGTTTCAGGCCTTCTGGCTGGCTTTGTATATGTCCACTGAGGCTTCTTGTGGAGGTGTCAGATCTTTTTGAAGGTAAAACAGTATTATCAGCTTCAGAATGGCATAATTTGTCAGTTTGGGATCCATCTTCTGACCCTTGTCCATCTGTAACTGATTGGCTTCTGCCATCATCATGTCTAAAACAGTTTTTTGAGCTGCTTGAGGGGTTATAGCTGGCTCCTGATCTGGCTTAAGGCATATTTTATGATTAAAAAGCTTAAAAATAGTCATTTTATATCAAAAACTTACTATTGGAAAAATTCTTTGCCTTCAGAAGGGTATGACTTATGTCCAAGTTAATTGATTCAGAAGAAAGCTTCTCTGGTTGGTTATTCTGAGTTATAATAACTGTGCTATTATAGTCAGAATTCGCAGTACAGGAAGGAATACTGCTAGTAGCTGGTGATGCAGTTTCAATAATTTCTTGTCTTACCATGTTGTAAGACACTAAAATTAATGAAAAAAGCAATTATTTAAGCAAAAAAAGGATTTTTAAAATGAGAAATAAGAAATAAAGCCTCACTTATAATATAAAAAATTTTTATTTTTATAAAAATTTTGAATTATAAGTATTTTTATGGATTTGTTAGTTTTTTTTAAGGTATTTGAAAAGAGTAAAAATATGTGTCACAGGTAAAATATCACGGATTGGCCCCTGAATGTAAGGTGTGGATATAGAACTTCAATCAAAAATCAAGTACTTTTCCTGTCCTCAAAATTTGTATAAGGTAAAATTGATTAAAAATAGTATGAAATAGGATTTTGAATAATAAACACACCAATTTTATTGTTTTTAACTTTATAAGTATAAAACAATGATATTATAGAGAGTTTTTCCAACAATAAAAATTTATCCAAAAATACTCTACAAGAGATATTCAAGGCTACAAAAGAAGTTTCTTCAAGAGCAATTTCAATTGGAATTAATTGAGCAAAGAACTGCAGGAAAATGATGTAAGAACAAAGTCTTTGAGGATATTATTCAAGATAAATAACACCCAAAAGTGACCAGAGTGAATTTGGAAACAAAGTGACAAAGTTAAAAGTGATGAAAGATGCTTTAATTCAGTTATGGGGTGGTTTAAAGGTAAAAATGATTATAAGAGTTACAAAGAATTATTATAATGATTTTTTCACATGGCTGAAAGTATTAAAAATTGTTTTGAAAAGGTGGTTGGAATCTTTTATTGATTTGTTTAACATTGTTTAAATGAATTATAAAAGGAAAAGATTCTAACATGAAGAAAAAAGTGGGGCAAAGAAGACATTCTTTTATAGCCATCAATCTTCTTACTCCAAAGATGAAATTTACTCTTGTCATTAGTTTCAAACACTCTGAAAGCATAAAAGCCAATTATGGCATCATTGAACCCTGTTTTACACCAAAAATGGCCCTTTTTAGCCATTTTGAACCCTTAAATCAGCCATTGCTATAGTAATACCTGGTTTGAAGCCTTCAAAACATGTCAGAATGTGTGTGTTTGACGTCAAAGCCAGTTAAAACTGTTTTAAATTTTTTTTTATCTTAAGGGCAGTTTTAACCTTTTGGAAACAGTTAAAACTGCCCTCATTGGTATCAAAACCTCATCATCAGTTGGGTCACAGACCCTGTGACTAAATTGCAGGCCAAAAGTGATGAACCTTTGTGTTTATTTTGACATCTCATCCCCTGTAAGCAAGGAATTTGGGGGTCTGGCTCCCCCTTAGAGCCAAGATTTCCTTTCCCTTCCAGAATTAATCTTTCCAATTTCTTTTTTCTATATTTCCTCCTCATGTATTATACTTATAATTTACATATGTAATAAAATCAAGATTTTACAGTACACCACTTTAATAATTGATACCTCATATGTAAATTAAACTTCACTTATGTAATACACGTGCACATTTTGACATTTCAATTGTAAATACTTCAATTCCTCATAACCTCTAAACTACACACAACACCTCAATTCTAACACAAAAATTAATGTTTAAAACCACATGTGATTAGAAATAAATTAAGGTTTTGAGGATTTTCAACTTTTTTTACAGAAAATACAAAACTTAATTTAAGCTTATTTAGAGTTGAGTTACAGAAATTTTACACAGAGGTGACCCCACCTGATTTGTTATGAGGAGTCCAATGGTGAAATAAATTTCATATGTTTATTTTCAGGATGAAAATTTATGATAATTCTTATTGAACTTTTTTTTCAAGAATATTTTAATTTGGTATTTTTTTTGAAAAATCATTTTTACTTAATTTTTCAAGTAAAAATATGTTTTCACAATTTTAAATTTCAACATAATTTTATTTTTAAATTATAATTAAATTTTCATTTTTGTGTATAAATTTATATTCATATTTTAATTTTTGTTTTGATAAAAGAAATGAATTTTCTTATTTATAATTGTATCTTGTTTTGTAATTTGTGTTCTTTTAGGTATCTGACAATACTTTTAAGGCTCACATCCTTTGTTGGTGTGTAGGTGAGGAGGATTATTTTTCTTTCCATTATTTATCAAATAAAATGAAGTTGAATATCCATGTGTTTCATTCTTTGGAAATTTGTATTGCAGTCACTGTTGGAAGTGTTTTGTGAGCCTTGAGGTATATTTTACATACCCAAATAGGCCACAATTATCTTAAAAAGGAATTTTGAATTATGCAAAACTCATAAGTCATGCATATACCCAAAATTCATCATTTTCAATTTCAGAAAAGATGAATAACTTTTTATTGAGTAAGTAAATCCATGGATTTAAGACCAGATTTGGATTCTACACAAAAATTCACCTAGGGTAGCTCCATAGAGTGAATAAGCTCAATTTAAGTATTTGAGGTGGTAAAATGGAAAATACTTCAATACCACATCATTAATACCACATAAAAGATCCATGAAAATTTTTGTTTTTCTTGATTTTTAGCCAAAATAATGGGAAAGTGAGAAATCCCATGTTACATATACACTAAGAATAGTGTTATGCATGTTTTGAGCACTTAATATTATGGTATTCTTACATGGACTTTTGGTACACCCATAGTGGATATCTCACTTTAAGCTTAAATTACTATTTTGACGTAAAAATTAGGCAAGGGGACAAAAGACATCAAAGAGAGCCAGGGTACCCAACTTCTGAGGCCTCAGAGGCGTGGATAGCTCCAGAGCATGGATCCATGGCTCATCTTGGCCCAATTGGTAAACTAAAACTCTTTGGGAACTTGGTTACCAAGTTACACCTACTGTAATTATAAGAAAAATAGCAAATAACCTGCTATTTTGACGTGCCAAGGAGGTAATAAGCTACTTAGGCTCCTGTAACCACGTCAATTCTTGATGAATTTCCATGACTAGACCCTAAAGAGTAATTAAACCCTTTTGGGATCCATATTCATTGATTTACCTCATAGCAACCAGCAAAATACTGCTATTTGCAATTCTACATAGAAATGAGGTAAAAACTTCAAAAATTCATTAAAAATACAATTCTTAATGAATCTTCCTGAAACTTTCAGGACCAATGAAGAACTGTATTTTTCATGGTAAAACCAAAAAGAATTATGGTTTTACTAGTAAAATTAAAAGCTTTACTTACAGTCCATTTTTGACCATTCTACGTGAAACACTGAATCTTCAAAAATTCACAGTAATTACAACCTGTGATGAAATTGGCAATAACATTGATAACTTTGAGAAATCAATGATTATTTTAGAATAAAAGAAGATTTACAGATGTTACTCCTTTTATTCTTAACCATATTGGGGTTGGTAGTCACGTAAAAGCATCAATTAAGTAATTATGATAATCTTACGTGACAACAGATGATGCAATCATTAATCCAAAAGGGTTTATTGTTTTCTCACTCACTGGTTTTTCAGTTTGCTCCATGGCACGCCTCTGTGAGCTGTTGTTGACTTAAAAGAAGCCTATTCTTGCTGTTTTTTCCGTATCATCATCTTATCAATTTATTAAATCATTATTACCAACAAGTAAGTATTAGTTAAAGCTATTCTTAAGTGTTTTAAATCTTTCCAAATCATCCAGAAAGACGTGAAATCCTAGAATCCAACTATATATTGTTGTAATATTGTTATAAATCCTTTTGATCCCTTAAATCCACAATTCTACGTCAAATTTCTCTACTCTTATCTATCAATAAGTTCTTTGGAGTATTAGTGAGTCATTTATTCTTAATTCTTAAAGTTTTTCTCTAGTAATAGTTTTCTTCAAGAATTATCTTTATAATTATTCTTGCAAAAGATAATTATATATTAAAATAATTTTATTATTTTAATAAAGAAGTTTTTATTATTAAATTCTTCTTGTAATTGATTCTAGTAGACAATTACTTGCTCACTGTTAAAATCACTAGTAGTGCTTAACACGTGAAAGAAATAATTTTTTTAATTATTTAATTGTGGTTATAATAATACTTTATTATTATATTTCATAAGAAAAGACATAGTACTGTTGATTAATAGTAATATTATCATCAGTTTCATAGTCAAATCTTACATTTGGGGGCCTGGCCGTGATTGTAACCAGAGTTTTGGATATAAACATATTCTAGACTCCACTTTTGTGTTCTAAAAAACCACCATACCTACCACATCTTACATTTGGGGGCCTGGCCGTGTTTTTTGAACCTTGTACCCTTAATTAATATATTTTTAAGCTCTAAAATATATTAATTTAATAATTTTTTCTTTCATTTTAAAGTTAAAATAATTCTTATTTTTGAAATTGTTTTGGAAACCCTTTCATTGAGGAATTTGGTTTGATTTTATACTGTTTTTACACGTGGCTTTTTCACATCCAAAAACTTATAAAATTATTCTTTGAGTTACTCTGAATTAATCTTCATTCAAAATCTTAAATTTTAATTTTTTTTTCTTTAAAAAGAATAATTTTTTAATATTAAAAAATAATAAAATTCATAAAAAATCTTTTAAAAAATATCTTAAAACACAAAAATAATTTCTTTTATCATATTTTTTCTCTAAGTGTCTTTAATCAAATACTGTGCAGCTGGTAACAGACTCAGTAAAAGATACATCAATAGTCCAGAATCTTCAGAAGCAGAATCTGAAGACAGTATTGAGGTGCAGATTGCTAAAAGAGGCACCTTATTCAACTCAGAAAAAGCTAAATTACCACCAAAAGGTGTGTATTTTATCTTATATTTTCACCTTTTATCTTTAAATTGACGTGAAAATGGTGCATACCAGAAATGGAAGCAACTATTCAGTCCAACCAGATGGATGTGGACAAGGAAGAGGCAAGACCAAATCCAGAAGTGCCAAATCTTCCAAAAGAAAGACACATCTGGAGGATGCCAGAGTTGCCCCCCATTCCCCAAGGTCTGTACCAACAGATTTTGACGTAAATTCTGAGCCTGAACTGATTTATGGTAATATTTCCAGGGCTGAACCACTTTCAGGTGGCAGCAATAGAAATATATCAATGCCAGTACAAAAACTTGTTCAGAGCAGCCAAGGAAGAGGAGTGGGAAATCTGCCCAAGCCTTTGGCAGGGGGCCATGAACTCCTACTTACACATCAAGAGCTTTCTGGGTCAGGAGAAGACCATAGAACTCTTAGGAGGATGGAGCCCCCTGTCTTGCAAAGACAAGGTCAAAAAGATAAAGAATTGGTTGAAGAACCAAAGTCTTTTATCCATAGACCAGAAGAAAGAGTTGGAAATGACTCCAGCTTTGGAGACAGAGGCACCAGTGGCATCTACCAGCTCCAAACCAGCTCCAGAAGCGCCCAAGGACAAGCCCAAAGGACCTCAAAAGAAACATAGAGGTCCCAAGAACCATCAAGGCAAGGGCAAAGGCAAAGCCAATTGGCACAGACCTTACCCACAAGGGTACAGGATCCCCAAATTGGAGCCTTCAGCCGTGGACAGTGTCTTCAATATGGCCAGAACTCTTATGGAATTCACAGCCAAGGAGCAGGAAAGGATGAACAGGACTTTTCCATGCAAATAAATGATGTACATAGAAGTATTAGTGTAGAAATTGGCAAACTTGAGTCAAAGTTGAAGCAAATTACATTAGACATCAATGATTTAAAGAAAAATGACAAGCAACATTTTGATTGGCATCAATTGACAACTGTCACCCTTGAGTCAATTAGCAATGCTTGTGAAAGAATTGAGACCCAATGTCAAAATAATGACACAGAGGATCCTTCCATTTTTAAAGTAAATGATAGACTTAAAACTCTTGAAGACCATGTCTTACAAATAGTTAAGAACACCAATCAATTTGCTATACATTTAGCAAAAAGTGACAGTGAGAGGCAGAAATTGAAGAATGATATAATTGCAAGTGTGGAGCAAATTCATAAGACTAATGAACCACATATGCCAAGACATTCCACACCTTTGACTGAAGAAAAACTTTCTGTTAAAGAAAGTTTGACTCCATTCTTAGGAGAAAATGCCTACTCTGCAAGAGATATTCCCAAAATAGAAGAATGGCCAACATTCTCTGGTGAAGGAGAATACAACCATATTGAATTCATCAGGACTATTGATATGTTGCAAGAAGACTTTAATATACCTGATGAAATCATAGTGGGAAAATTACACTGTTTGTTTACCAGAACTGCAAAGAAATGGTATTACAAAATGAGGATTGATCATGGTAAACATGACTGGTCTTGGTGGAAATCTGAAGTGATTACCAAATGGGCCAATAATTCTTGGAGGTTTAAAATGGAGAATGCTTTTGAAAGTGCCATTTTTAACTCAGAAAAAGACAAACCACTTACTTGGTTCTTCAAACAAAAAGACAGATTATCTGCTTTACACCCAGATATGTCTGACACTATGATTAATATGAAAATATTAAGAAAGTGTGGAGGAGAACTGGAACATGCTATCAAAAGCAGATGTGTGGAACCTTGTTCAACAGAGGACTACATTAATGCTATGGAAGATATCATTACCAGGACAAGAATTGGTAAGACTTGGATTAAAAACCCAATAGAGTCAAAAATAGTCTCAAAGATTCCTAGAGAGGAAAGAAGACCAGAAAGACCTGTCTTGAAGTGTCATAAATGTGGAAGTACTTCACATTTAGCCAACACTTGTCCTAAGAAGACAAAAATCAATGAAGTTCAAGTCATTGAAGAAATTCAGTGTACTGAAGAGAAAGAGGAGTCTGATCAGGATTCTGCAATCTCTGAAGATACACCAGTGGACGACTATCCCATTGAAAACATTTCAGCTTTCTTTGAGGTCACAGAAGTCCATACCCACTTGCCACAGTACAGTGAAGATTGCTGCAACCTGATCAATATCCAAGATTCCAGAATGTGTAAAACAAAACCTGCTAGAGGAAAGGGTTATACTGCTGGAGCATCCTGTATCACATCAGTTCTGATGAGTGATATTGAAGCCAAAGTATATTTGGATACAGGGGCATTTTGCACTTGTGTTGGCAAAGATTATCTCCAAATTATACTTCCTGAATGGAAAAACCATCTATTACCAATAGAAGGTGTACAATTCAGTAGTGCCAGTAACAATATGTACCCCTTGGGCATATTGGACACTAATATTGTATTCCCACATTCAGCAGGAAGTGTAAGAATGAAAACTGAGATTGTAGTAATGGATAATTGCACATCTCAGCACATCATTCTTGGAAATGATTACTTGAATATTTATGGTATTGATATAAATAACCATAAAGACAGATATTTCACAATTGGAGATAACAAGAGACAAAAATTTGCTTTCTCCAATATGCCAAAACAGATATCTGTAGTATCGTCTGTCAAGGATACTTACAAAGATGAATTTGTGACTAATCAACCTGTTGAAGCACAAATTAATCAATCATTGTCACCAAAGATGAGGAATGAGCTTATTAATGTGTTATACACATATAAAAATGCATTTGCCTCTGATAATGAACCATTAGGCGCTATAAGAGGACATGAAGTTGATATTACTCTTAATATTAACAGACCATATCCTCCAGTACTTAGAAGACCAGCTTATCCAGCCAGTCCCAGAGCTAGAGAGGCCTTGGAAAAACATATCCAAGAGTTGATCCAACTTGGTGTGCTAAGGAAAGTAGGCCATAATGAGGAAGTTGAAGTGACAACACCCGTTATTATTGCATGGCATAATGATAAGTCAAGAATGGTTGGAGATTTTAGAGCTTTGAATACCTACACAGTTCCAGATAGGTATCCAATCCCTAGAATTCAAGAAACCTTGACTCAATTGTCTAAAGCCAAGTATATAACATCAATGGATGCATTGAAAGGTTTTCATCAAAATGTTTTGACGCCTAAAGCTAAGAAATTAATTAGAATTATCACCCACTGTGGCATTTTTGAGTATCTTAGAATGCCATTTGGCATTAAAAATGCTCCATCTCATTATCAAAGAATGATGAATACCATCTTCCCCACAGAATTGTCTGAAGGATGGCTTATCATTTCTATTGATGATATTATTATATGTTCTGACTCATGGTATTTGCACCTTGAAAGACTTGCAAGAGTACTTCATAAAGTTGCAGAAGTGAACATGAAAATTTCACTTAAGAAATGCAATTTTGGTTTTGAAGAACTCAAAGCATTAGGACATGTTGTTTCTGGTTTGAGCTTGGGTATTGACAAGAATAAAGTAGCAGCAGTGTTACTTAAGCCAATACCCCAGAATAAAAAAGAAATGATGTCTTTTCTTGGATTTGCTAGTTACTATAGGAAACACTTGAAAGATTTTGCAATTCTAGCCAAGTCACTCTATAGAATCTGTGATCAACAGACTGTATTTGAGATGACACAGGAAAGAATTGAAGCTTATGAGAAGATAAAGAAAGCCCTTACAGAAGCACCTTTACTCCTCATGCCTGACTGGAATATTCATTTTAAACTGTACATTGATGCATGTGGAGATGGACTAGGGGCAGCCCTACATCAAGTCCAGATTATTGATGACAAACCTACAGAAGGACCAGTTTGTTATATCTCAAGACAAATAAAACCAACAGAAGCCAGATATGGTGCAAGCCAAATGGAGTGCTTCTGTTTGGTATGGGCACTTTAGAAACTACACTATTATCTTGATGGCAGTGTTTTTGAAGTGATAACTGACTGTAATGCCGTAAAATCACTTCTTAACATGAAAACTCCCAACAGACATATGTTGAGATGGCAAATAGCCATTCAAGAATATAGAGGAAACATGACTATAGTTCATAAAGCAGGAAACATTCACAAGAATGCTGATGGACTTAGTAGATGGGCTTTAGCCAACACTCCTGATAACCCAGCTTATGTACCTTTGGAAGCTGAACCACAGATTCCAATTGAAGGAATTAACATAACTGATATTGGGACTGAATTCTTTGAAGAGGTCAGAGAGTCTTATAAACAAGACAAGAATTGCCATATCTTGACTTCTTTATTGGATAAAGACTGCAAAGATACATCTTTGGTTAATGCACTAGATGAAGTTTGGAAAAATTCCTATTCTGAGGGAAGATTTCACTTGTTTGATGGGATTATTTACCATAGAACAAAACATTCTTGTGTGATGACACTGTGTAGTAGATTGCTTATCAATACCATTCTTCATGAATGCCATGATAGAATTTACTCTGGACACCTATCAGAAGACAGAACACTTGAAAAGGTGAAGAACTGTGCATGGTGGCCATCTTGGAGAAAAGAAACCATTGAATATTGCCATACCTGTGATAGATGCCAAAAAGCAAACAGGAGTACAGGCAAGAAATTTGGATTGATGATCCATATTCAAGAACCAAAATCCCCTTGGGAAGTTGTTCACATGGATTGGGTCACAGCACTTCCTCCAAGTGGTGACAAAAGTTATAATGCTTGTTTAGTCATTGTAGACAGATATAGCAAAACTCCCATATTCTTACCATGTCATAAAGATGACACTGCTATGGATACAGCTCTTCTTTTATGGAGTAGAGTTATTTCTCATACAGGGTTATTTAAGAATATCATAAGTGACAGAGATCCCAAATTCACATCTGCACTTTGGACCAATCTTCATAGATTGTTTGGGACTAAGTTATCATTCTCTACAGCATATCACCCTCAAACAGATGGGCTAGCAGAGAGGATGATTCAAACTTTAGAAGACATGATCAGGAGATTTTGTGCTTATGGATTAGAATTCAAAGACTCAGATGGCTTTACCCATGACTGGTGCACTCTGATACCTGCATTAGAATTGGCATACAAGACATCAGTCCACTCTTCCACAGGCCAAACTCCTGCTATGTTAGAAAAAGGATGGAATCCAAGACTCCCAGCAGACACACTGAGGAAAGACTTGATTGACATTCATCCTACAGCTTCCAGCTTCAAATTAATGCTAGATAAAGTAAAACACCATGCAAAACAGAGTATGGATGATGCTTTTGATTATGCAAAACAGAAGTGGGACAAGAGTCATAAAGTACCAGACTTCAAAGTAGGGGACTTAGTTTTAGTTTCAACCTTGAATTTTAATAATATCAAAGGCCCAAAGAAACTTAAAGATTCTTATGTAGGAACTTTTGTTATTGTTGCTTTACATGGAACCAATGCAGTTCAAGTGGAATTGAGTGGTGAATTGGAAAATAAACACCCCACATTTCCAGTCAGCTTGATAAAACCTTATCAACCAGCTGATAAAGAATTGTTTCCTTTAAGAAACCCAACTCCTTTAACTGTACCACCTGTGGGACAGAATGAAGACAAAAAGATAAAGAAAGTCATTAAAGAAAGGAGACTTAGGGGTAAAAATCAAAGAGAATATCTTGTCAGATATAGAAATCCAGTACATGAAGATGAATGGATGGCAGAATCAGAAATACCTGACTCAGATAAACTCTTAAGAAGATTTAGACATGAAAGAAGGCCACAAGCCTGAATATATCTATAAATGTGCTTTCAATTACTTGATCTGAGTAATGTGAAGAGGTTGGACAGTGGACATTACCCCCTTTGGGGCCTTATTCTTTTTTCACTAATAAAATTGTAGTACAATTTTATTTTTTGGTGGGAGGGAATGTGAGCCTTGAGGTATATTTTACATACCCAAATAGGCCACAATTATCTTAAAAAGAAATTTTGAATTATGTAAAACTCATAAGTCATGCATATACCCAAAATTCATCATTTTCAATTTCAGAAAAGATGAATAACTTTTTATTGAGTAAGTAAATCCATGGATTTAAGACCAGATTTGGATTCTACACAAAAATTCACCTAGGGTAGCTCCATAGAGTGAATAAGCTCAATTTAAGTATTTGAGGTGGTAAAATGGAAAATACTTCAATACCACATCATTAATACCACATAAAAGATCCGTGAAAATTTTTGTTTTTCTTGATTTTTAGCCAAAATAATGGGAAAGTGAGAAATCCCATGTTACATATACACTAAGAATAGTGTTATGCATGTTTTGAGCACTTAATATTATGGTATTCTTACATGGACTTTTGGTACACCCATAGTGGATATCTCACTTTAAGCTTAAATTACTATTTTGACGTAAAAATTAGGCAAGGGGACAAAAGACATCAAAGAGAGCCAGGGTACCCAACTTCTGAGGCCTCAGAGGCGTGGATAGCTCCAGAGCATGGATCCATGGCTCATCTTGGACCAATTGGTAAACTAAAAATCTTTGGGAACTTGGTTACCAAGTTACACCTACTGTAATTATAAGAAAAATAGCAAATAACCTGCTATTTTGACGTGCCAAGGAGGTAATAAGCTACTCAGGCTCCTGTAACCACGTCAATTCTTGATGAATTTCCATGACTAGACCCTAAAAGAGTAATTAAACCCTTTTGGGATCCATATTCATTGATTTACCTCATAGCAACCAGCAAAATACTGCTATTTGCAATTCTACGTAGAAATGAGGTAAAAACTTCAAAAATTCATTAAAAATACAATTCTTAATGAATCTTCCTGAAACTTTCAGGGCCAATGAAGAACTGTATTATTCATGGTACAACCAAAAAGAATTATGGTTTTACTAGTAAAATTAAAAGTTTTACTTACAGTCCATTTTTGACCATTCTACGTGAAACACTGACTCTTCAAAAATTCACAGTAATTACAACCTGTGATGAAATTGGCAATAACATTGATAACTTTGAGAAATCAATGATTATTTTAGAATAAAAGAAGATTTACAGATGTTACTCCTTTTATTCTTAACCATATTGGGGTTGGTAGTCACGTAAAAGCATCAATTAAGTAATTATGATAATCTTACGTGACAACAGATGATGCAATCATTAATCCAAAAGGGTTTATTGTTTTCTCACTCACTGGTCTTTCAGTTTGCTCCATGGCACGCCTCTGTGAGCTGTTGTTGACTTAAAAGAAGCCTATTCTTGCTGTTTTTTCCGTATCATCATCTTATCAATTTATTAAATCATTATTACCAACAAGTAAGTATTAGCTAAAGCTATTCTTAAGTGTTTTAAATCTTTCCAAATCATCCAGAAAGACGTGAAATCCTAGAATCCAACTATATATTGTTGTAATATTGTTATAAATCCTTTTGATCCCTTAAATCCACAATTCTACGTCAAATTTCTCTACTCTTATCTATCAATAAGTTCTTTGGAGTATTAGTGAGTCATTTATTCTTAATTCTTAAAGTTTTTCTCTAGTAATAGTTTTCTTCAAGAATTATCTTTATAATTATTCTTGCAAAAGATAATTATATATTAAAATAATTTTATTATTTTAATAAAGAAGTTTTTATTATTAAATTCTTCTTGTAATTGATTCTAGTAGACAATTACTTGCTCACTGTTAAAATCACTAGTAGTGCTTAACACGTGAAAGAAATAATTTTTTTAATTATTTAATTGTGGTTATAATAATACTTTATTATTATATTTCATAAGAACAGACATAGTACTGTTGATTAATAGTAATATTATCATCAGTTTCATAGTCAAATCTTACATTTTGATACATCCTTAGTTATCATCATGAATTAGTAAGGCTTTCTCTGTGGTGAGAATATAAATTTCTTCAGAAAATTGCTTGAACCACAACAATTTTCTGATTGGATTGGTGAGTGCTCCATAATCAGCTTAAGCAGAGAAAAAAAATGGTTGATTGCTTTCTAGTTTTTCAAATAGCTAGATTACCAGAAAAAAGGATCAGATACCCTTTGAGCCTGTGAGGTATATATGAAATACCCATAAGGCCACAAATAACTTAATACACAGTTGATTTAGTCTTGAACATACTTCTCAGTTGAAATTAAAATAAGAAATAACGAAAAATAAGTATAACTTTTTTTTGGATAAACACAGTTATAATTATTATGTCATCTTTGGATTCTACACCAAAAATAACCTAGGGTACACCCATAGGGTGTTATACCCAAAAATGCTTATTTCTTAATTTATTGGAAGATTTAAGGATCTCACAGTACTAGTGTAACTTTTTTTAACATTTTCTTAAAATTGTTAAATTCAAGCTTAAACAAGCTTAAATTTAAAGTTGCATAAGGTTTATGCAAACTGTAAGGTGTGGATATGAAACTTTGATTAAAAATCAAGTACTTTTCCTGTCCTCAAAATTTGTATAAGGTAAAATTCAGTTAAAAATAGTATGAAATATTATTTTTAAGAGAAAACACGCCAATTTTATTGTTTATAACTTTATTAGTATAAAACAATAATATTATAAAAATTTATTGTTTTACCAACAATAAACATTTATCCAAAAAATACTCTACAAGAGATATTTTAAGGCTACAAAAGAAATTTCTTCAAGAGCAATTTCAATTGGAACTAATTGAGCAAAGAACTGCAAGCAATTGATTAAAGAAAAAAGTCTTTAGAAAGACTATTAAAGAGAAAACACGCCCAAAAGTGACCAGAGTGAATTTGGAAACAAAGTGACAAAGTTTACAGTGATGAAAGATGCTTTAATTCACTTTTGGGATGGTTCAGGGGTAAAAATGATTATAAGAGTTACAAACAATGATTATAGTGATTTTTTCACGTGGTTAGAAGGATTAAAATGATTTAAAAATGGTGGTTGGAATCTGTGATTGATTGGCTTAACAGTGTTTAAACTAATTAATAAAAGGAAAAGATTCTAACATGAAGAGAAAAGTGGGGCAAAGAAGACATTCTTTTATAGCCATCAATTCTCTTACTCCAAAAGTAAAATTTACTCTTGTCAGTCGTGAAAAACAGTCTGACAGCAGAAAAGCCAATTATGGCATCATTGAACCCTGGTTTAGACCAAAAAGGGCTGGTTTAAGCCATTTTTAGCCATTTTTAGCCATTTTAGACCCTTAAATCAGCCATTACTATAGCAATACCAGGCCTAGAGCCTTCAAAGCACGTCAGAATGTGTGTCAGAGGCGTAGAAACCAGTTAAAACTGTTTTTACTATGATTGTTTTATCTTAAGGGTAGTTTTACCCTCTTGGCAACAGGTAAAACTACTGCAGTTGGTATCAAAACCTCATCATCAATTGAGTCCACAGACCCTGTAACTCAATTCCAGGCCAAAAGTGATGAACTTTTGCGTGAATTTTGACATCCCACGCCTGTCAGCAAGGATTTTGGGTGTCTAGCTCCCCCTTAGAGCTGGAGTTCCTTTTCCCCCCAAATTTAATCTTTCCAATTTATTTTTCCTTTAATTCCTCATCATGTATTATACTTATAATTTACATATGTAATTCAGTTCAATTGTACAGTACAATACAGTAATAATTGACACCTCATATGTAAATCAAAGCTCACTTATGTAATACAAGCGCACATTTTGACATTTCAATTGAATTCAATTGAAAATACTTCAATTCCTCATAACTTCTAAACTAAACACAACACCTCAATTTTAACACAAAAATTGATGGTTAACACCACATGTGGTGTGAATTAAATTAAGGTTTTGAGGATTTTCAACTTTTGTATTGAAAATACTAAAAACTTAATTTAAGCTTATTTAGAGTTGAGTTACAAGAATTTCACTCAGAGGTGACCCCACCTGATTTTTTATGAGGAATCCAATGGTGAAATAATTTTTATGTGTTTATTTATTGAATAAAAAGCTGTCATAATTTTTATTTAACTTTTTTCCAAATTTATTTATTTTTTCACAATTTTGTTAAAATTTTATTTTTACTTAATTTTTTCAAGTATAAATGTAATTTTATACTTACAAAATTTAATGTATTTTTATTCTTAAATTGCAATTAATTCTTTATTTTTGATATAATTTTATATTTATATTTTGATTTTAATAATATAAATCAATTTATTTTATTTATATTAATATGTTATTTTTGTATTTGTGGTCTTTTGGGTATATGAAATTACCTCTAAGGCTCACACAAACTTACCAAGATTTTAGTTAAAATTGAGGTGTTGTGTGTATTTACGGAATTGGCTAAGGATTTGCCATAAAGGATGTAAATCCTGCATGGGCTCAACTTAAAAGTGTTTCAGGCCATAGTATGGCTTTAAATAAATAAAAGGGCCAAATACATCCAAAAAAGGTGGGACAAAGGAAAAATACCAAACAGAGCTGGGGTACCCAGCTTTTTGGATCTGAAAGGATTCAATTATGGTATTCAACCTTATTAAAACTTTAATATTAGACTTTGATCCAACTTTAAAGCTTGAACTGTTTTCATTCCAAATTGGACAGGAATTTCAAGCTTCCAAAGGGCAAATCCCAATATGCAAGCTTGAAATTGAAGTTTTAAGAACTTTCAAAGCTTAACTAATCTTAAATCTTTAAATTTACAAGCATTAAAACCTTATCAAAAGCTAATTTTTAGTGTGTATTGCTATTTTATGTGGAAGAATAGCAATGACTTCAAAAATTCATTAAAAATTCAAATCTTAATGGATCTTCTTGAGCTTTTCACAGAGCTTACAATTCAATGCTATTAATGTATAAATTAAATTTTAAGAATATTTTGTAAACAGGTTTTATTGGTAATTAGCCTGTATAATTACTCATTTAATTATACTTAGATAAAATTAAGTTTCTTTAAAAATTAATTAAAAATTGAGTTCAAGATATTTTTGCTTGAAAATTCATTTTCAAGTTGTTCATGTGATGAACTTCAACAAGAATAAACTTATTTCATATCAGAGCTTAAATTAATTACCTTAAATGAGGATTAAAGCTACTTGAAGTTCAGAATAATACAAGTAACTTTAAATTGGATTAAAAATGAGTTACCTTGAGTTAAAATTTTTATTTTTGAGCATGATTTTTCAGTTTTGACCTGAGAACGCCCTCCATACCTATTATGAATCATGAGCCCTGTTCTGCAGGAATAAAGAGAGTCTATTAATCACTGTTTTTGTCTATCAATTCAATCAAATCCAATTATATTAGACATTTAAACAGGTAAAGGTTTATTAAATATAAAATCTTATTATCAAAGTAATTCTTAAGTTATTTTATTCTTTATTAATTTTGAATCAAAGAATTGAAATCATAGAATTCAGATTATTGTTTTAATCACCAATAATATATTTTATTTTATGAAATTATTGTCTTAAAAATATCCCTTAAAATCCACAAATTCCTCCTGAAATAATCCAAATCTTAATTTATTTGCTTGAAGACTTCACAAAGCTTAAAATTAGATGTTAACTGTGTATGAATTGAATTTTAAGTATATTTTATAAACAGGCTTATTGGTAATTAGCCTGGAAAATTACTCTTTTAATTATACTTGGGGAAAATTAAGATTTCTTCAAAAATTAATTAAAAATTGAGCTTAAGAGATTTTTGCTTGAAACTTTATTTCTTTGAGTTGTTCATGTGATGAGCTTTAATATGAATAAGCTTACTTCATATTAAGACTTAAAATGATTAGCTTAACTAAGGATTAAAGCTAATTGGAGTTAAGGATGATAACAGTAACTTTAAATTGGATTAAAAATGAGTTACCTTGAGTTAAAATTTTTATTTTTAAGCATAATTTTTCATTTTTGACCTGAGAACGCCCTCTATATCTATTATGAATCATGAGACCTGTTCTGCACGCATAAAGAGAGTCTATTAATCACTGTTTTTATCTATCAATTCAATCAAATCCAATTATATTAGACATTCAAACAGGTAAAGGTTTATTACATATAAAATCTTATTATCAAAGTAATTGTTAAGTTATTTTATTCTTCATTGATTTTAAATTAAATAATTGAAATAATAGAGTTTAGATTATTTTTTAATCACCAATAATATAGTTTATTTTATAAAATTATCGTCTTTAAAATATCCCTTAAAATCCCAAATTCCTCTTGAAAACTCTTTAGATCATATTTTTTTATTATCAAAAGTTGTTTTATCTTTTAAAATATTAATTTTTGGTGTGTTTTCAACTTCTAATAATTATTTAATATAATAACTGTTGTATTTGACTTGTTGTATTACATATATATTCTAAGTAAGTTTTTCTCTAAAAATTCTCCATTTTTTATCTATTATTAGTTTTTTTATATAGAATTCTTCTATAAGAATTATATCTTCACAGTGTTTGTTATAATTTCTTTTTATAAATAATTTTTATATTATTTATAAGTGGTTAAATATTCATATTTTCCACATGTAATTGTCTCATTGAGAGCTTTACACTTCCTATTGTTATAACTGTCAGTGACTATAGCAATAATAGAATAATTATAATTTATTATAATTATTAATATTTTTTTATTATTATATTATATAATAACAAATAAATCTATTTTTTCAATATAATGATTTTTAATGATTATATTTAATTTGTGGTTATAATATCTTGTTATATTATATTTTTCTAATGAGGACAGTCATAGTACTCTTGATACTGTTGCTATCGTCAAGCGTTTCATAGAACAACCTTACATTTGAGGGACTGGCCATGATTTTAACCAATTTTTGGGACATAGATCATGTTCTAGACCTCATTTTACTCCTTTTTGATGTAAAACTGCCATATTCATCTTAATATTGGCTTCTTTGGGGACTTATTCCTTATAATAATCCTCATAATATTAAGAAAGTTATTTTTTCTTAAGAATATTGTTTGGAACAATATACCATTGAGTTACTTGGAATAAATTTCTTCTGTATAACCAGTGGCTTTTTCACATCACAGACTTGAAATTTATTCTTTGAGTTATTCTAGTGTAAAGTGAATAATAATACAATTTTCATTAATAACTTATTAATTGCATAATTATTATTTCTTTAAAGAAAATATAAAATCAAACAAAAAATTTAGAAATCTTTATTAAAAATATTTTTTTCTTTACTCTTTACACATTTTTCCTTAATTTTGACGTAATTTGCCATGAATGACATTAAAATAACTTTATCCAATAAGTTGAGTTTATAGGTTATTTTTATTTTGGGATAGAAGAACTTATATTTTCACTTTTCTCTAGTGTCATCCATCAGATAAAGCTTTTCAGACTCTGAGGTATCAGAGTCTAGTATTGAAATTCAAACCAGCCCAGCACCAAGGGGTTTAATTACCGAAGAACCCTTCAAAGGCCCAACAGGTGAATCAAATACATTTCCTACTCCATTTTTCTTAAAATTGAAATGAAATGACTCTTACTAGAAGTGGAAGCAACTGCTCCATCCAATCAAATGGATCTGGACCAGGACATTCAAGTCATAAATCCAAAAGACAAGAATGTCAGCCCAGAGCAGAGGCACAAATGGGGGATGCCAGAGCTTCCACCAGTTCCCAAAGGCTAGCCAGAAACATTGACACTCTTATTGAGAGTTCAGAAGCTGACATAACTTCTATTCCTGTTGTCAGACCTGAATCATTTCCAGCAGGAAACAATAGAGATATACCAGTCTCAGTACAAGAGCTGGTTTATGGAGGCAAGGAAGCAGGAGTGGGAACTTCTGTCAAGTCTTTGGATAGGCACAATGAGCTCTTATCTTCAAGGGAAGACATTCATGGGCCCAGAAAAGACAGAAGAGCTTCTGAGGGGTTGCACACCCATGTCTTGCAAGGGAAAAGTCCAACAGATAAAATCTTGGCGGAAAAACAAAAGCATTTTGTTAGAGGATCAGAAGAAGAAGTTGTCCCAAGGAAAGGACAACACCCCAGTGGAAGCTCCCCAAGCCTCCACAAGCAAAAATCCACCTAAACAAGTGCCAAACAAGGACAAGCAACCCCCAAAGAAAAATCAGAAGGGAAAGGAAAAATCCAAGTGGAACAAGCCTCACACACAGAACTACAAAATTCCCAAGAAAGAGAATACAGCCATGGACAATGTGTTCAATATGGAAAGAGCTCTGATGGAATTCAAAAAACAACGAGGAGAAAAGATTGAACTAATATTTTCCAAACAAGTAGACCTTGTAAAGCTTGTAACACGTTTTGAAGCTTGTCATAAAGAATTTTAGCAAATTGTAATAATTTTGAGTATATCCAACAGAAGCTTGGTAGAGAGATATTACAAGTAAAAGGGTCACAAAAGACCATTATTGGTCTAGAAAATGTGAATAAAGACAATATTTTGTCTTTGAAGAAAATTTGTGCAAGAATTGAGTCTAAAGTTACCTTACTCAATCAACCAGATGACAATTCTATTTATTTTATAGCTAGACAGTTGAAAGACTCAAGAATACAAGTTCAGAGCTTGTAAAACTCAACTGGTCACAATTCAGCACTTTTTCAAGAACAATTGGAAAAAAGTGATAAAGCAAGAGTTGAATTGAAATGAGATATTCAATCAAGTATTAATAATATATCACTGAAGGATGAATTGCCAATACACTTCACACCTATTCTTGACAGAAATGTGCTAAACTTGAATAATGAATTACATCATACCACTTCAAGTAATACAGAAGTGGAGACTGCTTGTAATTTTAAAGACATTCCAAGATTAGAGGAATGGCCAACCTTCAGTGGTGAAGTAGAATACAATCATATGTAGTTTATGAAAACAATTGATATGTTTAAAGAGGACTTTAACATACCAGATGAATACATAAGTACCAGATCACACGCCCTGTTTACCAAATAAGGAAAGAGATGGTTTCACAAAATGAGGAAATACCATGGTAAACATTCTTGGCGTTGGTGGAAAGAACAAATTATTTCCAAAATGGGAAAATGATTCCTGGAGATTTAAAATGGAAAGTTCTTTTGAAGAAGCCATTTGTAATATTGAGAGGGACAGGCCCATGTCTTGGTTTCTTAAACAGAAAGACAGATTAACTGCTCTTCATCCTGATATGTCTGAAACAATGATTAATAAAAGGATATTAAGAAAATGTGGTGGTGACCTTAAGCATTCTATAAGAAGCAGATGTATTGATTCTTGCTCTACAGAACATTATACCAATGCCATGGAAGACATCACAACTAGGAAGAAAATTGGAAGGAATCGGTATAAACCCCCAATGGACACCAAGACTAGTGGGAAACCAATTCCAAAACCCAATAAGCCACATGAAAAAGCTCCTTTGAAATGTCATAAATGTGGAAGTACATCCCATTTGGCAAAGACATGTCCCAAAAAGACAGGAATAACTGAGATAGAAATAGATAAAGTTGAAGACACAAAAGAAACAAATAATTTATCTTTACATGACTGTGATTCTGAGCCTTCTGAAGAAGAGGAAGTACAAGATGAACTTAGTATAGAAAATATTGATGTTTCCTTTGAAGTCACAGAAGTACATACTCACTTACCACAGTAAAGTGATGAATGTATGGATCTCATACATGTGCAAGATGCTGAAATTCAGAAAACCAAAACTTCCGGAGGTAAAGGTTATACACCTGGATCATCTTGTATCACTAATATTGTGATAAACAACAGAGAAGCCAAGTTACATCTTGACTCAGGTGCTTTTTGTACTTGTGTGGGGAAAGATTATATTGAAAGGATTTATACCAATTGGAAAGAATGGTTATTGCCAATTGAAGGTATAAAATTCAGCAGTGCTAGCCAAGATATGCACCCCTTGGGCATTTTTGAAGCAGCAAGGATATTCCCTCGTCCTGAAGGAATTATCAGATTAAAAGTTGAATTTGCTGTTATTAATAATTGTACTTCACAAAACTTTATACTTAAAAATGATTCTCTCAATATTTATGGAATTGACACCAATAATCATAAAGACAGATATTTCACTATAGGGGAAAATAAAAGGCAAAAATTTGCTTTTCCTCTAGAAAAAAAGAGAAATAACTGTCATTAGAGAAGTAAAGAATGTTAATAAGCAAAAAGTTGTGTAAGATCAGTTAATTGAAGCACAGGTTAGTACTGAACTAACATGAGAAATGAAGGAAGAACTTATTGAAATTTTATTTCAATACATAGAGGCCTTTGCTTCTGATAATGAACCACTTGGAGCTATCAAAGACCATGAAGTGGACATTATGCTTGATTTGGAAAGACCTTATCCTCCACTATTAAGAAGACCAGCCAACCCAGCTAGCCCTAGAGCTGAGAATCATTAGAAAGTCATATTAAGGAACTAATGAAACTGGGAGTTCTTAGAAAAGTTGGGCACAATGAAGAAGTAGAAGTCAAAGCTCCTGTAATCATTAATTGGAATAATGATAAATCAAGGATGGTTGGTTATTTTAGAGCATTGAATACCAACACTATTACAGACAGGTATCTAATCCCCAGAATTCATGAGACTTTGACTCAATTATCTAAAGCAAAATTTATCACTTCTATTGATGCTCTTAAAGGTTTCCATCAGAATGTTTTAACACCTCATGCTAGAAAATTATTGAGAATTATTGCTCATTGTGGTATTTATGAATACTTGAGGATGCCTTTTTGGTATTAAAAATGAACCCTCTCATTATCAAATAATGATAAATACCATTTTCCCACATGAATTATCAGAGCAATGGTTAATCATCTATATTGATAAAATTATCATTTGTTCAGAAACCTGGAAAATGAATTTAGAGAGACTTTCATCAGCACTTAGAAAAATTCTTCAAGTGAACATGAAAATATCTTTCAAAAAATGTAATTTTGGGTTTCATGAGCTAAAAGATCTAGGACATGTAGTATCAGGACTGAACCTTTGTGTTGATAAAAACAAGTTTGCTGCAGTTTTACTGAAAAGAACTCCCCAGAGCAAAAAGGAAATGATGTCTTTCTTAGGGTTTGCCAGTTATTACAGACAACACCTTAAGTATTTTGCAATCCATGCCAAATCATTGTTCAGAATTTGTGATCAACAAACTGTATTTGAGATGACACAGGAAAGAATTCAAGCATATGAAAAAATCAAGTATGTCTTGAATAATGCACCATTATTATTGATGCCAGAATGGAAACTTACTTTCAAGCTGTATATTGATGCATGTGGTGAAGGCCTAGGTGCAGCTCTTCATCAATTTCAAATTTTCAATGACAAGCCCTTTGAGGCTCCAATTTGTTTTATCTCAAGACAAATCAAACCTAATGAGGCCAGATATGGAGCTAGCCAAATGGATTTCCTTTGTCTTATTTGAGCTCTGGAAAAACTTCATTATTATCTTGATGGAAGTGTGTTTGAAGTAATGACTGATTGTAATGCAGTAAAATCACTTCTTCACATGAAGACTCCAAACAGACACATGTTAAGATGGCATATTGCTATTCAGGAGTATAGAGGCAATATGACCATAATACATAAAGCTGGAAATATTCACAAGAATGCTGATGGCTTGAGTAGCTTGACATTACCCAATACATCTGACAATTCTTCCTATGTTCCTACAAGTGCAGAACCTCAAATTCAAATTGAAGGAATTAACATCACAGTTGTGGGAACTGAATTCTTTGAAAAAGTTAGAGAAAGCTATAAGCAAGATAAGAATTGTCATATTCTTACTGCTCTACTTGACAAAGAGCTCAAAGAAGCATCCCTGGCTAATTCTCTGGACGATATTTGGAAAAGATCTTATGAAAATGGAATATTCCATTTGTTTGATGGTATCTTATATCATAGGTCTAAGAACACATGTGTCATGGTCTGATGTAGTAGAATGTTAATCAGTGAAATACTACTGGAATGCCATGATAAAATTTATTCTGCAAATCTGTCTGAAGACAGAACAATGGAAAGAGTTAAGACATATGCCTGGTGGCCATGTTGGAGAAAAGATGTCATTGAGTACTGTCATAGTTGTTATATATGCCAGGAAGCCAATAAAGCTACTGGTAAGAGATTTGGTTTAATAATTCATATCTAAGAACCAAGTACCCCATGGGAAGTGGTTCATATGGATTGGGTAACTTCCTTACCACCTGGAGGTGATAAAAGCTACAATGCATGTCTTGTCATTATTTACAGATATAGCAAAACCCCAACCTTTTTACCATTTCATAAAGATGACACAGCTATGGATACAGCTCTTTTGATTTGGAACAGAGTCATATCCTATGCTGGTCTCTTTAAAAATATCATTGGTGGAAGAGACCCAAAATTTACATCAGCATTATGGACTAATCTACATATGCTTTTAGGTACATAACTATCATTCTCAACATCATACCATCCACAAACAGATGGGTTAGCAGAAAGAATTAGTCAAACCCTTGAGGACATGATCAGAAGATTTTGTGCTTATGGCTTGGAGCTGAAATATTCTGATGGCTTTACCCATGATTGGTGTACTCTTATACCAGCATTGGAATTAGCCTATAAGACTTTTATCCATGCTTCAACAGGCAAGACTTGTGCAATGTTGGGAAAAGGATGGAACACTAAGCTACCAGTTGATACTTTGAAGAAAGATTTAGTTGATGTTCATCAAACTGCTCCAAGCTTTAAATTATTGCTTGATAAAGTGAGGCATCATTCAAAGAAAAGCATGAATTATTCCTTCAAATATGCTAAAAAGAAATGGGATAAAAGTCATAAAAACTCAGAATTAAAAGTAGGGGACTTCATACAAATTTCTAACCTGAACTTTAAGAATATTCAAGGTCCAAAGAAATTGAAAGATTCCTTTGCAGGACCATTTATTATTAAATTCCTTCATGGGACAAATGCAGTACAGGTAGAACTGTCAGGAGAATTGGAAAACAAACATCCAACTTTCCCTGTTAGTCTATTAAAGCATTACACTTCAAGTGATAAGGAATTATTTCCTTTAAGAAATAAAACACGCTTAAAAGTACCTTTAGTTGATCAAAGTGAAGAGAAAAAATTACTAAAAGTCTTGAAAGAAAGGAGACTTAGGGGAAAAGATGAAAGAGAATACTTGGTCAGGTACAAAAATTCACAACATGAAGATGAATGGATTGTAGCAGAAAAAATACCTGCTTCTAAAATGTTTCTCAGAAGATTCAGACATTAGAGATGACTAATTCCTCAATAAAACATCTGAATTGTGTGCTTTACATACTTGAGAGTATAAGTAGAGAGGTTGGACAGTGGATGATACCCCCCTAAATTAGCTTGGGGGTATACTACTAAAAGAAAATTATGTTAAAATGTTTTTGGTGGTAGGGTATGTGAGCCTGAGGTACATATGACCTACCCATAAGGCCACCAATAACTTTATATACAGTTGATTTAGTCTTGAACAGACTTTTCAGTTGAAATTAAAATAAATAACAAAAAATAAGTATAACTTTTTTTGGATAAACAAAGTTATAATTATTATGTCATTTTTGGATTCTACACCAAAAATAACCTAGGGTACACCCATAGGGTGTCATACCCAAAAATGCTCATTTCTAAAGTTATTAGAAGATGTAAGAATCTCACAGTACAATTGAAACTTTTTTAAAAAAATTTGGAATTGTTAAATTTAAGCTTAAATAAGATTAAATTTAAATTTGCATAAGGCTTATGCAAGCCTACCAAAATTTTAGTTAAAATTGAGGTTTTGTGTAGATTCACTGAACTGGCTAAGGATTTGCAATACAGGTTGCAAATCATGCATGGGCTCAATTTAAAAGTGTTTAAGGCCATAGTATGGCTGCAAATATATAAAAGGGCAAAATCCACACAAAAATGTGGGACAAAGGAAAAAGACCAAACAGAGCTGGGGTACCCAACTTTTTGGATCTGCAAGGATTAAATTACGGTTTCCCACCTGTATTGGAGGATTTTCAACCTTATTCAAAATTAAGATTAGACTTTGATCCAACCTTAAAGTTTAAACTGTTTTTATCCCGAATTGGACAGGAATTACAAGCTGCCAAAGGGTAAATCCCAATATGCAGGCTTGAAATTAAAGCTTTACGAGCTTTCAAAGCCTAATTAAGCTTAAAAAAGTTTAAGTAAGCTTAAAGCTTTAAATTTACAAGCATTAAAACCTTATCAAAAGCTTATTTTAGGTGGAAAAATAGCAATAACTTTAAAAATTCATCAAAATCCAAATCTTATTGTATTTGCTTGAAGACTTCACAAAGCTTAAAATTAGATGTTATCTGTGTATGAATTGAATTTTAAGTATCTTTTATAAACAGGGTTTATTGGTAATTAGCCTGGAAAATTACTCTTTTAATTATACTTGGGGAAAATTAAGATTTCTTCAAAAATCAATTAAAAATTGAGCTTAAGAGATTTTTGCTTGAAACTTTATTTCTTTGAGTTGTTCATGTGATGAGCTTTAATATGAATAAACTTATTTCATATTAAAACTTAAAATGATTAACTTAACCAAGGATTAAAGCTAATTGGAGTTAAGGATGATAACAGTAACTTTAAATTGGATTAAGAATGAGTTACCTTGAGCTAAAATTTTCATTTTTAAGCATGATTTTTCATTTTTGACCTGAGAACGCCCTCTATATCTATTATGAATCATGAGACCTGTTCTGCACGCATAAAGAGAGTCTATTAATCACTGTTCTTATCTATCAATTCAATCAAATCCAATTATATTAGACATTCAAACAGGTAAAGGTTTATTACATATAAAGTCTTATTATCAAAGTAATTGTTAAGTTATTTTATTCTTCATAAATTTTGAATTGAAGAATTGAAATCATAGAATTCAGATTATTGTTTTAATCACCAATAATATATTTTATTTTATTAAATTATTGTCTTTAAAATATCCCTTAAAATCCCAAATTCCTCTTGAAATAATCCAAATCTTAATGTATTTGCTCGAAGACTTCACAAAGCTTAAAATTAGATGTTATCTGTGTATGAATTGAATTTTAAGTATCTTTTATAAACAGGGTTTATTGGTAATTAGCCTGGAAAATTACTCTTTTAATTATACTTGGGGAAAATTAAGATTTCTTCAAAAATTAATTAAAAATTGAGCTTAAGAGATTTTTGCTTGAAACTTTATTTCTTTGAGTTTTTCATGTGATGAGCTTTAATATGAATAAACTTATTTCATATTAAAACTTAAAATGATTAACTTAACCAAGGATTAAAGCTAATTGGAGTTAAGGATGATAACAGTAACTTTAAATTGGATTAAGAATGAGTTACCTTGAGCTAAAATTTTCATTTTTAAGCATGATTTTTCAGTTTTGACCTGAGAACGCCCTCTATATCTATTATGAATCATGAGACCTGTTCTGCACGCATAAAGAGAGTCTATTAATTACTGTTTTTATCTATCAATTCAATCAAATCCAATTATATTAGACATTCAAACAGGTAAAGGTTTATTACATATAAAGTCTTATTATCAAAGTAATTGTTAAGTTATTTTATTCTTCATAAATTTTGAATTGAAGAATTGAAATCATAGAATTCAGATTATTGTTTTAATCACCAATAATATATTTTATTTTATGAAATTATTGTCTTTAAAATATCCCTTAAAATCCCAAATTCCTCTTGAAATAATCCAAATCTTAATGTATTTGCTCGAAGACTTCACAAAGCTTAAAATTAGATGTTATCTGTGTATGAATTGAATTTAAAGTATCTTTTATAAACAGGGTTTATTGGTAATTAGCCTGGAAAATTACTCTTTTAATTATACTTGGGGAAAATTAAGATTTCTTCAAAAATTAATTAAAAATTGAGCTTAAGAGATTTTTGCTTGAAACTTTATTTCTTTGAGTTGTTCATGTGATGAGCTTTAATATGAATAAACTTAATTCATATTAAAACTTAAAATGATTAACTTAACTAAGGATTAAAGCTAATTGGAGTTAAGGATGATAACAGTAGCTTTAAATTGGATTAAAAATGAGTTACCTTGAGTTAAAAATTTTATTTTTAAGCATGATTTTTCATTTTTGACCTGAGAACGCCCTCTATATCTATTATGAATCATGAGACCTGTTCTGCACGCATAAAGAGAGTCTATTAATCACTGTTCTTATCTATCAATTCAATCAAATCCAATTATATTAGACATTCAGACAGGTAAAGGTTTATTACATATAAAATCTTATTATCAAAGTAATTCTTAAGTTATTTTATTCTTCATCAATTTTAAATTAAAGAATTGAAATAATCGAGTTTAGATTATTTTTTTAATCACCAATAATATATTTTATTTTATAAAATTATTGTATTTAAAATATCCCTTATAATACATAAATTCCTCTTGAAAACTCTTTAAATCATATCTTTTATCATATAACGTTGTTTTATCTTTTAAAATATTGATTTTTGGTGTGTTTTTAACTTATAATAATTATTTAATATAATAACTGTTGTATTTGACTTTTTGTATTAAATATATATTATAAGTAAGTTTTTCTCTAAAAATTCTATATTTTTTATCTATTATTAGTTTTTTTATATAGAAATTTTCTATAAGAATTATATCTGCACAGTGTGTGTTATAATGTATTTTTATAAATAATTTTTGTATTATTCATAAGTGGTTAAATATTCATATTTTCTATGTGTAATTGTCTCATTGACAGCTTTACACTTCTTATTGTTATAACTGTCAGTGACTATAACAATAGTAGAATAATTATGATTTATTCTGATTATTAATATTTTTTTATTATTCTATTATATAATAGTAATTAAATCTATTTTTTTCAATATACTTATTCTTAATAATTATATCTAATTTGTGGTTATAATATTTTGTTATATTATATTTTTCTATTGAGGACAGTCATAGTACTCTTGATATTGTTACTATTATCAAGAGTTTCATAGCAAAACCTTACATAGCCAGTGGTTTAATGACAGCTTATTGTAAGATTTCCCCAATCAGCATCAGATTAGGCAATTGGGGATTTCACAACATGTTTTTTTATATTTTAATCCATTCAAGTATTTCAATACATGTAAGAAATCCTTCCAATGTGGCATTCCAGGATTTTCCAAAAACTGTGATAGAGCACTGATGGAGTATGAGAGGTCTGGCCTTGTGGCAGTTCTGAGATAGCTAATAATTCCCACAGACGTTCAATAGTTGATTTTAACAAATAAGAATTCTTGTTTATTTAATTCATACACAGCTTCAAAGTGAACATTGGTAATGAGAGGTGTTGCTACTGTCTTACAGTTAGTCATTCTGTAGCTTTCAAACAGTGAATCAATGTAATGACTTTTAGTTAATTTGACAGAGCTGGGTTGATGGATAATATTGGTACCTAACCTCAAATCTACTTGTCCTAATGGGTTTTTTGAGATTCACCTTTGATTTCTTTGTTGAAATGAGTTAATTCTTTTCCAAAAATTTCTATATCATCAACATGTACAAACAGCCAAATAGGTTCCTCTTTTCTTCAGTAAACACACATGAATCAGCTTTTGAGACACAGAAACCAAATTTTCATTAACCAGGTTGACAGTCATTGATACCATGCTAAGGGGGCCTGTTTGAGGCCATAAATTGCTTTTCTGATTTTGAGACATGTGTTTCTTTTGTGTCTTTCAAGCTCTTGAGGAATTATTAAGTATACTTCTTCTTCCAGTGGAGCATTTAAGAATGTGCTTTTGATATCAAGTTTCTCAAATGGAAGATTCATAGCCTCTGAAGATGCTATTAATTTTCTTAGTGTATTTAGCTGTCCAGTAGGCTCAAATTTCTTCAAATAGTCTTCTCCTTGGGTTTGAAAAACTCCCTGAGTTCAAAGCCAAGATTTGTGCTAAATAAGCTGATTCTTCTTTTCTCTTTTATTTTTGAACACCCATTTTGTACCCAAAAGCTTATAATAATTTCTGATAGGGACTTCTTCCCATAAATCAAGATAAATCATACTCTGAATTTCCCTTTTTATCACCTTTGTCCAATTTTCATGGTTACTTGACTTAAGTGCTTGATTATAGGTAAGTGGATCATTCTCCATTGACAAGGCCACTGGTTTTCTAGAGTAAGGTAGAATGTTTTCTTTCCTTATTTCAGAGTTAATTCATTTAGGGTATCTTGGTCCAATGATCTTGATTTTTCTTGCTGTTTGAGATACATTTTTTGCAGAACTAGATTGGTCATCTTCTTCTCCATTCCTCTTATTCATTGATTGACATACTCTCACTTGACAGATCCTCTGCACTTTCTTGACAATAAAAGAATTCTTTTTCTAAATTGTTCCAGCTGAGAATTAAAGGAGCTAAGTCATAATTGTTGCTTTCCTTTAATGTTGGAAATCATTTTTCAAAGAATATTAAATGCCTGAAACAGTATACCAATTTATTTCTGATTTTGAGTATTCTGCAGAAGGAATCATCATTCAAGCGTAGCAGGATTCCTTCTTCTTCTAAAGGTCCAAACTTCCATGATCTTTTTTTAAGGAATGAGAAAGATTGCATTACATCCAAAGTTTTGTAATTTGTTGATTCTGGGTGAATCATTTCACCAAAGTTGATATGAATAGAGATTTCTCTTTGAAGGAGTAAGGATTACATTGGCGAGGTAGGTGGCAGTCTTTATTGCCTCTTCCCGATATTGATTTGGAAGATTTTAAGTGAGCAATAAGAAATTTTCCTTTTCCAAGAGTGTAAAATTTTCTCTTTTTGAAATGCCATTGTGTTCAGGAGTACACGGTGGTGCTACTGAATGAACAAAATCATTTTTATTGGCTAATTCCTTGAATTTTTGATTGATACATATTACACCTCCATCTGTGAATATTTTCTTGATTTTTTATCATGTATGTTTTTGATACGTTTTTGCTGTATAATCAATTTTTTGTATGCCCTGGATTTCTCTTTTAAGAATATAGCTATTTTAAACGAGGTATGTTGATATATGATGGTAAGAAAGTTTTGATTTCCAGAAATGGATGGAGGGAAGATTTTACCAACAATATCCATGTGTGTGCAATCAAGAGGCATGGTGGTTTCTGAGAAATTACCTTTAAAAGGTAGTTGAACCATTTTTCTTTCTAGGCATAAGCTGCAGGGATTGTCATCATGGGGTTTTAATCCTAGGGTCTTTGGGAAATGACTTCCTGGATGTCCTAGAAAAAGATTCCAGGGTAAGCTGAAGACTGTTTTTGTTAAAAATGAACTAGGCTGAATAAATTTCACAATAATTATTTTTTTTAGAATTTGTCCACTGAGCAGGACATAATTATCTTTTAGTAATTATCATATTGAGCCTTGTCTTTTAATAGTGATTGACTCAATACATAGCTTGACAAGACTGCCTAAGCTCTTGGTGATCTTTGGAACATAGAGACAGCTATATAGAGTAATTGTTTTAGTGTTAGCTACTATAGTGACAGCTCCTTGTCCTTTACACATTAACTGACTTGCTGGATCACTGGTGGCCATTCTTTCATCAGTGCTAGAAATAAGAGTAGTAATAGGAGGTTAATTTTGAAAATTACTAAGATGTATGGAGACAAATAAAATAATTCTTTTTTTGTGAAAAGTGCATGAAGAACTGCTTGATATGTTTCAGGCTAATTTGATTTCTTTTTGTTTTTATTTCTAGGAGGAGGGTGTGGTTCAGGATGTTCAGACCAGAAGTTCTTGCGTTTATGTGTGGTTTTTTTAGGATTGTGTTTATTGTCTCTGAAAACATACTTTAGTTTGTAGGGACAACTACTGGAATCAGTGAGTAATGCTGAGCCTTGATTTTTCTCATTTTTGATGGCTTTTTGAATTTTGTTTTAGATTTTTTATGTTGTAATAGCTCTGAAAGTTTATCTAGGACCTGTTGGGTATTTATTGATGAATTCATGGTGAGTAACATGAAGTATATGAAATGATAATATGGATTACTATCTCAGCTTATCTTTCCAAGGATAGAATATGCCATGATATCAGGTGGCATCAAAATCCCAATTCCTGCTATGTCAACAAGTATGTTTGAACATTCTTTGACATATTCTTCAATGTTTCCATTGAAGCACAGACATTCCCATCTAGCACAGGTTCTTCCACAATTAGTTATGTTTTGAGATGCCAATTTATTGTGGATCTTTTTCCAGAGCATTTTGGCATGTTTGAAAGTGTTGGCATCTACTATGGTGAAAATGATTTCTGGGTGTAACCTACTAAGGATAAGCTGCACAGCTTCAATGTTTAATTGATTCCAGTTAATAATAACTGCTGGATTGGATGTTGGGGATAGTTATTATCTGCAAATGTCTCGCAGTCCACAATCTTATAATTCTACATTGATTAAAATACTCCAAAGAGGTAAATTTCTGCCATCTAAGATGGAGAAATTATTGGCGTCCTTTCCTAATCTTTCTGGCATTTTTGTTGTTCACTCTTGTTTATTTTGAATTTTGAGCTGTTGAGACTTTAAATCTGTAAAATTCTTAACAAACTAAGAGTAATATATCAATGTAATGAAACAATCATAAGAGAGAAAAAAATATGTACCTAAGAGTGAACAACAGTAATTAAAAATATTGAGAAGATAGAAATGATGTAGAGCAAGGTTACTATCACAAATAGTATCAGATAAGCGTAATCAAAGATAACACGGATAAGTAAGTGTGAGGTATCAACCAAATGCTATTTGATCACCCAAATACAAAAGTAAAACTATTTAACACACTATCTTTTATATATCACTGAAAAAACGTCTAAACAGAGACATCACCAATCACATTCTTTTCAAACTAGAATTAAAGAACAGACATACCACTATATTAGGGGATCTCAAGGCGCGCATATTTCTCTGCTCATGAAGATTAAAAATTTTGCTCAGGAAAGTTGTCTTGATCATTGAATTTTAAACTCGTAAGCAATGCTATGAGCTACCTTTTTTCTTAGCTCATACTTTGTTTTAGGACCTCGCTCATAAGTTTCTCAGGAGTCCTCTCAGACCTCATCAACACTTTGGTATTAATCAAAATTGTATTTACCCATTTCAATCAAGTCCACTTACACAAAAAATACATGGCAATACAAGACCGCACTTCCCTGGGCCAGACAAGGGACTCATCTCACCATATGGCACTTAATGGTGATTTTAAACTTCTTTATCTTCCATCCACTTAGAGATATACTTCTCTGTCTCAAAATTTCAAATAAGATTACAACATAGTTATTTTCACAATGCCACTACCTCAGCAATCATGGTTTGTTTCACCTTTATCCTAAATACAAATGAATTTATGCATGAAGTTCCAACCTTTATGTCATCACCATACCAAATTCTATATGCAAATGAGTGTTACTATCAACAACCTCATTGGTATCAGACACCAGGAGACTATGGACCATATTCTCAAACTAATATTGGTCAGGATATGTCTTTGTTTTCTTCCAATCAAGATGGACAAGACAATTAAACTATTTCCAATGCGAATGAAACTTGGCATTTGGAAAGGGGGCCCAAGCTCAATCAGTAAACATTACTGGTGGGTCTCAAGAAATAAATTTGTTAATTGGAACACCCGTGCAGCCCCAAGAAGAATTTATTAGTGCAAAATTACCATCAGAAAGTGCCAAAAGGATCTAACAAACAAAGCATCAGCTAAAAGATGCAGCAAAGAGTGGATCTAAAAAGAAGTCAGGTCAAGTTCACAAGAACAAGAAGGGAGCCAAAGATTGAAATCCTGGATTTTTGCGGTTGTATTATGAAAATATTTGCAGTTATTTAGAGGATTGGGATCATTAAAATGTTATGTTTTCCTTCTGTTGTGTTATATGAAATGGTTTGTATAAAATTATGATTTTTTGCATTTAAAGATTGGTTTTGAGATAGTAAGCAGACTACTGGGGGAAAAAACTGTTAAGAGAGATATTCTCTCCCAGTCTGTGAGCAGCTAATCAGAAAGGTACTAGTTGCACAAGCGCAGTTAAGAGAGTAAGAAGATGAAATCGTAAATTAACCCAAGGGGATAAGATCACAGTGTAATATATAAGAGCAAATTGTATTACACATAGATAAAAAGATAAAAATCATCATTCAGCCGTTGTTATTTGAATACTCTTATTCATTATTATTCTTTATTATTACCGTACACCCCATTTCAATCAACTGTGGTTTGTCATTACTTCACTTCGGATACCAATCATCTGAGCAAATTGCTAACCATTCTATTTAGCGTGTACTCTGGTTTGTGTCAAAATTTACATCGTCATATAAAAGGAACTAACCTAAATTATATATTTTAGTTGTGATAGCTGTCTAAAAAAACATTTTTGCTTGTAGCATATATATATTATTTCATTATAGTTGTTGACTCTTAGGTACATCATTTCTTTACTATCATTCTGTTAAAAGGGTACTGTGCGTTAATAAAAAATATATCTTAGTTTGTTTGAATCTTTACAAAGACACACACGAGAGAAAAGGCATTCAAATGGTTTTCTCAATATCTCAATGATCGCCAGGTATTGGGAAAATTCAATTTTAGTGGATGTAATGCTGAACAACATTGGAGACCATACAAACAAATTTTTTTTAATTCATCTCTGTTATTACTCCAAACTAGTGCTGGCCTCATGGAACTCACAAATAAAACACTTCAGGGGGAGGTGGATGATCAATGCCCTTTCTTTGAGTGAATTTGTGCAATCTTTGGGGATAAACAAAACATTACGGGATATAATGAATTTGATAGCAAACTTCAAATAAAAAAAGAAAATCAAAATTCAAGTAATTATGATTCTTTTAGCAACTCAGCCAAATCTTCATGTGAAGAAGGCAGATCATTTGAGGCACCGGTAAAAATTGATCCTGGAGCAAATGAATTACATTTGGGAGGCTCAGACACCTACAAATTAACTTTGGCTTCAGGAGGCACAAAACAACTTTCAAGTCCTAGGTTTAAGGAGATTCATAAGAGTGATTCAAGCATTAATTCAACTCACATTGCAGGTGTGAGGACAAAAGGGAAACATCCTAGAAATTCTGGACCTCAATGCAAATTACCTGATACAATGAGAACAAGGAAATCACAATCACTGTCTGCTGTTTTGTAGTGAACAATTGATTCTCAGGATAATTAATTAGCAAATAAGATGAAAAATAACATACAATATTTACATGAACATGATGCAGTTCAAGGAGAGCTTAAGGTTTTGGAAATGTGTGAGAATAAAGAGATCAAGAATCCAGAAATAGAATACCAACCTGAGCTTCACAATGAGAAGGACCAGTACATCAAGGCTCAAGAGGACAGGGCAGCTGAAATGCATAATGTGCAGTTGAGATTTCAAGAAGAGGGATTAAATCTCAAAGAGAGTGCTTCCATATGCAATGTCAAGAAACTGAAGGAATCAACTAGGAATTAAAATAGGGAGATAGTGTGAACCTTTGAGATATGACCACATACCCAAAAGATCACAAGAAATATTTAAAATAATTATACATTAAAAATAATTACCTTAAAACTACAAAAATGCCATAAATTGGCATAAAAACTTGTTTTAACTTAAGACCCAATGAACAAACATGTGAAATGAATTATACCATTGAATTACCCATGGTAAAATACACATATACCATTTTTATGGCATATCTGTAAAGTCAATATTTAATGAGTTATAAGTAGTAATACCTTATAAAAAACACAAATTCTTATTTATTTCAAAAACCAATGACGCAACATGTAGAATAAATGGTACCATTGGATTTTCCATAAAACTCCACATATAAAAAGATTAAGAAGCTAAGCTCCAAAGTCAATAATTAAGTAATTAAGCTGAATATATGCACTTTTTTGGTCAACACATATATTCAAGGATTTTAGCTAATATCTTTTCAAATATGCATGATAGAGTAATGAACCAAAAATAAAGTCATCATGTAGTTACTGTAGGAATACATAAATGAAGTTTATTTCACAAGTTA